>JAWZYV010013040.1:0-340233 GCA_038373885.1 Cheiracanthium punctorium
TGCCAGATCAAAATTCCTGAAAATAGCCAAACGGCTTCTTAAAATTAGCCAAAAATAGCCACTTTGATTACAGCGCCATCTTTTGAATTTTCGAGAAAACTTTTAAAAAGTTTAGAATGGAGCATAGATGTTCTTCACAAGCGCATTTTTGTGGTTAAATTAATAACAATAATAATAAAGATTAGTAGATTAGATCGCAAAAATAAAGAGTTATTACTTAGAAAATTTTTAGCGCTAGAAACAAGCAAGGACCGTGCACAAGGCCCCAAGACAATATGCACTATACAGTATACTTTCAACGCACGAGACCAGAATGATAAATCAGGTAGAATGCATCGATTAGGAGACACTTTCCTTATGCAAGAGCGGAATGATAAATCGAATTGAATGCATTGATTAGGAAACACTTTACAACGTTTGAGAGGGCTTCACCCCCCCCCCCCCGGAAGAAAATCGAAATAATTTATTCATTTGCGTGCTAAATTTACTCTCGTAATTAACTGAATAACAAATTACATTTTTACATTCTCAGAAGTTATTAACATTTATTAAATGATGCATTTTTATGAAGAGTATATATTCGCCAACAATCACAGAATCCAGCTATAATTAGCCAAAAAACAAGTGGCTAAAATTTTTGTTTTTCTTTTTAGCCAGCAGCCTCAGAATTTAGCCATAATTAGCCAAAAAAACGAGTGGCTAAACAAAAATTTTTCTTTTTAGCCAGCAGCTTCTGAAATTAGCCAAAATGGCTAAAATTAGCCACATCTGGCAACCCTGGGTCCGATCTGTCTAAAGCTCTCTAGTTTTATAGGGTTGCTGGGTTCTTATGATGGCGTTCGCCAAATTCTGGCACTTCAGCCTTTACGATATGCTTTTAAGCCGTTGATTTCAAATATTTTATATTTGTTGCGCCTACCGGTCGCTTTAAGTCGCATGGACAATAGCTTATGTGGGCCTCATCTTTTTCTCACCAGGCTGTAAAAATTTATCCTTTTTGTAAAAACTTTTTAGGAGACTTCTTCGTTGTTCTCCGTACGAGGAGGTGGTATTTGTTATTGAAGGATCTCTGGTATGGTGTGTAGCTATGCATCACACTTAGACATGATCTGGTGTTTATTAACGTTTTGTTTGTAAAGCATTGTACTTGATTGTTCTTATGTTCGAAATTGTTTTTACTTTCAACTTCAATAAAATTTAGCCTGTAAAGTTTAGAAATATCTTCTCTCTCTTCATGGATTTAAGCATTATGGATTTTTGTACCACTATACGACGTCTAACCGGCCAACGGAAAGTTCTATTTCGACCACTAACAACCAACAACTCCTCCATAGTAAGTTTTCAAAAATATCTAATCAAAATATGTAAATTTTTGTTGGTACAGTTATAAGAACCACTAAAGAGAATGAAATGAACTTCAGAATTTTTATAGTATGTCACTCTGCTCAAACAATTGGCGCCAATATCTTCATAAATTTTAAGAATTTTTATTAATAATTATTTCATGATAATTTCAGAAATTAACCTTTTCCATATAATTTGGTATAACGCTTTCTTCTTTCATAAGTAACTAATGGATTATGTGAAATATATATGGGTTAAACTGTATGATAAGAAAATGAGGTACGTGCATACTAAGTATTTACAAATTGGACATCTACTTTACGTTTGTAGTGAAATTTAAAGAAACTTATTACTATTTAGAAAGTTATGCTTCAATTAGCCTAAAATTTAAACAGCTTAGAGAAGACAGTGATTTTGATAAATGTGCAGCTGTGGTTCTTTGCAATATTAATTAATAATTAATTAATAATTTACTATGAAAAACTTACTAATTACTGGAAAATAAAGAGCAATTTGAAGTGCGGAATAAATTAAAAGTATTTGAATGGCGTTAGAGTTATCCAATAATGAAAAATTTTAAGATACAGAATTTTAAGTGTAATTTTTTCTTTTTTTTTTTTTTTTTTTTGAGTGCTCATCGTTACAGTTTTCCTTGCGTGCTCACTTTAAACTATACCTTAAATTTTAGTGAAAATTATTCTTCCGATAGCAAGTCATTATCGAATAATAGAAATATGATAAAAATGCTAGATACATCATTGATTATCGAATGCCTCTCCAGTGGAAATATATCGAAAATTTTATATAAATTACCCTTTTTTATATATGATATTTTTGATGACTTAATTTAGTAAAATGTTCGTTTTTTCTTTTTTTTTTCTTTGGGGATATATTGGTAAGTGTTTGCCTACAGAAAAAGTTTGATACTGTTTTTTTCCTCCTTCCATCAGCAAACCCCCCCCCCCCATAGTTAAATTCTTTTTCAGAAGTTTTTAAATTTTATTTCTTTAAAGATTCCTTTTATATTTCACTCTTCTAATGATCGTGTTTGTGAAATATACGAATACGATTAACCAACTTCATTTGGACTCGCTAAAAGAATCTTTTTCTTGTTTCTGTAAGCCTGTTTTTCTGAAGTAATTTTCTGACGTACTGCTTTTTATGACATAACTTTTAAGCTACATTAATGATGATTGTTATTAGTACAAGAGTGCTATTATATCAGGTTGTAACGAAAGTTTTCCGCCAAATCTGCCTGAAAAACTCACTTCTTACTCCTTCGATAACTGTTTATGAACTTTCGGTATCAAACCTGCACCGTGTCACATGATACAACAATAGTACTTAAAGCTGCACTCATAATTCGTTGATATTCTGTAGCTGACTTTTTGCAACACAACTGGAAGTAAATGATGGTTCTAATCCTCCAGAGGGATAGTGTCATTTGAGACACCTTGTACTTAATGATAACTATATTTCTTACAGATTTCACACCATAGTGTTATAAAGTAAGTTTCTTTCTTCCAAATGCCAAAAATCGTTTGACAAAATATGAGCAAATACGCCAACGCGAACTGTGTGCTGACGATGTTTGAGGTGGCGGGGAAACTTTCGTTACAACCTAATACTTTTTTCACCAATATAAAATCATCGAACATGTTTCAAAAAATGTTGTTTCTACTTTTCAGATTTTTTTTTTTACAGTCAGTTAAGACTTCTGGAGTTGCTTTTAATTGATATTCTATATTTTAAATATTACATTTATTACGTTCCTTATATTTTTTTCACAATTCAGTGTTATTTTGTTACTTGAATAAACATAAATGTTTGGGCAATGTCTGTGTAATTCTTCTTAAAATAGAAAAACTTCATTTATATGCGGAAATTAGGGTACAAACTTACAAGAAATTTGGGGAAATGTTAAAAACATGTCAAACTAGTTTTCTAGATTAATACGGTGTTTTTATGCGAGCACACGTCGTCCGAATGATTTTCCCTATCCATCCACAGTCAGTTTTTCTCAACGAACGCTTTCATATTCAGCTGTTCAGATTTTGACGCGAGCATGAGAGGTTAGTTATTTTTATTTGTTAATTTTTTGTGAGCATGTGATTACAAATGCACTAATAAATGACAACTTAAAGCGTATGTTTTTTTTTTTTATTGGAAACTGGGAGGTTCGTTGAAATGTATATTTCAAACAAATATTGGAAGAGCAGCAAAATTACGGCTCCAGTTGAGTAGAACTCTAGAGTGCACCTTTACAAATTTAAAAAGTTAGGACCCCCCCAAAAAAATTATCATGATATGTTCTTCATGATATTTTTAGAAGTAATATTTTCTCCTAGTAAATTTCTCTCATATAAAGGTTGAACGGTTAAATATATTGAATCAACGTTAAATGAGGCCTCTAGTTTATATAGAAATTTGAATAATTTCTGTGTTGCACAAACTTCTTGTACGGTCAGTTCGTAAAACAACAAATTTCAGTCACCTGTAAATTTAAATTGATAGCTCATCTTCATAAAACCGCTAACAAGAGCATAAACTATGCACAAGCACATACACTAAAAATCATAAACATTATTACATTCTTCTTGAAAGAGCTTTCCGTAAAAAGATCGTGCATCATATTTAAAATAAATGATTTTTATATTTCCTAGTAATTTTTCATTGATCACATTTTCCTCGAAAAATGATGCGTATGGATTTTTTTTTCAAGAAACGCTCAACTTAGACAATTCACATTATTAATTTTTGAGCCAGCATCTAGCTCCGCGCATTTTTCTGGGTGGGAAAAAAATCCTCGCTTCATTTATTCTATTGTTTGCCCGTTTAAAGAACTCTCAAAGCATACAAATTTCGGCGTACGGGCAAGTCATTAATCATTTATTTTAGAAGAGTGTTGGATGCTTTGATTTATTATCGTAAAATTTGAAGAAAAAATCCCTTTTGTAATTCTCTGAATTTAAAAATAAACCTGTGCCATTGTTTTTTGAAAGTGTCAGCGTTTAGAGAAGAAAGTGTGTAAGTTTTTTAAGTTGGCTCTATACTCGTTTGTTTGTGTGCAGTAAGTAATGGAAATTGCATATTTTGATATATACAGTGTGTCCCAAAGACACTCTCTACGTGTATAAAATACTAGTATAGACATCTGTCGGCTTTTAAGAATATTTATACATAGAGAACAACGATATAATCCAGGCTGTTGCGTGTAGATTTACTTACCGTTCATATTATTGCCAAAACTGATTGAAATTTAAACAGCAATCTTTCGAATGTGGTTTTGTTGATTTTAGAAAATTAGCAAAAAATAGTTAGCAAAGAGTTTTGGCCCGGAAAATATGACTGTGTGTTCGAGTTCGGCCTATGGAGAAATGATTTGAATACTAAAATTTCAAAATAAATACCAAAAAAGTATAGCTAAGGCCCAGTGTACCGCATACAAAACTGAAATAAAAAAGTGATTTTGTAGTAAAATATTAGGTTATTATTTTGAAACTATTTTTCCCAAAATAATAATCACTAACATTTTCACATATATTTATTTCAGACACAGAAAACAAAATTGAGCCTTGTAGGGTTAAATATTGATCATAGACATATACAATAAATTAGAAAGTCACATAAAAAATAACGGAATTTTATGGCTTACTAAAATTTCGAGGAAATTAAATATAAATAAATCAATAAATAATAATTTTTATATGGCTCTCGTACAAAAAAATTATCCCTGTCAGTAAATATGTCCAATATATTAATGAGGTGGTGTACAAAGTTTCAGCCTTTCATGATAAAAAGGCTCAGAGATTTGTTTAATCAAAATTGGAGGGGCGCTACATAATATCAATAATAGCAAATGAATTATGTATCCATACAATAATTGTTTTTTTTTCGTAATTTGTGAATGATTCCTGAAATGACATCGTATGGTGTGATTGCGTCCTTCGAATTTTGTACTATACCTTACTAATAATTAAAGAATCTTTTTTTGTGAAAATCTTATCTATGGACATTGATGCTTTGATGGTATCATCGTCCACTGTCAGCAAGTTCTTTCCTTAACAAACACAAGTATATCTCCTTACAAAACCTCCAGTTTTCTTACATCAGAAAATTTTAATTTTTAAAGAATTTATTAAAGTATCTGAACCCCGTTAAAAAGTTCATTAAATTAATATTTAAATATTTTACGACAGACCTTTTCGTGTGGTAATGCAATGTATTGGAATTTAATAATTGATAAGATACTTTTAAAAAGTTCACAGTAAAGGGAAATAAAGATATCAAATATGAAACTATTCAACTATTTCAACACACTTCTGATATTCGCATTGAGGTAAAGTGATTTTAAATTGAAATCGTCCTTTAATTTTAAATCTCAGAGCTATCGTTGTGGTTGCCTTTAAAGAAAAATTTTCTGGATTCCATTCCGGAATATTTATTGCTGGTGAGATGTTATTTTTTCTTTTCTTAAGAAATATTTTTGAGTTGGTAGAAAAAAATTATCTGACAAAAATGATCTACCACAGAATTGATTTATCTTAGTTTATTTATTTTATAAATTACTAGAAGTCTAATGAAATAAAATAACTGAAATAGTACAAGAGGAAATACACTCTTTGAAGTGCTTGCTCTTGTTGTAACATGTGGCTTTATTGGAAACTAATCCATTAGAATTAGGATTTCGCTCAAAATAAAAACAAGCAGCTCAACAAAACAACAGAAAGACAAAAATCGACAGATATCAATCGTCAACTGATTCAGGTGAAGAAAAATTCGCTATTCACATCGAACCAAAGTGAGCAAATTTAGTTTTTAAGAGAACCACTAGCAATCGTCAACTAGCAATCATGCTTCAGCTGTGTAGCACGCCTTCATTATCAAAAAGCAATCTTTGTACTCAATACGCAAAAAACTGTTTTCATGCACAGGTGATATTCTTTTATTGTAACTAGAGAGATTTGTTACCTCAAAGATTCGTCATAAAATGGTTGGATCTTGATTACCATTAACCTATTGTTCCTGCGTCTACCTATAGACATAAACTTTTTGCGTGTGTATGGGGAATACAGCAATGAATCGTTTATGATAGAGTTAGTAGATCATATCCCGACTCTAATGACTTCGTCTAATCAAATTTCTATGATACAGAAAGAGCATGTTACAAAATTATATCTCTTTGACATTCCTCAAAAATTGTTTATGTGGCTACATTGATAAGCAATGCTGAATAAAAATTGTTAGACAATCTTGTTTAATGAGTAAAATTGTTTGAAAAAATCAGTTTTCCTTTCTTATTATGTTCATATATAAAAGCTTAAAATTATTTAGATTACATGAAAAAAAACCTGAATTGAAAAGAAAAATGTGATAAATCCGACGGTATTCTCAGATACCATTAAAAAAATTTCGGCTCCCCTCAAAATTAGAAACCCACGACTGAAATCTCTGTATATAATGTTGGCTGCTTTAAAAATGTTTATCGTTGACGCCCAATAACCCAACAGGATCAAACTGGAACTGGAAAGTTCGATTTAAGATCTATTTGCATAATGGAAGTTACACAGCAATTCCTGAAGCATGTTTTTAGATATTAAAAATAAATAAATTAATAAGCATTTCTCCATTCAGAATACTCAGTTATTTTCCTTTCGTATTTTTAGATCCTACCGTTTTCTATGCAGAGTTCAATAGATATCACATGTTCTTGAGCCTCACGATGGTACAGTGGTTATGCCACTGAAAATGGTAGATGGCCGAAGTGTGAAGGTCCCGAGTTCGAGCGACTGTCGAACTAACGGTCTGAAGTTTTGGTGGATTTTCTCCAAATGTAACGTGAATACGCGTTAGAACCCCTTAGAAAGTCCTCCTACCAAGGCACCCCCATCTTAGGCATATACCCCTCGTCCAGGTTTGCCTTAAAAACACAACACCAAATCACTTGTTCTTGTATTCATAATATGAGGCCAATGTATTTTTCAAACCATCTAGCATGTAAAAAATGTTTTATATTCTCATGTTAAATAATAAATTGTAACATGATGTGATATTATTTTTTATTTGTCATTCTTTAAATATACATTAATCATTCCTATGTTATTCTTTAATCACATGTTCACGTATACAGTAATTTTGTCACTTCTGTACTAACCTAATTATATCCCATAGCTTAATTAGTAATGCACATTAATATACCAGAATAATACAATTTGTGAAAATAAATGAAGATGTTTTCTTGTGCTTTTTAAGGTCTGTAAAACCTTACGTTGTTACCAAACATGTCATTTAAGGAGTAAAATGTCAAAACACACTTCAAAGTTTTTAAAAAAATGATACCAGTACAGAAACAGATTTCCTTAGAAAAAAGTGACTGGTTTGAAAACTAAATAATTATTTATTTCAGCATGTGTCATCCCAATTAATTAAATGTGGGATTTTTTTTAATGTAACGAACTTTCTAACTTGGCCTGCTCTTATCTTTATTTCTCTCTGCATATAACGTCTTTTTTCTCTTTTTTTCGTAAAATGCTCTTCTCACCGGACAAACATCTCACCGGAGAAAAACAGAAAAATCTAAATTAATCTTTGATTAGAAGTGAACTTTCTAGTAAAGCCATCAAACTATTTTTTTTTTAACTCTTCAGAAGTGCGTTTTTCTTTTCTAAACTCCAGTTGGAAAAAGCTTGATCTTTAAAATAAAATATTCTAAGCAAGAAATCAATGGTCCTTAAATAAATACAGTGAAACCTGCGTAACGTGACCAGCCTCGGAAAGAACAAAAATGGTCACCTTAGAAAGGTAGTAAAGTCTGGTTGTTGTAAAGTGAAAATGTACAAAAGTGCTCACTGTGAACAAGTGGTCTTTTTACGAAGGTGGTCTCTTTTGGCAGGCGACATTGTATGTTTATTTACAGAAACTAGTCACCTGTGATCCAGTTCCTTACACATTTTTATTAAGTTCTGATTTTAATTTCAATATCCTAAATTTAATACTCTTTGCCATTTTAAATTCCCATCTTTCTGGCTACTGTTTTGCAAATTAGTTTCATTTTTGCCTTTAAAGTGTTTTTTTTTTCTATGGTGCCCATATGATGTGTTTCTTCATTCTCCACAGAAGTTTCTTACATCGCTTCAATAAAATTTCTACAGTTGCATGCTTTCCTGATCATTCCCTGTTGGAGAGCCTACATTTATTTTTTTGTACTATATTTTAATTTTTTATGGCTAACTGCCAGCTGTTAGCTATTTTGTAGACGACCACTCTTACTTGCTCTTAGCACCAGTTTTGCCAACTCTGGTGGCAACAAAGCGTCTGAAAAAAGTGACCAGAAATGGCTAAAAATGTTTTCAAGCTCGGAAAAAAATAAATTATTCATTGGCGTTTACTTCTAAGCGTTTGGGCTGCTGAAATATGCTTGCCTGCAAGTATTTTTGAGTCATGTGGGCTTTCATTTCCGATTTACAAAATACTTCGGTATTTCCAGTTGACCGAGATATAGCCACAAAATGGCTAAATTGGCAGATTTAGCCGCAAAAATGACCAGATCTAGCCACAGAGTGGCTAACATGGCATCACTGCTTAGCACTATCGCCAAGTTGGCTTTCCCACACCTTTTTACGTCACTTCTTTTACTTCCGCGCTTATAGGCACGCATTTTTATTGGATAAGTTGCCACGTTATATTTGTTCGTTATTTTGAAATACTAGGGGCCAAGGCCCCCAGACTCGCTACGCTCGCTTTTCGTATGAGGCATTCAGCCCCTAATAAGGCTTATTCGTAAAAAAGACATAATTTCAACAGACAAAACCCGAAGATTGGATCAGATAGAATGTTACTGAGCTACACATTGCTTGGTTCTTGCATCTTCATTGGTACATAAAAATTTAAACTTCACACTACAGTAGACTCTCATAACAAAGATATTTGTTATGGGAATCCGTGTTGTACGGGTCCTGAGCTATACTCCACCTGAAGTGCGGACTCCGCTTATAATCGCTGGAAAATTATTTGCACTCCTCAGAAACACAATATTATTTAATGTTGCCATTCAAAAGTTATATTAATTAGGAGATAAAGCGTAATAAAATCAGAAAATCTCTTTCAGCTGTATTTTTAATAATGTAAAACCTATTGGACACCTTGCAAATTTGCCACCCATGGCGATTTTTCATTATTTGGCGACTTGCGTACATGTAAAGTTAATAAAAGCTACGAAACAGATAGAATAGCCTGCCACCAATGGCGACTTTTCATTATTTGGCGATTTATACATGCTCACAACCTATATTTACTGTTCATTTAAGGTGACCGGAAAACCATTATCTATATTTTCATTTACATAATCGTTTGCAGATTGGCGTACTTAGCACCACGAATTATACTATCTCGTCGCGCTAGCATATATCCAAAGTGTACTGTAACTGCTATAATGGCATAGTTAACGCCGCCAAATATTTCTACTGGTAGCAAATAATCCAGCTGGACCGAACCGGCTTTAAAATAATCTGCATTTTAATTATTTTTCATTTTCAAGATATTAGTTATTCTGTTTTGGAAAAACGGATAATCGCTAATTCTAAACTCCTGTTGTCTAAGTGAACTTGCTATTTGAAAATTATCAACTTTGTGTAACGCATTTTGAGTTACTTATTTCATGTAGTTTTTATTTTGGCGTAAAATGGGTGTATTTCTACTTAATGTTTGACAATTTCACGTGATACTACATACTTGGAAACGCTTTGCTGCAAAGGAATGATTGATTTTATGCCAAATCTGGCAAACATTCTGTTTATTTTTTCAGTTTTTTATTAATATCTTCTAAAATAATTCGATTTTCGAAATTTAAATCAGCTCATCAGGTTCCTCGGAATTTTTCGAATCTATGGGCACATTAGTCGAAACTTAAATCCCACGGTTTAGGAGGAGATAGGCCAACAAGCTTTGACAGCGCCAGCGGCCTTTACTTTTTTTAGAATAGAGAGATACCCAAATTAAGTTTCATGCTGTTCTGGAAACTTGCGGAATCCTTCCGCAATCGAATGGTTTTGTTTTGCGTACACAGCTATTCTCATGTCAATGCAAACGATTTATTTGTGAAAAAAAAATGATAATAAACTGTGTAATCTGGAAAAGCTTTTTTAAACGAATTTGAATCCCAATTGTATGACGTCATATTCACTTGAAAAGGGTAATTTTGTCACGCAAATGATTTACTTTTTTGACTCTCGGAAATAAAATGGTGCTGAAAATAGCAAAAAATCGCTTAAAAAGGAGGGAACGAGTGGATTTTCAGATTTTTAAAGAAGCGCAGATTGTTTTCTGTATTTTTATACATGATCATGAAAATTTTCAAGCGGATCGTGCAAACGGTGAAGAAGTTATTAGGCTTTTTGTGTTAACTTTGTAAATTTCACGCGATTCTAGATACTTGGAAACGCTTTGTTACAAAGGAATGAATGATTTTATGCCAAATCTGGCAACCATTCTGTTTATTTTTTCAGTTCTTTATTAATATCTTCTAAAATAATTCGATTTTCGAAATTTAAGTCAGCTCATCAGGTTCCTCGGAATTTTTCGAATCTGTGAGCACCTTAGTCAAAACTCAAATCCCCATGGTTTAGGAGGAGATAGGTCCACAAGCTTTGACAGCGCCAGCGGCGGCGACAGCGGCCTTTACTTTTTTTTAGAATAGAGAGAAACTACCTTAAATTTATCCTGTTTCTGTTATTTTTTGGAGTGCGTTATTGTGTACACAATGATATCCATACGATCACAGCGTTCTCTACAGACCTTTTAAATTTAATTTTAATTCCACCACTTGCCCACTTCACAGCACCTGTCTGAAATAACAAGTATTACATTAATTACGCTCTTCTTTTTGTGTGTCTTAAGCATTATTACTCTCTTAATTTAATCTACTGTCTAAGTCATCGGTTTTTTAATCAACCATACTTGCAAGAATTAAAATTTTGGAATATCGAAGGAAATCTCGACGATATTATCTTTTCGTTTTTCAAAAGCGCAAGTTAACCAGAATCAATAAAGTTCGTCAAACTTTCTAAATCACATAGATTGTTCTGTTTGGAGATAGCACATCCATTCGATAAACCAAAGTGTGCGTCACTTGCGTAGTCTCACATTGTCAACCTAGAATCTTAGTTTTAATCTCTGTTTGACACTATCGAAGTCAAATTTTTAGTGTTAATCTCTTTTTTGACACTGAAGTCAATTTTTTTTCAAGGTGTCTCAGACTTTTTCTGGAACCAGCTTTCTAATTCTGATGCCTAATAAATTGTCTGAAAAATAAAATTATAATTTCAAACAGTACACAAATCATTCCACAATTAGTTGTTAATTACTTTAAAATGTATATAAACTGATGCAATATTTATATATATGAATGGAAATACTTTTTTAAATGTATGTACGCAATAGTCAAAACATAACTAAAAACGACGCAATGAGTGTTTAAAAAGTCAGCATAATCTATTAAAATATTCATGAGTCTCGCTTTCCTTTAGCGAGAAAGTCATAAGTTAAATCTTGAGCAATCTGCATGGTTAATTGCAAAAAATTCAATGTTTTCACATAAGGTATAAAAATTTGTATCATTATTGAATAGTATATATTTTTTTTTTTTTTTGAAAATATAAAACTGTATTATTGATATGCATGTATGAATATTTTTGTTACATTTAATGGAATTCTGTTGGATTATTCAAAGTTTAAATAAATCTAACTTTCTAATATCCGCATCATTTTTTTTCCATCTTGAAAATAAAATTAAAGACACGTGCGTGAAGACTGAAGACAAATATTGAATTTTAAAATAATTTAATTAAAACGGTTTTTTTAACTATCGATACTTACAATAATTAAAATTTTTGAATATCGAAGGAAATCTTCAAACGATAGTGAAAGTTGGGATACTATGTAACAAAATTCACAATTTTTTTTTTTCATGTTCACAAATTTGCATGTACAAAAATAAAATTAATGGACACTTTTTTTTTTTTTTTTTTTTTTTATGGCCGGCCGCTGCCTTGGAAGGCTTTGGCCACAACGGGCCGTAATTGTTGGCCACTTTCTTATGGGGGCAGCTTGTAGGTGGACAAACGTCGGCCCCCTTGGAAGGGACGGACATATGACAACCACGCCCAGTCGGGGATGGAACCCCGACCGCCGGGAGTTGAACCGGAAACCGTAGTACGGTGCGTTACCCACCATATAATCCGGTCGGCTTAATGGACACTATTAACCTACTCTATTCGCCTTATCTCAATGAATTTTTATGAGTTTGTAAATAGCTTTTGCGCATTCAAAAAATTACAAAAAGTAAATATCTGTCACTGTTTCATTGTACCCCAAATACTGGGGTACAATGAAACACTTAATAACATTTCACAAACACTCAAATAATATGAGTTAAAATTCAAATTTCAGCATATATGTTTTATGTACATTTATAATAAACACTAGTGAAACACAAATATGAAATTTAAAGAGGAAAAATAAATTTACTTCACCTGTTATAGCTTAAGATAGAAACTTAACACTTTTATTAGAGGTTGGCCTGTAATAAAAGTCAGTCTGTATATAAAAGTTTTTCCTTTTATATTAAATTTACTGAAAACAAATTCAAAATATTAGCGTATCTGCCTTCTTTTTGTACTAACTGAAGGAACAGGAGGTGGTAGTTTGGATAGAATTTGAGTTTTTTCAAACTCGTATGTTTCCGAGCGCGCAAATTTGAAGCTTAGTCGTTTGACGTACAGAACTTCGCATTCCGTTTGATTTAAGTTTATTATATAAACAACAGAGTACATTTCTTTACATTTAAGTTCACCTACCTTGATTAAAACATAATCATTTAGATCGATCTGCTTTTGTCATGTATGTTATGTGAGAATAGCTCATAATCAGTACTGTTTGGAATGTTAGATGGAAGACAATCTGGATTGTCACCATTTTCAGAGTCAGAAGAAGATAGAATACGATTAAAAATAATTCCTTGTTAATTTTATATGCTCTATGGAGATCTCAATCTAAATATTTAATATATATATATGTTACAGTGAAAACCCGATACCAGCCAAAACCCGAAGTAGCTTAGGAAAACGCGTTTTAACTGACAGCTCCCGAATTAACTAGTCAAAACTCGATTTATTCGGGATTTGACTGATTTGTTAGACAAAAATTTTTACATCTATTAAAAATTATTGCACTATTTCAAAGATATGTTATATGACAAGTTGTTTTTTTTTGGGAGGGGGTCTCGCAAAGGGCCAGCGGTAGCATATTTTTGAGCCCTCCCCCCTACAGCGGTGGCTGGACCCAGTGATGTTTTCTTGGGTCTCGCAAACGGCTAGCGTTAGCATATTTTCAAGGGGGAGCAAGATAAGGATTCCGGTTGAACTCGCCCATCGATTTGATTGATAGCTATTGGCGCGGATGCAACTGACTCTCGTCCGTATTTATCACTTCTTATAACATCCAAGTTATTTTGTTTCTTATCTAACAACCGTAATTTTCCAAGAAATCTATTTTTCCAATTTTTAGTGCATGAATCATTACCATTCCGGAATTCACTTGGCAAAAACGGTTTTTCCCGAGCGCTGTCCGTCAGAGTGCGCTTTGCCTAATTAATTCGGGCTTTTCTTGATTTCGGGTTTCAACTGTAACATATATACCCATCAATCCCCCGAACTTTTAAAATGTACTTACGATACGCCGCCAACTGGAGCCAAGTATAACTTACCTTTTGATTGACCTTTTACCTTCACATTACGAGGGTCGTCCGGTAAGTAGGTTTTCTACGGCCAATAAAAAGGAACAAAACATTATAGCATGGAAAAATTTATTGTAAAAGATACATCAAACATTTCAACATTAGGATGACCTGTATTGTGGCACGCGTCCAGTGGCGGATCCACGGGGGGGGCTCTGGGAGCTCGAGCCCCCCCAGAGCTAGAAATACACTATGGATTAAAGAAGTTTTTAAAAAAATTGTAAATTTTCACATGAACTGAAATTTTAAAAAGTAGCACTGTATATACAGTTGACTCTCTGTTTAACGACGATCTCTTTCTAAAGACGATATTTCAAAGTCCCAGCAACTCCAACGTAAAAAATTTCTTCAAAGACGAGGTCTTTTCTGTTTAAAAACGATTTTTCTTTTTTTTTTTTTACATCTTACGCTACAGGAACAAGGGAAATTTTTTTTAAGTGTGGGGAAAAAAGTGTCGGGGAATGTCAAAAGTGCAATTCGCAAGACAATCTCAACTACCTGAGTGTATTTTCAAAGGTATTTTAGAAGCAAAGATAAAATTCTTGGAGCAGCGCAAAAGTTTAGTTTGGGATCCAAATCCAAACGGTCGAAAAGCCAATGTGACCGATTGGAAGAGTTTGCCAAGGCACTTCTGCATGCAAATGGTTGCATGAAGCAAGAGCATCCAACATTCTAATTTCTGGGCCCCACCATGGCCGAGTTGATAAGACACTCGACATGATAGATGGTTGAAGCGTGGAGGTCCCGCGTTTGGGTCTACTGCGCGACTCTCGATCTAACTATCTGGAGTTTTTCCAGATGGTTTTCTCCAGATTTAACGTGAATACGCGTCAGAACCTCTAAAAAAATCCTCCGACCAAGGCAACCGCCCCAGAATGCAGATGCTTCTAGTATAGGCTTGCCACATAACATCACTCCAATTTCTGCAGGACCGACGAGTGGCTGAACGCATAGCGCTCGCAACTGGGAGAACAAAAGTGCCTGGTTCAAACTCAGGGCGCGTCTGTCAATCTAGCTGTTCGGAGTCTTATGCAGTTTTCTCCGAAACTTCTCATAAATACGGATTAAGACCCCTTAGAAAGCCCCCCTCCCCTCACGTAGGGCACCCCGTACTCGGCCTAAATCCCTCATGTAGATAATTGTTCGTATTACCAAAATAAAATAAAATCAAGCAATTACTGCAGTGCTGTTATTCTGACAGAAAAATTTGGAATGCAAAATTTCGGGCTTCGGTTGGTTAGCTAGAAAAATTCATAAAGTGGAATCCAGTGAATTTCATATTTGAGAAAATCTGGAAGAAAGAATAACAGGAAGGTGAAAAATGAAACAACCGACTCATTTTGATTTTCATGAAACCTAATTTTATTGTATTGCTTGTTTTTACTAGCTTTTTTTAAGGTAACTTAAAATAATTTTTTGTGGATAATAAAATAATATAATGATAATAGTAGTAACATCTTTAAACACGGCAATATATCAAGAAATATATTCACAGTCCTAAGAATGTAAAGTGTAAAGGGTTGGTTTTCGTGCTGTAGGATTACGGCCAATTATCTGCACATGGAATCTAAGCTGATGGGGGGGATGCACTTCGTGGGGGGTCTTTCTAAGGGGCCTAACCCTATTTACTCGTAAGTTTCGGAGGAAAGTACGGAAAACTCCGAACAGTTAGGTCGGCGGACGTGAACTGGTTTTGAACCAGGCACCTTCCAAAGTGTAAAGGGAAATGTTATTCTTGTGTGTAGCATTAAACGGCTACCCTAATAGCAGAGATGGTCACAATAGATTCGCTGTGACGTCACAGAGGGTCACAATTGTCACAGGACTGTCACATACTAGTCACATTCTGACTTGTGAGTGATGCGACTCTACTGGTCACTGTGAAGTTTATTTGTGACTAGTCACCAGGTGGCGTCGCCGTGAAGTCACCATGTGACTAGTATGTGATCGGTCGCTAAGTGACTCCACTGTGAAGTCACCATGTGATTAGTACGTGATCGGTCGCTCAGTGACTCCATTGTGAAGTTACCATGTGACTAGTATGTGATTGGTCGCTCAGTGACTCCACTGTGAAGTCACTGTGTGACTATTTTGTGACTACTGATTTTTTAGGACTTCAAAATGACGTCACACTAGCCGCTTTTGCGACTTTGGAACTCATTTTTTCTAATATTTTGTGGCAATTTCTTTCGTGAAACATTTAATAAATAAATCCGAATATAGTAATTTAATAAAATCTCGTAGTTATGTAGTAATGGAATTTAGTTCAATTTATTAATTTTTAAGTTATTCCGTTTAAATAAGACAATATTATTTACAAAAATATATTATTATTAAAAATATTAGAGTTGAGAGTTATAATCACAATGATGAAAACTAAGTATCTGTGAGTAAAAATTAACAATTTCTTTCATATCCCCATGGCATATATGTTTCGATAGCGTATGTAAGTTTAAATTTCGGATAGGGGGGGACTATCCGGTATTTTCAACCTTATTGTTACTAGAGTAAATACAAATGTCTCAAAATTGCTGTTTTTTAATAATTGCTTTAAGTTTTCAGATCACCCCCCCCCCTTAAATACGTCTCTGGTATGTTTGAAAGTTCCACTACGAAAAATTTCAGGTAGAACTATGGGTCTAAGTCAAAAATACTTTTTTATTTTATCTAATGCATGTTTTTCCAATTACTTTTATTTATTTTTATATGAAATCCATTTTAGGCAAAATATAGCAAAAATATAAATCTTATCCCTCATACGTTAATATATATAAAACCCCACATGTCGCACATTACAAATTTATTTCTCATAACCGAATAAAAAATTTCAATAAATCATTAGTTTTTTCGGATGAGTACTTAAATAAAACAGCACATTATCTCCTGAAAATAATTTATGTGGAAAAAGAAAGATTTCCAAGATTTTTAATTTATATTTATTAATTATGATATTTTATATTTTATTTATAAAATATTCACAGAATATAAAATTGATTTATAAAATAAATATATATATTTATATATAAAATCTATTTATAAAATACTCACAGAAAAATTTTAAATTTCCAAAAGAAGCCAGAACTAGCGATGTCAGAACTAGCTTTTGCAGCAATCAGTTTACTTTTAAAGGATCCCGAGCAAGGTAATCACAGCGATGCGGTAAGATGCTGGCCTACTAACCATTGGCTCTCGGGTTCGATTCTGGACCTGAACTTTTTCTTGCCTGAGAGTTTGGTGCTTCCATCTAGTGTATATTTTCGGTAACTCTTTTTCCCCGAATATTTTCGCTGTCACAAAACTGACCCATCATGACTTCTCTGAACGGTCGCAATGTGAATACACAGCGAGAGGACATAGGGACTCTGGCGTGACTTTGCTGCGGAGGCGCGGCGACTGTTTGTAACTCTATTGTGACAGTATATTGTGGTCGCATTTCAGTCACAGGGGACTGTTGTGCTATTAGGGTACGGGAAGGTGTAGTCGTGTGCCGGAGGACGCGAGGCTGTTTGAGACCCATTCTCGGGGTTGGGCATTAGGGGAGGCGGCTCGGGACTCTGGATTAGGACCGTTATTATGGTATCCTGGCCGGTCTTCGCTGGCCGGCAAAGCCCTGGAGCGAGTTGTGAAAATCCTTGGGCCGCTATGACTGTCAGTGGAAGAATCGGTCGAACTGCGGTTACATTATTTTATTGGGTGATTCGATACATCTTTCCTTGGCAGTGACTGTCACTCGAAAAAGTCGCTGCTGGGCTGCATCAGCCCTTTTTATTAACTTTTGAGGCCATGTCACATGATCCATGCAAGTTGCAATTATTGACAGATCCCAAAATCTGGGCAGCGGGTTTTCAAGATTTGTTATGGCTTTTAAGACGCCAGATTGACTGGACGCGGGGACCGTCTAAAAAATTACAAAGGAATTGCAAGGGACCGTGAAGTAATTGCTGCTTTTGAAAGCTGATTCCTTTGTTCCAACTGAATTAAAACTGTGTAGTTCTAGAAATGTGGAATTTTAGCGGGCTTCTGATTTGTAATGTTATATGTATATATACATATACCAAGAATATTTACACCAATACTTATTGAATCCTTGTGTACTAAACGTAATTTATCTATTTACAAAAATGATATAGAGCTTTTATTTTTAAACAGAAGGAGAGGCACATTTTATTGACTCGCTATCGCCACAGTGACTAGAGCAGTGATCCCAGTTTTATTTGTACAGTGGAACCTGTCTAATGGGACTACCCTTGGGAAGAACAAAACTGGTCACCTTACAAAGGTGGTAAAGTGTGATGGTAGTAAAGCGAAATTGCAAAGTTGTCACTATAGACAGACGATCTCTTTACCAAATGGTCATTTTAGCAGGTTCCACCATATTTGAATGGACGACGGCACACTGATACGGGAAAAAAAATCTTCCGTTGCTCTCTCCATTTTATAGCGGACGGAGTTTGCGGTTTAGTGCGGAAATCTTTTATCGGTAAACCCCGAATTGCTATTAAAAAGTCGTAAAATTCGTGACGAGAATGCCCTCTTACCCACTGCAGTCACGTTAGACGCAGCAGCAATCAGCATCGGCCTTAAGTGATTCTGAAGCATAGACGAACAATCCAACCCTCCGCAATTATGTGCAGCTTTCATTCTTTCAACTGCTCTCATAAGTTGTCCACACCACACAGAAGTATGGGTACAAATCCTCATTATAAAAGTAAAACATACTCTAAGATATCAGACAGAGCGAGTACCTGGCAATGTATAGCTGGTCTGGTTTTAAAAAAGAAAGCTGAAATTGTAAATAGCAGTTAATAGTGATAATAGTTGTAAATAGCAATTGAGGTTTGTTTACTACAGTCCTCACTGAAAAGGACGGGAATTACTTAAACTGGAAAACTTAATGCCATCCTAAAATGCGAAAATGTGTGCTGTGAACACTGTATATTGCACGGTGCCTGTGAAATGGGTTCAAAATTGCATTCAGCAGTTGTACTCTGTACACACTAAAATGTTAATGGGTAGGGCCCGTGAACAACAAAATGAATAATTGCCGTTGCTGATTAGCCACGTCTTGTCGTCACTACAGGGGTTAAGGTGACATTTTTCTGGAGAAATTTACGACTTTTAATGGCCAGTCGGGATCTACCAACAAAAGATTAATGTGTTAAACTTAAAACACTGTCCCCCAACACAATGGAGAGAGCAACGGAACATTTTTTTTTCCCGTATCACTCCCGTCGTCCATTGAAACGCATAAAACACGTAGCTTATGAGCATCGGCCGTAACTTGATAGGTATAGGGAGCAAGATAGCTCTGCCCCCCCCCTTACCCTTTCCGAGTATTCCGAGTTCTTGCAGCAGACAACATACTTATTTAGTTGTGATATACCATGTCTAATTACACATTGGGAGAAAAAGTATTGGGAAATCGATGTATCATCCTAATGAAAAACGGAGCCCCCCCCCTAGATGATTTCTCTGGATCCGCTCCTGCACGCGTCATACCGTGGGATAAGTTTTTGTGATCCAGTGTCATAGAAGTCTGAAAAAGAAGCCAGAGTGTCACAGTTGTTGTTTGCAGTCTTCGTCGGTGGGAAAGTGGTGACCAGAAAGAAATTTCTTGAGGTGAAAATCATTGAAAGCAAGATAGGTAATCCGTGGGTAACCCATGTTTCCAGTGACTATCATATAAATTTTATTTAAGTTGGTTTATTAAAGAATAGGCTTAAAAGATAATTTAGTAATACATCATAAATGCAGCGTTTGATACCTTATGTGATTCTGATCACTGTTTTTAAATCCTACTCTTAATACTTCTTTTACGCGACATGTTAAGACACTCTATACATTATCAGAAGTATATATGTGTAGAAGTCATTAAGTATTATTCGTGTATAGTTATATCAGTGATAGCTGAACTTAAATCTCACTGTATTTACCAATTTAAACTACTATATGTATTTAAACAGAAGAAATTATTAATAGCTTCGGAAATATTACTTCTAATAAAATGGGATTTTTGAAATTTAGCTCTATCGAGTTTTCACTGGTGCATTAATCTTATCTGTCACATTTTTGACATCGAGGGCTGGACGTTAACTTGAGTTTAAAGAACTTTGGTAAGTATAGGTTTAAGCGCACACTTAAGCTGCACAGTCGATATTTATAATAAATATAGTTATCGAATTCCTAATTATGCTCATTCAGCTGCCTCATCTGTAATTTACTTTTAATGGCATTGAATCTTGTAAAGCGTACGGATTATTAGTGATTTCATTTTGTAACTGAACAGTAAAGGAATGAACTCAGGTAAAGGCATTTTATTAATATTATTTGATATGTTTTTTTAAGATGTTTTGATTGGAAGTATGTAAAATGCAAATTAATTCTCATTAAATTTTACTTCATCTTTCATTTTAATGCAACTAATAAGGGAAAAAATGCAGGAAATTCCTGCAGAAAAGGTCTAAAAAAATTTTATTAATTTGCATCTCTGAATAAGTATTCGACCGATTCCGTATTTTCTGTACTTATACTAAAAAAAGTTATATCTTTCATATTTTAAGTACTAAGCCATTGATTACACAAAACCTTTTACTAGACTCAGTTCCAGGGTTATGGGATATCGCGGGGCTATCGATCTAACTGTCTGGAGGTTTAGGCGGCTTTCTCCGGATGCAACATGAATACGCTTTAGAACCCCTTGAAAAAGTCGTCTGCCTAAGGCATCCCCCACTTAGGCAGACAGCCTTCGAGTAGCTTTGCCTTAATCACAAACAACAGCTATGCACAATTTAAGAAAATGTTTTCACAAATTTAACGAAAAGGTAACTATTGCCATTTGATTACATAAATTACTTGAATATACAAAATATTTTGTTGAATTATAGAAAAGTTTATTGGATTCACAAACATTTTTGTTGATTCGTCAAAATCAGTGCAGCTCTAGCAAACTTTTGTTGCATTCAACAAAGCATTCTTATGAGTACCGTACTGTCATAAATTTAAAACAGTTAGAAATTTTTACTGGGATTGCTTGGCAAGGCAAAGACAGATAAGATTTCTTATAGAATATCTTACTTTATGTCAGGTATGGGCAACTTCTGAAAGGTTGCGGGCCGAACTTTAGGATGTTAGCGAAGTCTCGGGCCAAACTTCGGGATGTTAGCAAAGTTGCTGGCCAATGTCGCGGGCCGTATAATTGGGATTTTTTAGGGATTTTGAAAGGTTTAAATGGAGTTTATACGGGATTTTGATATGTTCCGCGGGCCGGATCAAAAGACGTGGTAAGCCACATCCGGTCCGCGTGCCGGAGGTTGCCCATATGTTCTTTATGTAATAACTAGCTGCGTGCCCGTTCTTCGCACGGTAGGAAACGAAAATTTTCTTTACATGTGTAATTCGAATTTCTTCGTGATGTGGAATTTAAAGAAAAAGAGCAAAATTATTTGACTCTTGATGTAAAGTTTGCGTCACGAGTATTAACCTGGCATCATTGCAGTATAATTACTCAAAAAACTACGTCAGTGTCATTCACTATCAAAAAAGTGGAATGCTTAATGGTTTGCAGAGAACTCCTGGCTTTCAAAATGTCTTATTTCTACATCATACTGTTTTTTAGGCTCAAGTTGTAGCATTAAATACCTAAGACACTACATGGAAT
Organism: Cheiracanthium punctorium; assembly: GCA_038373885.1. NCBI lineage: Eukaryota > Metazoa > Arthropoda > Arachnida > Araneae > Cheiracanthiidae > Cheiracanthium > Cheiracanthium punctorium. The sequence continues at coordinate 21,792 of JAWZYV010013040.1, forward strand.
GGACAACCATTTATTTCTTTCCGAACATGTACCATATAAGGAAAGTATTGTAATCATGAAAAAATTCGACTTCGAGATTTTGGTGTATTTACACGTTTTGAGGTCTTCTGAATTCATTTATGCTATTTTCAAGAGATGTTTTTAAGATAACTGCGTACCCGCTCTTCATACGGGAATAAGCGAATATTTTACTACTAAAATCATATCTGCATGTGACAAAACAGAATTTCATTTTTAAAAAAGTTCAAGTAATCTCCTCTGTTGAAATTACTGCGGACAGTAAATTTTAATCAAAATATCGTCTCCCTGTGTTGAAAATAGAGCTGGAATAAATGGGTTATAATTATGGCGTAATTTTTACGTATCTTAAAGCATTTGACGTCATAGATCCTCACTTGCAAATTGAAATTCCGATATCCCATTTAAAAACTCGATTGGTTGAGAAAGCCCTTTTTTCTAATCCTTTCTGTGGCAACAACCGAAGATAAATTCTCGTGCCGTGATCGCAATGTAATGAATGACGTAAGATCGCGTTGATGCTATTAAATTCTAAACATTAGGCTGCATTAAAATTCATAAAAAATCATCTAATTTACATAATTTTTTCGTTTTTATTTTAAAAGAGGGAGAAAAGAATGTTTCACGATTTGTCAAAATATCAAAAAGTTATGACGCATAGAATTCAAGATGCGACAGTTTTAAAATTATTTTACGAAACAATTCGCCGACGTAATCCAGTGTTAAAATAAAACTATACTCGCAACATGCATATGTTAGGAAATATATGCCTGCGACATAATTAAATGCGAAAAATAAAAAAGTAAATAGAAAATTTTTAATATATCCCGCTTTAAAATGAATTTTGTAGCTTTTAAAATGAAGAACATTTTCAGCCGCGTTAAAATGTTTAAGTAAGCAAAGGATTAAAATACCACTTATAATAATAATAATCATGAATTCTCAGTTTATTTCTAAAGTAAGTTTTAATCAAAATATCGCCTTCTTGTGTTAAAAAAAGAGCAGGGATAAATGCGTTAAAATTGTGGCTTAAGTTTTATGTATTTTAAAGCATTTGACGTCATAGATCCTCACTTGCGAATTGAAATTCCGATATCCCATTTAAAAACTCGATTGGTTGAAAAAAACCTTCTTTCTAATCCTTTTTGTGGCAATGCAACAATATTATCACGTGCCATGATCAATTAATGTAACCCCGTAAGCTCTCCGCGATGGTGCTATTAAATTCTAAACATCACGTTGCATTAAAATTCGTAAAAATCACCTAATTTACATAATATTTCCGTTTTTATTTTAAAAGAGGGAGAAAGGAATGTTTCACGATCTGTCAAAATATCAAAAAGTTATGACGGATAGAATTCAAGATGCGAAAGTTTAAAATTATTTTACGAAAAAATTTGTCGAATCAGCTACTTAATATAAAAATTCCTAAAAACCAGTAAATTATGTTACGTATTCAGAACAAACTGTTTTTAAAAGAAAATTTTCTCCTCTATCCGATGATACAAATGCCATTTTGCTGCGAGCGTAATTTCCGCCGTTATTACGAATTAGGTGAGAAAAAATGCCAAAAATCGCATAAAACATAAAATTAAAAAAAATCTAGGTCGAATTTTGAAAAAATCGCTTCGAGGTGCACAGCTTCATGTTTAGATCTTCCCGAATACCAAATTTGCTGTTTCTAGGTGTAGCCGTTTGTCCGTAACGCCACCGACACACAGACCCACAGACCCACACACAGACATCTTCTTTTATAATAAGTAGAGAAGAAAATAAAATGCACGTCGAAGTAAATAGTTAATTAGGAACAGATTAAGTTAAGCAAAAAAAAAAAAGACAGACCGTCATCTGTTGTGATAAAAATGAAAAAAACAGCATACAATTACAGGCATTTCTGAAATTACCTTTAATATTTTACTTGTATTCATTAACTGTAAAAATTCGATAAATTATATTAAACTAGTTCCGGAAATTTTAGATTTGATATAAATTCTAGGAGACAAATAACCTAGGCTTTCATTCTTTTGCATTCAATTTGTGCTCTACGCCTATAAAAGTTTAAACCACATAATAATAATAATAATAATAATAATAATAATACCTAGTTCAAAAAAAGAGGTAATTTTGCCTCCATAAAACAAGGAGAGTCTCAAGAGAATATTTTGCATGAAAAACAGCAAAAAAATGCAAAGTGTGCCATCAGGATTTATGACATATCATTTGCATTTGCACTGAAGTTTATGCGTACGCTTCTAACTTTTCACTAAATTTATTGCCGAAGACATTTTCTCATAAAAGCCTTTTCTTTACGAAGTTACTCAGAATTCTTGAAGTCATTTGCAGCATGTGAGTAAATTCAAAAGCATCTATTTTGTCCTAGCATGACTGAGTGGTATGCTCTACTCACTAACATTGTTTTATGGAAAGCTACATGCCAATAAAATACGTATAGGTTTTTAACGATCGTACTGACAAATGTATTTACGATGTAAAAGATTGTCAATATATTTTTTAATGTTCCTATGTCATATAACGTTTTTAACGTTATTATTTATATTTATTAAAACACTAAGGCAGTTCGAGGCAGATTCTTGGAAGACGCTTTTAGTGTAGTTTGATCATTCGCATACTCTCCCCGACCAATCAGTAAGAAGAATAAAAGCATTTCTTGACACATAAGTATGGCATTTCATAATACATTACGTCAGTTTCACGTCAAATTAAAAAGCATGAGAAAGAATTAAGTCGAAATGTATTTCTTAAAGTTCATAAATTTTTAAATTGATAATACGATCGCGTGGATAACAGGAGTTTAAAATTTCAGGTGATGCGTTTTACCGAAATGATATAAATTTAAATAGCTGAATTCATTTGGCAGTTTTCTGCTAAAAGAATCAATTTATTGATGCTGGATGCTGAATTAATGGACAATCACCAATCACTTTCGCCAACCTATAAATTCGCCGCACTTTGACGAATTTTGCAGTCATGGATTTGAGGAGTTATGCACTAGTGTAATTGTAATACTCGTTTCTTTTGCACTCGACGCATGCTTTAGCGCTACTGTTCGTGTGTGTCATGCAGATTTATTTTTAATTATTCATATAGATGATCATATAGATATTCAAGTTTCAACTTTCGGAAGCTTAGCATCAGTGATACTCTTTTATAACCTCATTCACCAGCAATAATGAACAGAAAGTTTACCACTGAAAGTTTGCGCTAGGAAATGGTGACCAACATTATTTTATTAGCAAAAGTTATAAAAGAAAGATTTATAATATTACGAAATTTTTAAAGTATACCGGGTCGCCAGCACTCAAGAAACACTGAAAAACCTGGAATAGTAAGGAAAATTTACTTTAACAAAAGATTGAGAAAACCTTGCAAATTTCGTCTGTAAACATGGGAAATCTTGACGAATGACGACAAAATTATCTTAAGTCTGCATTGATCAATCATTTTACATTTTCCATTCATAAAGAAAAAAATGAAAATGACTTGACTTATGGTACGCAAAAGTGGCGCATTATTTTAATAATAAAAAGTTTTTTCAGTCTAAACAGAATCTACAGTAATGCAAAATGTTACTCTAAAGCACTGTTTTACTTTTCCGTCTTTAACCAGGCCCTCAAAAAAATATGTCAGTTTTGTGAATTTCTATCAAGTCCTATTAAAGACCATTTTTTAAACACTAAATACTCCGACACACTTCTCAGCATTACGAACTAATAGCATGATCATTATCTTCACAGCATTTTCATGAAAACATGCTATAGTTTTTTTTTTAGCACAAGTTTACTGCTTATATCATTGCTGCCAAATTAAAATGTTAAGTGTTTTACTCAAGAATTCCCCTAAGTTTTACCGATTCTTAATTTTACTGCATTTGTCGTGTTAATTTATGTTGCTGTGTTTGTGTATGTTTTTAAACAAACGTAATAGCATTTTCAGTGTACGATAAAACTGGGAGAAAAGCGTGTTCAAGTACATGAAATTATTTAAGAAAAAGTAATTCGGAGCATTTCTTTGCTTTGAATGATTTAGAGTGAAATATAAACTGTTTATCAGTTCTTCATCAGGTAATAGTTTCAATATTTGCATGGAAATGAGATTTGCATAACAGGCCTTAAAAAATTTTAATATTAGTTGTAAATATTGCATTTTAAAAATACTGTTGCATAAGCGCTTGAAAATGCTATCCAAGCAAACATTAGATTTTGAAAAGATATAAACTTGAAAATATTCTTTCTAAGAAACTTCGTGATATCATCTATGGTTTAAAAATAAATAATTAAGTTTCAAACTTAAACCTGCCATATACTACAAATATTTTTCATTCAGTTCACCATATTTTCAGTCCCATATGGCTGGTATGAACTAAAGTTTTAAACTAAAGGAATAATTTAGAACAGTTGATAAGAAAATAGGATATTTTATATAGTATAGAAATAAAAAGATTTATATAGTAAGAGCAGTTATGTGTACGTCGAAGAAATAAAACCTGCATAGTGATTTTTGGTAAAATAAACTAGCAGTACCAATGACTCAAAAAATCCAGGATGATTCGTTCAAGTTGCGCTACACACTGAAATAACACTGGTCGGCAAGGTTTTTTTCACAAGAAATCTGAATAGTGAATGTGGTGCATTTTTTCATCCTGAATTCAGACATCTAGTCAAAATTTCCCCATCAGGCATAGTTTTTCTGTGAAAGCTAATTTTCAAAATCTGATTTTAGCGTTTTCTTTGACCTGTTCTTTGACCTAGCGTTTTGTTGAACTTTTACCTCATATCTAACGATTTTACCCAAGCTGTATTTAAGGAAATCATCTGTGACTAGTGGATTTTCGGTTGGTCAAACTAGATTGCACATGCGTTCATACGACCATACATACATGTGTACGTTGAGACGTCTGTTAAAAACTCCTCAAAGAAAATTTAGAGATACTCAAAATCGATTTTTCTCAACCAAACCTGCATACCGAAATTTAAAATTACTGTACTTCCTTTTTACTTCCTTGTATGAAATTTATATATGAACAAGGAGCTCGGGGTGTCCACATCAGATTTTCTTCAAAGTTGAATTGGAGGATGCAAACACGTGTTTTTCGTAGAGCAACTGGGTTTGCTGCCCAATGGAATAACAGGTGTCATGGGCCTATATAATTTACTGCGGACCATTGGTGTATTCTAGAGGTGAAGAGCAGGGTATTTGCAACCCATGGTGACTTTTCATTCCTTTGCGACTTCCGCGTGCGTATAATCGATAATCCCTTTCAGTAGTACAAAAAGAACAGTGATTCATACTGTTACTTTGCTAGAAAGTTCTATAATCAACACTGCCAAATAGTTTCTCTAGCCAAAAGGGTGGCAAAGACCCACGCTAATAACTCGAAAGCAATATGAACATTATGGGCCAGACCACTATACGGCACAGCACGTAGCAATTGTCACCAGTAGTATGACTATTGAATTGATTCTCTGAAAAATGTATAGTAATGTGGCTCAGTGACATTGTAGTTTGAGAGATGACTGTGCATCTGGGTCAGACAAATGACCAGTGTATAGAAAAGTATTCCCAAAGGCATGCTTTTAAAGAGTTATGTTGTTAAACCAACGCATAGCAACAAACGCAAAAAAATTCTATAAACAAATGAATGCAACATAACTTTATTTGATGCCTCACTACATTGTTTTAAACAATACTAAATTATTCTTTCAAAGATACAGTGGGGACATATTGTTGTCGATGAGAAAAATTTCCAACAATAAACAACATAAATCATTTCTATCTAAGCTCTTGAGATTGATACTTGGGTTCTCTCCTAATCTTTTATATCTGCTATATTCCTGTGCTTGAAACTGTATTTTTCATACTTTTTAAGCATTTTGAATTAAGTAGTTCAATTTTTTTTCTCCCACGATGTTTTTCTTTGCACCAGTTCCGAGTTTCACTGTCTCACAAAGTGAGTCGGAATCTGATGTCAACGAATATGTGGATGCAAACTCCTCACTTGCTTCCTACGCTACGGCGTCTTCTCGTTATCTGGCAGTCCCCGAATACTCTCCTCAGTATGCACGTGATCTGATGGAAAGTGTTTTGGACGACTGCTTTTTTAGTGTTGCAGAACCTAAATACTCTCCTCAGTACCTACGAGATCTGATGGAAAGCTTTTTGGACGACTGCTTTTTATAGTGTTGCACCGTTGATGCAATTCAGTAATGCACAACAGGCGAAAAGTAAAAAAATTAGGAAGCGTTTAGCTTGCCTTTGCTTTAAGATCTAAAATATAAAAGCATAATGCTTTTTATGCGGTTTTTGGCTCACAATTAAAAACCGAAATATGTCGGCTTTTTATGCTGTTTTTGGGTGTGGACAGTTAAAAACCGAACAAATACCTGCTTTTTATACGGTTTTTTGGCCTCTGGACAATTAAAACCTGATAATTTTTCCTATCCGACGTGGCACCACCTTGTCGCGGTGCATAGGCTTTGGAACTGAAAGTGACACAAAAGTAACATTGTTTGAAAGAACCTTTTATTGATGATGGAATTTTTCATTAAAAATTGTGTAATAAAATGAGATTATTGTTTTTCTGCGAAGGAAAAGCTGTTCCACAGAGCCTTCATGGAACATTTAACGTTTATAAGTACAATTTTGATGTCTTGCAAATTGTAGAACTTGTTCTGCAATGTAAAGAAATAAGATGAGTGTTGCTGATCGTAATAAAGGTTGGTTGATTGTTTAACTAACTTGTTTCTTTAAAAATACCTATCATTACATATTAGAACTGAGCGAAAAAAATTTTGGAAATAGTGATTTTTTTTTGTTTCTTTAATTTTTGAATTTTTAAAATTTTTATTGTATAAAATATTTTTATTTACTTTTAGCCAAAATGAAAATCGCTTATTTTCATTTTGGCTGGCTTTCATTTTGGCTGAGAATGAAAATCGCTTATTTTCATTTCGGCTGGCTTTCATTTTGGCTGAGAATGAAAATCGCTTATTTTCATTCTCTGATAATATTTTTTTCTAATACCATATCAAATTTCAAGACGACAAACACAATAGTTTTTAGAAAAGTGCACCAAATTGACATACTGTTCTAAAAGTTTTCATAGATATATGTAAAAAGTTAATTACTTCTTAAAAACTAAATTTATGAATCAAATTAATAATTTTTATTTATATATAGAGTATTAATGTGTGTAAACACAGCGGACAAGAAATTTCATTTCCTCTCTATTTTTCAATAAAATAAATATATAATGTTAAATCGTTTGCAAAAACTGCCTCTTTTTCTCGTCAATACGTTCCATGTGCCCTTAAAGAATGTTTCGCACACGTCTTTTCTGCTGCAAAAGGTGCCTTTTGAATATGGTTAATTCGAGAACAAAAATCATTTACTTGAAATAAATCTACATTTCTCTTTAGTATGATTTGTTCCTGTGTACAAAGAACAAAATAAACCATCCTGTTGCTTCTGTACTGAGCTTGATTTCCTGTTCATTTGTTTTTTTTCCTATGTGCACAGAATTTATTCCACGGCCCATTACATCATTTTCCCCCTTAAAAGCTTTTTCCATTGCTAATTCTATTTGTAAGGTTTTTTCAAGATCAATAATATTCTCCTCAAATAACCTATCCAGAATTGTTTTATCGCGTAATCCACTTACAAAAACTTCCCGCAACATAATATTCAACTTATTAGTACCATAATCACAATTAATTGCAAGTAATCTAAGCTCTGTGATATAACTACTTATACTTTCCCCCTCGTTTTGTTTTCTATTCAAAAACTTGTGACGGGAAGGAATAATCAACGGTTTTGGGGGTCAAATGTTGTTTTAATACATCTTTTAATTTTTCTAAGCTTTGATCAGAAGAAATGTCAGGAACCAGCAAATTTTTAAGTCATTGATATAACTTCGGGCTTAGAGAGTAAATAAAAATTAGATCTCTAATCTACTGGTACATTTTCTACATCTAAATAACTTTCGAATCTTTCGAATTTTCATATTCTTCATTAAATTTCTCAAACTGGGCAGAAACTTTCCGCGCAGAATGATTTTCTCTCTCTTTCAAGGCCTGAATCAGTTCCTGATTCAGCTTTAATATTTCTTCGAATTTCTGCTCCATTTGATTACTTCTGACATAAACGAAACTAAAACTTTTTACCTTAAGCCGTCTTCGGCGATTGCCCTATATCCAAATTTGTTCTTACTTTCGTGCGCGCATTTCCGATTCTTTTCGAATGCCCTCGCAGTTTACAGTTAAGTGTTAGTTAATTCCATGGACATGAAGTTTGGTTTCAGAGTGCAGACGCCACAGTACCCACCATAGTGTTTTCAAAGACTGCTTTGAAGAAAATGGTACACGGTAAAAAAAATTCGGAAACGTTACCCCAAAAAATGGGGCAGCTCTTGTAGTTTAAAATTGCGGAAACGTTTCCGAACCATGCGGGTAAAATATTTAGAAACGTTTCTGCATATGTCGGAAACATATTTACCTATTTTCCTGCATTTTAAGTAAGGTTTCTGGAAAAGATGGGTAACGTTTCTGTATATTTTGGTAAAATATTGAGTAACCTTTCGGTGTATTTCGGAAAGTTTTCCGAATAAACGAGTAACCTTTCAGAGTTTTTCAGAAAAAAGTAACATGCACTAGGTGAAGCGTTTCGAGTATCTTAAACTAGATGGCAGCACCAAACTCTATCGGAAGGAGCGGTCAGGAATAGCGACCAGAATCGAACGATGGACCTTCGCATTCGGAGGGGAGCACGGCGCTGCGGTTTTCTTGCAGAATTTTGCTTTTAAAGTAAACTGACTGCTGCAAAAGTTATTTGTGGTACGGCTTGTTTTGGAAACTTAAAATTTTTTTGAAGTATTTTGTAAATGGAGAGAAAATACCATAATTAATAAATATAAATTAAAAATCTTAAATCTTTTTTCTTCCACATAAATTATTTTCAGGAGATAATGTGCTGTTTTATTTAAGTATTCATCCGTTTTATTTAAGTATTCATCCGGCGACGTCACCTGGTGACTGGTCACAAATAAACTTCACAGTGACCACACAGTGAAGTTACATCACTCACAAGTTACCAGACCCTTATTATCGCATGGGCAAATCGGGACTTTGCCCAGGGCCCCCAGTTTCAAATGTTGTTCTGAAATATTCTTTTATATGTCAAAATATTATGAAAAAGAAAACAAATTTTATAGATGGGAACACCCAAATTCATCAATGCCCGGGGCCCCTGTTGGTCATAATCGGGCTGTGCAAGAAGTTGCAATGTGACAGTCCTGTGACAATTGTGACCCTATTTGACGTCACAGTGACTCTTTTGTGACCATCTGTGCTATTAGGGAAGACGCGTTCACTGTTATCCCTCTGTCTCTTGGCACTTGGCGCATGCGCGCGAAGTCCCAAATAAAGATTTCCTTTCCCCCGCAAATACTTTGCCCCGAAATATGGGTTATGTTTCCGAAATCGTGATGCCGAGTAGAGCATCGGTAGGTTACGCTATACTTTCGGAAACCTTTCCGCTGTAAGTACGTAACGTTTCTGAATTTTTTTACTATGTAGTGTGTTTTGTAATGATATTTGCTCAGTCATGGAAACTTCTTGGGCATCAACACCGGCCAGATGAGTGGCGATTGTTCATGGACTACTCTTAAGTTAGTTTGAAGGCTGTTCTCCTACATATTGGCAATGAACTTCCATCAATGATTGTAGGGCATGCCACTGATGTGAAAGATATATATGAAAATAGGAAACTAATTTTAGAGAAAATACAATATGAAAAATATCAATGTAATATCTGCGGTGATTTAAAGGTCACTGCTTTATTGCTTGGTTTGAAACTTGGGATCACCAAATTTTGCTGCTTTTTGTGCGAATGGGACAACAGCGATAAGAAGTCTCACTTAGAAAATCATGACCCAAAAGTGAATCTCTTATGTGCTGCTACATATTGGCAATAAGCTTTCATCAATCCCTGTAGCGCATGCCGCTGATATGAAAGAGAATATGAAAATATGAAACTAGTTTTAGAGAAAATACAATACGAAAATATGAAGGGAATATCTGCGGTAAGTTAAAGGTCATTGCTTTATTGCTGGGTTTGCAACTTGGGTTCACCAAATTCTGCTGTTTTTTGTGCGAATGGGACAGTAGAGATAAGAAGTCTTACTACGTTAGAAATCATGGCTTAAATGTGAATCTCTTATCCCTGGCCAGAAAAATGTGTCATATGTCCCTTTTGTGAACCCTGAAAAAACATTTTTACTTCCATTGCATATTAAGTTAGGAGTATTGAAAAATTTCGTCAAAGCTATGCATAAACTTTCTGATGGATTCTTGCACTTGAAATCCAAATTCCCTAAAGTCAGTGATGCCAAACTGAAAGAAGGAATTTTTATAGGACTACAAATCCGGTCATTAATGGCTGATAAACATTTCAAAGGACTGTTAAATCCACTGGAGAAAGCAGCTTGGCAGTCTCAAATGTTTATGCTGCAACTTCCTTGGAAACCATAAAGCAGAAAACTATCGTGACACAGTGACTGATCTTCTGCATTCTTATACAGCTATGGGATGCAACATGTCTTTAAAAATTCACTTATTGGACTCTCACTTAGACTTCTTCCCCGAAAATCTTGGAGCTGTCAGCAATGAACACGGTGAGCATTTCCATCAGCAATTTTCTACAATGGTGAAGAGGTACCAAGGCAAGTGTAGTTCCAATATGCTGGCTGGGTCCAACTACTCTCGGACCAAGAAGAGAATCGTTCCAGATGCAAAATATGCCCGAAAATCACTATCTACCATTTTCTAGGTAAGTCAGAATGAGAAGTTATGATTTTGAGATAGCTAGCTAGTTACGGAATTTTTAGAATATTATAAAAAAGTCAAATGAATATCACACAAAGCTGCTGGCCGATGGGGAAAAACTGAAATGATATTTGAATTTAGCACATGAAAAATAATTTTAGAATCTGTCATTTTAATTCTTGTGTAAGAAAAAAAAGTTCATTTTTGTAGACCAGTGTAATTAAAAATACTGCGCATTTAATTAAACTTACCAAAAAAAATTTAAACGTGAAACTGAAACGTTTTCGAAGACATGATGCATTTCGAAAATTTTTCGATTTCGAAGAACTTTTTCTGATATTTTCGTAACTGATACATGTTTATCGTTCATTCTAGTGTATAGCACAGCTTGTAAAGAAACATTCTAAATATTTGAAATTCTTTACATAATTAGTTAATTTGTATTTATGTACCAAAATATCATGATACTTTCGAAATACTTCATTCAACAGCCATCAAACAAATTTACGACAGAGCGTTTCAGGAAGAATTTAGACACGCCAATCCTCTACGATAGAGGTGAACAACCATTTGCATATCATCCACCAGATTTTATCACGGACGAGTTAAGATGTGCCATACAACTTAGGGGTCTTTTTCAGCTCCATACGTGCGAACATAAAACTGAAATTGCTGTTCTGAGGAAGACTTCTATAAAAAGTTTGTCTGTCTGTCATTCTGTCGTTCTGTCCGTGACGCTTTTTTTGTTCAAGCATCACGTAAAAACGACTGAAGCGAATGATATGAAATTGGGTGTCATGATAGGTGGTCACTCAACTCAAAACATAGGCGTCGAATTTTTAAAAAATCTTGATTGGATTTTGTGATTTTGCGAAAATCCTTTCAAACAGCGTAAATTTGTGTTCAAGCATCACGTAAAAACGACTGAAGCGAATGATATGAAACTGGGTGTCATGATAAGGGGTCACTTAACTTAAAATATAGGCGTCGAATTTTTAAAAAATCTTTTGCGAAATCCTTTCAAATTGCGTAAATTTGTGTTCAAGCATCACGTAAAAACAACTGAAGCGAATGATATGAAATTGGGTGTCATGATAGGTGGTCACTCAACTTAAAACATAGGCGTCGAATTTAAAAAAAAAATCTTAATTGGATTTTGAGATTTTGCGAAAATCCTTTCAAAATGCGTAAATTTGTGTTCAAGCATCACGTAAAAACGACTAAAGCGAAAGATATGAAATTGGGTTTATTGATAGATGGTCACTCAACTTAAAACATAGGCGTCGAATTTTTAAAAAAAATCTTAATTGGATTTTGAGATTTTGCGAAAGTCCTTTCAAACTACGTAAATTTGTGTTCAAGCATCACGTAAAAACGACTGAAGCGAATGATATGAAATTGGGTGTCGTGAGAGGGGGTAACTCAACTTAAAACATAGGCGTCGAATTTTTGAAAAATCTTGATTGGATTTTGAGATTTTGCGAAAATCGTTTTAAACTGCGTAAATTCGTGTTCGCACATCACGTAATAACTGCTAAGTGAAAAAATAATATTTGGTAAAATGATAGGTGGTCACTCACCTTAAACTATAAACATCTAATTAAAAAAATCGATGAGATTTCGAAATTTTGCAAAAATCGTTTAAAACTGAGTGAATCTTTGTTCACGTATTACGTAATAGCAACTAAAGCGAATGATATGAAATTTGGTCATATGATAGATGGTTGCTCAACATAAACTATAGATGTCCAATTTTTTAAACATTTTTATTAGATTTTGAGATTTTGTGAAAATCTTCTCAAAATACGTTTATATTTCTTCAAACTTCACGTAATAACAGCTAATACGAATGATACGAAATTTAGTGATATGATAGGTAGTTGCTAATCTTAATTTATAGGCGTTGAATTTTTAAAATATTTTGATTACATTTTGAGATTTTGTGAAAATCGTTTTAAAATGCTGAAATTTTGTTCCAGCTACAGGAAATAAAGACTGCAGGGAATGAAACGGAAGTGGGTGACAAGATAGGTTGTCACTCAACTTAAATTCTAGGCTTCCAATTTTTCAAAAATATTGATTAGATTTTGAAATTTTGCGAAAATTATTTCAGTATGCGTAAATATTCGTTCGCGCATCACATAATTACGACTAAAGAGAATGAAATGATATTACTTAGTTGTCTCTGACCTGTAATATTTTAACAATACATAAAAATTATAACTTCGCTTTCTTTACTTTGGCAACATACTATAAGGTTGTAACGAAAGTTTCCCGCCACCGCAAACTTCGTCAGCACACAGTTGTCGTTGGCGTATTTGCTCATATTTTGTCAAACGATTTTTGGCATTTGAAAGAAAGAGCGTTACTTTATAACACTGTGTTGTGAAATCTGTAAGGTGTCTCAAATAGAACTATCACACTAGAGGATTAGAACCATCATTTACTTCCAGTTGTGTTGCAAAAAGTCAGCTACATAATATCAAGGAATTATGAGTACAGCTTTATGTACTATTGTTGTATCATGTGACACTGTGCCGGTTTGGTACAGAAAGTTCAAAAACAGTTATCTAAGGAGTTAGAAGTTAATATTTCAGGCAGATATGGCGGAAAACTTTCGTTACAACCTGATGCATCCATTCTGTGTACTCCTACAATGCTGACGAAAGTTCTTGCTTTTTGGAAATTGCATTCAGCACTAACCGTCAAGGACGGGTACTTCAGCTAGTTATTAATAATTCACAACATTTGTTTTGTTGTGAAAGCTTTATCTGCAATTACCACTATGCATCACGTTCTGTAAACTAATTGAAAATATTAGGGAAGTTGTGAAATTTACCTTAACAAATGAAGACTATAGTTTATATGTGCATACCATGAACAGTTATATAAAACTACAAGCTTTATCGAAGGCATTCCTTAACCTTGAATAACATTTTTGTAACTAAAGTTCAAACTTCCAGCAAAATGTCACATAAAAATCCCTTTTCGTTCTTTTGTGACTTTATATTTCTTTCTTCTGTCGTAAAAGATATATTAAAAATTCAAAAATATTCAATCTATGAAATTTTAGTATCGTATATTTGCTTCAGTTTTATAGCTGTAATTCTAACCTCAATCTCTGCATGCATCTTTTATTGCTCTTTGTATTTCCTTAAAGTTGTATAGGATTCCATGGCAGGTGGCTTTTTCGATGATGATATCAAATGCTCACTTCTGATCTAGATCTAAAGAGTTTGTAGAAGAAATGTTATTAAGTGTTTACTAAGTTGTGTTGAGTTTAAATGTTAGATTTTTTTCTCATTTATATGCACAATTTATTGATAATTTCGAAGACACAAAACATATTTCAACACTTTCTAGAACATTTTTAACTCACAAAATATTGTTTGTTCATATCATAATTACTTGAAAGGAAAAATCGAAAGCAGTTTTGCGATTTCCGAATAACAATAAATACATCTATGCACATGCACACACAAGCGTATATCAATACATAATGTTCAAAATTAAATGAATAATCTATATGCATTATAGTTTAACATTGCATGATATAACAATGCTTAGCAATGATATGTTAACACGGAGTGAAATAAATAAATACATTTATTTTTTATCTTTTGTAATACAAAATTTCCACTATAACTATAAGTTCTTGTACACAGTTTAAGCAGTAGACATCTACAAATAACGTTATTTTATATTCAGAAAACCCCCCGGAAATTGGATCATTTTACAAGCCGAAGCATTTTTGATTCGTAAATACTTCCTGGTCCCCTGAATTCTTAGTTCGCTAACAAAATACATAATTCAATCGACAATTTAGCTATCTTTTTTCGAAAGCAAATTATTTGAGTATCTTTCGATGAAGGGCTTAATCTGAACTGTCTTAAGGGTCCTTCTCTCCGCTTATCACTTAAGTGTACGGTCGTGGATTCGCTTTTCACTGATTCCCTGGTTGTTTGTGTTTCTCCTATGATCTGTAATTTTTTCTCTGTGTTAGTAAATAACTTTCATTGTGTTGTTTACTTTTATTCGCCGAGGAGTTATAAGCGGGTTCTTAAAACCAAGCAAGAAAGTCCGAAAGTAAACGTTCCTAATACAACAACAACAAGAGCATAGTAGAGATGGAGAAAACCATTATTTTCAAAGAACAGCTGTTCCCTGCTCCCATTCTTTTCGAAAGAACAGCTCTTTTTCCTGTTCTTTTGAAAACAGGTTCTTTGATTTATGGCCGCTTTATTATGACAATTTTATTCAATTTAAAAATGAAAATATTCGTCCTTTTTAACATGTACTATACTTTAGTACAATTGAAAACTGTTTAAACAAAACTTTGTGACCAACATACTGGCTTTCTCTAAACAAGTATAATAACAGTAATTTTTCGTAAAAATATTTTAATGATGTTAGCGTTCAATAATATACTGTTAAATATGCACACCTATCTAAAATCAATTTTTTTTCCGATGTTTTTATCTGCATTTATTATTCTTACTCATGGCATGTATATAAAAAAATAGAAAATCTACAATTGTAGCGAGAATTATTTAGCCAGGCCTAATTTTTGATTACGTACCTGACTTATACAATATTACTTATACTAGAAAACAACATCTGATTCTAAAAGCTCCTAAAATGACTTAATACTGAAAATTGTTCATTTTGATTAGACTCATCAGTATTATAATTAAATTTAATGAAACACTCTAGAAGAGGTAAAGTACTAGTATACTTATTCTTTGCCGATTTCATTAATTTAAAATCCATATTTAGTAAAAGATAATATTACAAAATCTTCAGTTCAACTTCGTCTAATTTCCAGGCTCCGGCTCCAGCTTATAAAGTTCTGGCTCCAAAAATCCATCTTAAATGGCTTCAGACCAGGGCTGTTCCCAGAAAATAATATTTCAGTGTGGGTATATCGGGACAAAAATTTCAGGATACATCCCCCCCCCCCACCTAATTTTCGTCTTATTTAGAAAGAGTTAAACTTTTTTATTGCGCAAAAATTTCCTCATTTGTACATGACTGCATTTCAAACCCCTCACCTCTACCCGAAAAAAAGTTTTCTGGCTACGTCCCTGTATAAATACACCCATATACATATACATGTAATTTAATAACATCGACCGGGGGAGCATTTGGACCCATAGGAACCCCCCCCCCCTCTAGGTATGGCCTTGCTTCTGACTCCAAGTCTTCAACTTTGACCCTGCCTTCAGCTCAGAATGGAATTAAAGCAAAAGAACAGATCAATAAAAGAACACCTATCGTTCACCACAGAACACCTCGTTCACTCCGTTAAGAAAAGAGCACTTCGTTCATCTGTTCAGCAAAAGAACACTTCGTTTGCCCTGTTCAGTTAAAGAACGCCTCGTTCACTCCGTTCAGCAAAAGAACACTGAACACCTTTCTCCAGATCACTGAGAATAAGGTTCTTTTTCAGTCAATAGGAGACGGGTGAAAGCGAATGACGTCGATCAAGGGAAGGCGTGTTTTTTATTGAGAATATGTTAATGCTTTTATTATGTTTTGACTTTCATAAAATAATTATTTCAACTTGTTTATGTTTCAGACTATCATTTTCTTTATTATTAAATTTCTTACTTTGATTGAAATTGAGTATTTTGACTGGAATAATAAAAACTAACGAACTGTTTTCCTTTGAGTGCATTTCGTACTGAACATATAGGAAAGTGTCTTATTCTTAGGCACGTGTCCACTCTTAAATTCTGGTATGTTGGTCTAAAAGTTCTATGCCCCCCCTATCTCTAACCGAAAATATAATACCATTATCATTACTTCTCAAAAAATCTAAGAAACCACAAATACTTAGATTTTGATAGAGCTAAAATCTGTAAACTTCTGTCCCCACCATCAGATACGTAGCCAGGGTGGGAACAGGAGGAGGGGGACGGGTCTGGCCCCCAGAATTTGGATTTTTCTTAGCAAAAAATATGAATTAAGACTTTTAATAAGAAATTTCACCTATAAGGCCATCTCCAAAATTTATTTTTGCAATGTGCTTACCTCCCATAAAATTTTGAAGCGTTGGACTTTAATGAACTGAGAACATGTTTTTGTCGTGTTCACTGAACAGGGTGTTCCCGTTGTTTCTTGAGAACAGGCTCAAAAGAACAGGGTATTCATTCTTTCCCAGTCTCTATAGCACAGTGTGTAATTAATTCATATTTTTAATCTTTTATAGTTTTTATAATAATTATTTTTTGAAGTTTTATAGAAAACAACATATTTTGTGTTCATGAGAAGCTAAACACATGTATCATTGACTAATTTAATTCATGCATTGGTTTGAATTATTTCTGCTAAGTAATATGCAAAATATACACAACACCATGCAGAATGTACTTCTAAAACCACAACTTTGTTATATAAAAAAATATTTTTTTTTCCACATTCTGACAAGCCAATTACGAAGCTTAAATACATGAAGGTTGTTTCATAAAAGATGGACAAACCTTAAGAAGTGATAGTACACATCCAAATAAACAACTTTTTTACTAAAGAATGCATGGTCGGAATTCAAATGCAAAGGCAATAGAGGACGTCAAAAAGGCTCACCAAGTTCGAATGTATCTTTTTCACATGAAGACCAATTTCGCATCCACAATCAACTTCTATGAGCAGATGTAAATCCACATGCGCATAAGTGACAATTTTCAATCGATGTTTTGCAAGAACAATCTGACCACCTATTCAGACCTTAACTTCTGACGGAAAGCAAACTATCTAGCATTCCTACAATAAGTGCTGCCTGACATGTTAAACGACAATTACCATATTTCCGGCTTCTAATACGGCTTCACCCAGATGGAGCACGATCCTATTATGTACTACTGGGCAAAACTATCTTGACGTATTCTTTCTGAGCCAATCGATTGATCAAGGTGAGCCTGTAATTTGGGCAACGTTCGAGCCAGATCCTTCATGCGACGATTTCTTTTTTGGGTGCAGCTGAAGGCGGCTTCGCTATTAGTAACGGGCCTGCGCGTGTATTTCGATGAGTCATCCAAAGAGGCCTACGGATGCTCGCGTCTTCCCGTATACATCAAGCAATTTTTAAGCTTTCCGATGCTTTGAAACGTTATTAAATGTAGTTTTAAATAGTGATTGTGTTACTAATTCAAGTACGAACTCATTAACAGTTTCTTTACTATGATACACGTGGACATTAAAGTAAATAGATGCATGTAATTTGAAGGAAAAACAAAGTAGTGCTCACTCTCATGATTCATTATTTTAGCTTGAATTTTAATATACATGAAAAAATTAAGCTGACTTTTAGTATACATTAAAGTAAACGAATACACAAATGATACAGACATTTTTATGCATTTCTTTATACTGAATGTTTAAGTTTCACATTTTCAAAGCAGTTACAACCATTATTACTTTTAAAATAAATTTAACTAGTAGTTATTAAATTTTCATTTATTAAATATTGTTCGGTTAATATATTAACAAAATATATGACGAGGAGCTGAAATAGAATTTAAAATATTTGATATTTACAATTCACGTACACAAAATTTTAGTACTGATATACTATTTAATTTTTAATCTTTTGTAAGGTGTAGGTATCAGAAGAATGTTTGCTATAATTATAAGTACAACCTGTGCACTGCAAGTCCTTGGTATTTACATGAAAAATAATGTAAATTAATTTAACGAGAAACATTTAGAATGAATTACAAAATAAAGGGTGTTCCATAAATAGTAGTACGAACTTAAAGAGGAGATAATATATCAAAAGGATTAAGAATAACGTAACAGTGTATGATAAAACACGTTTGTTAACTTTTTTATTTTGGTTAGTTCAAATGAGTTTATTTATCGAAAATTTTACCATTCGAAATGAAAATGATTTATAATTTTCAGTGTTAGTTCCATATACTTTTTCTTCTCAAAGAAAAATTATAAATTTTAGAAAACCATACTGGGAAATACCACTAATATTCCAACACCTTTTTTTTTAAGTTATTATTAACTGGCGATTGAAAACAAATGTTTTCGTCCCTGCATTGCAGTATATTAGGGTTATAGCTTAAAAAAAAAACCCTGCTCCACGGACTTTGAATACAAATTAAGATAAACTAACAGCTCTAGGACTTGAAAATTTTCAAGATCCCTTTTCACAAGTTGCGCTAAACACTGTAGTAAACTAAAAACAAACGATCTCTGAATTAATTACTTTTTATTATAGCCATTATCTAAATGGAACTTTGAATTTGAGTATGATGAACGCTTATACAAAATATTAACTTCAATTTAAGTTTCTACATAAACATGTGCAAAAATTAATAACATATTTTACAGTACTTCTGCACTGAAACCAATATCACACATTTAGTTGCATTTATAATAAATGATAAATGACATTTTCAACTGAAAGATTTAAACAGATAAGAATGTCTAACTAGTATTACAACGCACGCTTATTTACTAGAATAATAAGCTACCCAAGTAAGTTAAACGATTTCAGATTAAAATAATTTATAAATAACACATGAATATTAATTCACAAAACATGCTTTATATCCTATAAATTTGTAGAATTTCTAAATACAAGTGTACACTTAACTTTACATTCAGAACTTAAAGTTCGAATTCTATGATTGAATTCGTCGATTTATTTCCATAAAAAAAAGCGCAATCTTCAAAAAATTATTACCTACATCTAAAACACCTTGTCATTAAATCATTATGACAAAACTATAACAAAATTGTTTTTTAATTATAAAATAAATTAATGTTTATAATCCCAAATCGCATACAATCGAACAGCGCAAATGTAAATATTAGGCCTCAATGTTTCACTCATTTCTTCCGGTGGCAACGAAGAAGCAGGCCCGGTTGCTAATAACGACGGTTGCACCCATAAAAAGGAATCATCAGACCTGTTGAAGAATTCGTTGAAAAAGTTTCCATTTTTGCAGGGGAAGTACGCGATATGCCTGGTGTGTTTATGAATGTTCGCCAATCCCGCTTCACCGTTTAACCGTCCCCAGCAAACCCAGCCGTATCGGTTTAGGGATGGGCCGTCATCGGCAGTACCGTTTCGATGTCGGCATTGGCATAAAGGTAATTGGGACGGTGTCGGTTCTGTGCTGGCAAAACGATTTGGCGTAGGCAAATAAAAGTTGATTTCGGGCATGCAACGGTCCGATAGCGGCTAGCCTTTTAGGGTTAACATGTGATTTTGGCGATGTACTGCACCAAACGTCAAAACCGATATCGGTCCAGAAGTGTAATTTCTAAACTGAACGGTATAAAGCCAGCACAAGCAGCACATATATATTGTTATAATAATATATTCTTTTTTAATTTATGATTTCAATACTTACTATTTACAATGTTTTGAGTCCGTTGGATTCAAGTGCCTCCTTCACATGCGAAAAAAATCTGATGTGTCCAACACATGACTTCCTTGCACGTCCATTAGATCAAAAATATTTTCGACGCACTTCCTCTAAATTTATTTATTTGAAAGAGATAAAATATCAATAATAGTACGGTTTAGCGATTTCCAGCCAAATATTTCGATATCGCCAAGCTGAGTTCAATTTGAAAGATTTCCTTCTGACACTTTATTTGGCGATATTTCACCAAAAGCCGACAAACTTGAGATAGTCTGCGAGATTTTGGGGATAGCCAAAGTAGTCATTGACCACAGACTTTCAATGAATTGAATGCATCCATACACCTCAATGTATTAGAAGTCATTTGGCTCACCCTGTAAATAAATTCTCAGTCGATTGCTGTCAAAAAAGATATTGAAAACAGTTAGATATTACAATAGTTCTAAATACAAAAGTTAAAAAATCTCCGGGTTAGTTTTAGAGTTATACAAAATACGAAATAATTTTTGGCGCCAAATTTGGCGATATTTCGGCGAAACTCGTCAATGTCGACGACATTTGGCGAGATTTTAAGCATGAACCAAACAATGACAGATTATCGCCAAATTTGGCGATATTTCGCCAAAACTCGCCAAGAACGATGACAAATGGCGATACTTTGGGCATGGACCAAATGACTGACTATCGCCAAATTTGGCGAAATTTCGCCAAAACTCGCCAAGGTCGAGGACAGACGGCGAGATTTTGGGCATGTACCAAACAATGGCTATCTACAGTAGTATTATATTGAAGATGTCCATAGACATTAAAGTACTGAAATTCTTTCCGGTGGTCCTGTAAATAAACTCTCCAGTAGATTGGAACCAAAAATCGAGATGCACAACTAGATGTTACAACATTCTTATATATGAAATTTCATAATAGTTTTTGAGATTTGAGAGTTAAATATGCACACACGTACACCAAAAGTCGCCAAGCTTGGCGACTTTTGGCATAGTTCTTGAGGGAGGCACGTGACCGTGGTCGGACCATTACCTAACTTATGTGGTAGGACGGTATTGTGCTTGAAATGGATGAATGCCCCTAAAATTGCCATTGACCGTAATGTATTGGAAATCTTTTGAGTGTTCCTGTAGCAGAACTATAAATGATAAAGACACTTTTTTTAATGGAGAAATTCATTTTCTAACTCTTTACAGCATATATCACTTCTGAGTCGTTTGAAATAGCCCAATACCTCTAAAAAACGCTTTGATGAATTTCGGCCCTTAGAGCGTAATGTATTTCGAATCTTTTGGGCGGTCCTGTAGATAAACTATTCAGTCGAATGGAACCGAGAGGGGAGGTGCACAACTAGATGTTACAACAATCCTAAATATAAAGTTTCAACATTGTACGCCTAACAGTTTTTGAGATATGCGAGTTTAATGAATTTCGGCCCATTGAGCGTAATGTATTTCGAATGTTTTGGGCAGTCCTGTAGATAAACTATCCAGTCGAATTGAACCAAAAGGGGAGGTGCACTACTAGATGTTACACCTATCCAAAATATGAAGTTTCGACATTCTACGCCTAATAGCTTTTGAGTTAGGCGAGTTTAATGAATTTCGGCCCATAGAGCGTAATGTATTTCGAATCTTTTGTGCGGTCCTGTACATAAACTATCCATTCGATTGCCACCAAAAGGGGAGGTGCACAACTAGATCATAGAACAATCCTAAATATCAAATCTCCACATTCTACGACCAATAGTTTTTGAGATATGCGAGTTACATACATACGTACGTACGTACGTACGTACAGACGGCATGGAAAAACTGGCCACAGTAGACTCGCCGCTGGTCAAAATGAGTTGCAGACGCGTTAATATGATCGTGCATGCTAGCCTACGATGAGATGCATCGAAAAAAAATTTTTAATTAAATTTAGAGGTAGTCAAAATCGGGTTTTTTGTCGAAATTTGGCCCCCAAAATTTTTCGGGATCACATTACTTCCTTATACTACGTACAAGGAAGTAAAAAGGAGGGAAAGGGGGCAATCATTCTATCTGGTTAATTTACCTGAGGTCCTGTCCAGCGTTCTGGTCTACCGCGCATCTGTCAATCTACAGTTTAGATGTTGGTGATTTTCTCCAGATGTATTGTGAATATGCGTTACATAAGTTAACCAGTTTTTTATGACTTAGTATTGAAGGGGTTTCTAAGCGCCCACCCCCACCCCTCAATTGGGGCAGTTTCTGTCTAGTTATTCACAACTCTGAAATAATTATATGACTATAATTTTCATTTTATATAAAGTGATAGTTGTTAAGTACTTCCAATTTAAAAATAATAATAAAATTAATTAATTAATTAATTAAAAATAAAATACATACAATGCAGAACATTAAACGCTGCATTTTAAAAGTTCACAAAAAAAGCCCACCATGGCCGAGTGGATAAGACACCGAATATGGTTAAGTCATTGGCGGATCCAGAGCCCCCCCCCCCCAGACGAATGAAGTTTACACTATAGAGCATTGACTTGTTTTGTAAATTCAAGTCATTCTATAAGAAAATGTAACAAAAATTGTCTTGTGCACCCTCCAGAATTTTTTTTTTCTGGATCCGCCGCTGGTTCAAGTGTGAAGGTCTAGGGTTCAGGTCTACCGCGCATCTGTCAATTTACAGTTTGGATGTTGGGTGATTTTCTCCAGATGTAATGTGAATATGAGTTATATAAATTAACCAGATTTTTGAACATAGAATTGAGGACAAATCACCGTTGTATCCCCAATTCTGGAACAAAAATTGGGGATATTTTATAAATTTTATATAAATTCAAAATATTATCTAATATTCATAAAATGAAGGAAATATGGTTGATTTTTATAAAATTAGGGAACAAATAATTATTATAATTACTGTTCAACCCCAATTTTATTGCTTATTAATTGTTTTATATATTGGACCAAACGCTAGAAGCCTTCTTCCGCTCAGGGAACCGACGCCCTAAGGCTTAACTCCTGTGTTTTTGCCTTACAAAAAACACAAAACAACAAAACTTTCTGAAATTAAATTGGATTAAAATAGTAGAAAAAATACCTTTTCATTAGTATTTCCATAAAAATAAAAAATATCAGTATAATTTATAGTTAAGGAATTTTTTTTTATAATACACTAGCTGAAGTACCCGTTCTTCGCACGGGAATGAATGGACTTTTTGATATTACGATTTGTGGTGATTACTATTTATTGTAATAAAGAGATATAGCAAAATGGATATCGCTTTATATTGTGTTCAATAACCATGCATACCGAATTTCAAGGCAATCGTTTGTACGGTGCAGAAGGTCATGTGGCGTAGCGCAATCTAGTGGCGAGTTTTAGCAAAACGGATACGGCGGAAATATTCTTCGCATTCAGATATCGATGAATACGAAATTTCAGGACGAACGGCTGGACAGCCCTGTGAAGTTCATGTGTTGACGCGACATCTAGTGGCAAATTATATAGGAAAATGGATAGCGCCAAACTCTTCCCCGTGTTCAAATATCTATGTATACCTATTTTCATAGCGATCAGTTGCACAGTCAAGAAGTGATGCACTGCAGCGCGATCTAGTGGTTAATTAATGATTTGCTACAGTGCCGTCAAGTGGCGAGTTATAGCAAAATGGATAACGCCAAAATATTCTCATTGTTCAAATAGCTATGTATACTGATTTTCATAGCGACCGTTTGAATGGTCAAGAATTTGGCCTGCTGCAGCGTCATCTAGTGGCGAGTTAAAATAATAATGCATTGCAGTGCCATCTAGTGATGAGTAACATCAAAAGGAACACAGTTAGAATATATTCTTCGTGCTGAAATGTGTAAGTATAAGAAGTTTTATGCCGGTCGGTCGAACGGTATAGAAGTTGATGCGTTGCAGCGCCATTTAGCGGCAAGTTACAGCAAAATGGATAGTGAAAAATATTCTCCGTGTTCTAATATCCGCGAGTACCAAATTTCATCGAAATCGGTTGGACGATATTCGCATAGTAAACGGCTAAACGGAATAGAATTCGACGTTCTGCTACGCCACCTAGTGGCATGTTAGAGGAAAACGGATAGCATAAAAAAAATCTCAATGATAAAAGACTTAGGTGAACCAAATTTCATGGTGCAACGGTGCTAGAGTTTTTCAACCTCATACACACATACCAACATTCATTTTTATCTATAACCAGTGTCATTATATATCCCAGTCTCAAATAAAATCCAGTTTCAAATCTAAGCCTCGCCAAAGTGCCAACATACGCCATTGTGCAAGCGTTTGTTCAGGAAATCATTCGTAGCATTGACTTAGCAGCAATCAATATGGAAAATGGTTCGACCGCGAAAAAGTAAAGCAAGCCTTTATTTCAAAAGTGAAATATCTTAATACAGCCGAAATTTTTAAAATTATCAACTATAACGTGTTTTATTCATCGTTACTCCGATGTAGTAAATGAGATTTCAATTTTCTGAAATTTGGCGGAATTCCCCCAACTTAAATCAATGTACTCATTTGGCGAGATTTCTGGAGATAGATCGCTTGAAATCCCTTAACAACTGCATTATTTCTTCACGGATCATTAAAATTTAACGCTGTATTCTAATAAAACCTTTACACTTGTTTTCAAAAATCTATTTCCTTAAGCTCTCAATAAATTGCGCCAAGCCGAAATCTGTGGAAACCGCTAGAACTCACTTTCTCAAAATCGGCATTTGAGCCATTTTATTTTTTCGCCAAACTAAAAAAAATTACCTATTACCCTCGGAAATCTTCAATTCTTATTGTTTTGCGTATAAAACATTTCATTCCTGCTCCGATTTCCCATGCACACGATATTATAATTTAAAAAAAAATAACCTTACGAATATAAACTAACAAAAAAAAAATCGTTATTATTCTTTTATTTTTACTTTGAGAATTTAAAACATCTTATTCGGCAAAATCGCCAGACATGGCAACCACGATCCTTATATCACACTTTTTTCACTACAGGGGTTACAATTACGGAAAGCTTTTTGCGTGGAGAACATAAAAAATCTCTTAAATTCTGGGAACGGTCGGACTTTCAAAGTTTTAAAGTGGACTATGATTTATTCTATATTATTTTACATATCTGTGCAAAATTTCAGGCTGATATGTCCATTTTTGTGGATTTGTATACAACTCAAATCCACAAACAAACAAACAAACAAACAAACAAACAAACAAACAAACAAACAAACAAACAGAATTTCATTTTTATTTATAAGATTAGCTGCTGTTGTTAAAAAAAATAATAATAATAAAATTAAATAAATAAATAAAAGTTTTAATTCACTATACTGAATAATTATAAATTGAAAAAAATAATAATAGTTTCATTTTAAAATTATCACTATGAATAATTAATTTAATAGCATTTATTTGAACAACTTGTTTGTCATGTTTCTGTTCAAATAAAATAATAGTAAAAATTACGCCAAAATCATGTTTTGCTACAGCATTGTAAAATGCTGTTACAAATTAAATAAAATTTAATGCTCTTATCTCTTTAAAAATGAATAAAAGTAACCATTTTTTGCTGATTATAGTACTTTATCTTGCTAAAAATTAATTGATTAATTCATTGCAGATATTGAAGTATAAACTATTTTGCAGTAGAATAACACTAATTTGTTTTGTTTTTTTCCAATCGATCTAATTTAAAGTGAATAATTTTGAAAGCTAAAATCCCTCGGACTTTCTTTTCCAACTACCCCGTGTCCGCGTACACATAACATGTAGCACAGGCGCAGTGGGGGGACGAGTGCATTCCTAAGAGCTTTCCACCCCTTGTAGGAACCCCAGTATTACGCAGGAAGACGAAATGGACCTTTCCCAATTATTTGGGTCCCTATTCATGGTCAATCGAAGAGCGGAAGTTGGTGGGTTTTTTTTTTTTTTTTCGTTTGCTTGTCCATTCCATTCCAAGGCTGTAACAGAAATCATCTCACAACGTAAACTTTTCAGTAACGTGGATTTTGAGTTTTCTCAGAGCAATGAAGATGGGAGATTGCTGCATTTTTCTCTGGATAAATTGCGATTTTTTTTTTCCTAGACTAAATGGCACTGACTGCAGCTAGACAAAAATTTTAAAATAGTCTGAATGTGGTTAGTGCTTTTTAGTTTTAAATAAGCTAAGTTCTTACGTCAGTTAGATCGGACTTTGCTGTAGTTTTCTCTGGATAAACTGTGATTTTTTTTCTAAAGACTAACTGGTATTAACCTCAACTAGACAAAAATTTTAAAGTTGTCTAAATGTGGTTAGTGCTTTTTGGTTTTCATTTTGCTAAGTTCTCACGACAGTTAAAAAGGGGTAAGTTGATTTTTAAGTATATATTAAGAATTTGTATTTTTTCTTAGCTAGATTTTTTTATGTTATCTCAGGGACTACTAAAATAAGATGTAGTTCAAAACTGCTAATTATTTCTAAATAATGCGAAAATGAAATTTATAATTCAAATAAGCAAACTTGGAAACTATTAATAAACAAGCAGGACGGTATTTTTAATAAATAACTTACATACTGCGTTGAAAAATGTGTCTATTTACTTAAGTAATTAATTTCATATTACTCAAAACAACAGAAAAAAATAAGTATATTCTGTTATAGAAAGTTCCTTTCTTCTACTAAAGGATAATCCTATGAAAATTCAATAATATATAAAATATTTACTTAAAGTAAGTATCTTCTAATAATAAACATGGTTTTATTAATACTTATTAGTTTCATATATAGTTTAGCACTAATCAACCTATTAAAAATAATTATTATTATTATATAAATTACTTTACATCACTGGGGCTAATTTTGAAATATACAAAATACTTAGTTATTAAGTATAAACAAAATAATTTGTTTGTATATGAAAATGTTTAATTATTTTGAAGAGAAAACGTTTTTATGAAATTAACCGTTTATTTGTAGAATCAGCCAATATTTTAATTTCTTTTAACATATGTTGTTTACATTCTTCTTTAAAATAATATATAAAATCAAAAGTCAACTTTATTTTGTATTATGACATAACTTAACAAAATAATAAATTAAATCATTTTTTAAAAAAGCATGTTGTATAACTTTAATATTTTTTTCTCTCTTTTTTTAGCATTGCATGAATGTTTATTTATAATCTTTGGTTCTAGAAAATTATAAATTTTCTTGGCTTCTAAAAAATTTTTGGAAGAGAAAAAGGAACATTGTCTAGTTCCTAATGCCTTCCTATTGCCTAATATGTTGTTTAAAAAATGTATATGGTCTGATAAACATCTAGTAACACGTTTAAAAAAAGTAAACCATTGGTTGATGCATAAAAAAATAATACGGTTACTTTTAAAAGGAGCTTTCCTTCTTAAATTAATCAAATATTTTCTTAAAAACAAAATAATTTGCTAATTAGGTATTTTTAATAAATTTAGTCCTAGTGGTGTAAAGTCATTTATATAATAATTATTATTATTTCTTTAATTTGTTGATTAATACTTTAGAGAACTAACTATGGAGCTAATTAGGGTATTTTGGGAATCAATAAGGTGCTGGCCGGTTTTCGATATTTTGTCGTTGCCGATACCACACCAAAAACGTAATGGTTTTGGTTCAAAAGTGGCACAGGGCTGGGCCGACGCCGTTATCGTTTTTGCCGACACCGAACCAGAACCACCCCATCCTTTCGGCCCGACACACGCCCAGGCGGACGCAATTTTGTCGTTTTCGGTACCGCGTGAGCGATGTCGCCCCGGCACATTCTGCGCCGGCATGCCAGTGTCGGCCCAAAACTTATCCGATAGGGCTGTGTTTGCTGGGTCTGCATACCCTCTGCAAGTAACTGTTCTGAATGATCATAATCACATGCCATTAAATTTGTTTTGTAACTTAAGCGTTCTTTGCCGGTTTTGTCTAGAATAACATCACCTTCGGCGCCTTCTAGTGCTTTTCAGAACATGCATTCTTTAATGAAAGTTATGGGGGGGGGGAGGGTTCATGTGTACTATCCCTCTTAAATTTTTGCCCATACTTAATGAAACAACCTGTATTATAAGACAATGTATAAGGAACTCTTTGACTCTCCACGGAACAGCGATTAGGTTTTCATAATTTCGGTAAATATCAGAATTACACACGTCAAAAACACCAAGAAGTTCAGTTCAAATGCAGAATACTTCCGTTTCTCGATAACCTACGCGTAATCTACTCTAGCAATCCTACCCACCAATGGAGGATATCGACTCCTTGGGTTCGAGGCTATAAAAGTCACGTTTCGATGGAAAACAGACACCATTTTCTCCATTGGTTTATGTGATGGGCTCTTGGTAATAAGCTCAAAATTTAAAAAATAATAAGTATGCCTCTGTATTGCGCTATCTATGGATGTTTCAATAACTCGCTGGAACCTGTACATAACAGCAAAAAGATATCTTTCTACAGATTCCCATTAAAAAAGTTTAACATATTAAAACTTACACTGAGTCGAGGCTATTTCACGTGTCGATGAAAAATATACACTTCAGCCAATCAGATTACAGGACTACTCATCAACACAACCGGAAGGTCACGTGTTGGTTGAAAATGACGTCATAGCAATATTGTTCATTATGATAATAAAACTTGATAAATCTCAACAACATATATTTAAGGTAACACATTAAAAGTGCAAATTCTCCAAGAACAGGAAGGTGCGTAACTTCTCTCAGCAGTGTAACTGTGTGATATAATTACGCTTTTCGTTTGCAGTTTAATTATATGAAAATATAATTAAAGTTTATTTGGTGACGTCTTTTAAACATTTAATAATGTTCCTTCTAGCATTAAAACTGCACGGAAGATTTATTCAAAAGGTAGTAAATGGGACTATTATTTTAGCTAACTGGCCAGAAGTAATTACAGTTTTGAATAAGGAAATTGAATATTTTATGCTTGTTTTCATTTAGAAGAAAAAAAATAAGATTAATTTCGCATGACTATCTTGAGGTTAGGTTCGTACAAATTTTAATTTAAATCATGATGCATGTTTAACACCCTTAAGTCCATTGTACAAAGAATGAAATGTACATTTATTTTATAAACGGTGAAATATTCTCAATGTGTTTCAGATAAAAGGCTTTAAATGAACTAATATACCTTATTTTTAAATACATTATATTGGAATGACATCCTTTTTCGCCAATCACGTGACCCTATCTTCAATTCAAACAAGCAACTATAATATAACTTTAAAGACATTACTGAAATTTTATCAAAATATCTTTATATACATATATATACTTTTGCAAGTCAAAACTTAAAGATAATCCAATTCCATTTCAAATAATTCGTATAAAAGCGTCAAGTAACATTAATAAATGCCTTGACAAAGTATATTTCCTTTTCTTATTAAATATGAAGGTGTTATAAAATGAATTAAAGGTGCTATAAAATGAAATTACTAACTATTCATATACTCGACTAGATAAATTCTGCTAAAAATAATAACAATGCAGCTTTCATGTAAGTGTATTTGACATAAGTAGTTTAACACCAAATTAATAGTCAACCATCTATGCCAAAATGTGATAGATAAGATTAATGTACTTCAGAAAATTTGACAGTTGGAAATTTCAATCCCCCCCCCCCTCTATCTTTTTCAAAATATTATTTTCTAAGCTATTAATCATTTTTCTCCTTATCTACAAAGTAATTTAAATTGGATTAAATAGCGACATTTAAGTTTATTTTCATTTATAACTACAGTTATATAAGATTAATGACTTTTTCAGTCAATGAATATGCTCTTGATACTATACAGAGTGCTTCAAAACTGTCGCGCGTATATAAGTGTAGGAGGGGTAAGAAATCAGCAAGAGTACTTGAAATAACATAGCACAACAGTATAGCAAACCTTGTTTACATGCACCACTTAAATCTATTCTTAAAAAGAAAGAACCCTTAAACAGTTTTTAAAAATATTTTTTTTTACGCCAAAAACATTCAGAATGTTCTTTTATAAGCTGAAATATGTATTGTGATTCTATAAGGCACTCATTTGGAAAAATTTCAAACATGATATGGTAACTGATGATATGGTGATAGCATAATTAAAATGCAAAGTGTTTGCAGTAGTAATTTCAGCAGTATAACTGGACCATTTAAACGAACTAATTGATCATATAAAATTATAGCAATGCGAAATAAAATCAGAAAGTAAATAATGTATTATTAGTAACTTTTAGTAAGTTCGCCGAATTACAGAATGTAAATATAAGAGATTTTAAGTTTCGTAATGTAGCATCTGCAATATCGGTACTCCAATTTGGAAGAGAGAGGAATTTATGTATGTTAGAGGATAAATTCTTCAACTCTCTGCACAGAAATGCATTGTGAAATCGTAGCTATTTATGGCAAGCATTCACTGGAGTGGTCTACAATTTCGAAGTGGCGAGGCCAGTTTGAAAAAGGATTTCTCAAATAACCCTGACAATTATCTACCAGAGCGCCCTGCAACCTCCATCAGTTCTGAAACAGTTGTCTTAAAAAACTATCGGATAAGCCAATGAAATGATGAAATCACACTGCTGCTTCTGTGTTGCAGATCTCATGCAACACAGAATGAAGAAGCTTTGATAAAGAAAATTTCAAACAAGAAAAGAGTGTATAAAGATCATTTTTCATGTACATTCACATCGCCAGCAGTAATTTCTAGCGCTGTCTGAAAAAAAATTGTTATTTTTACAGTTTCCAATGCTTAAGGTTAATTTCGCTAAAATTTCATCTTGAAATTTAAGAATTAACTGCAACATTTGTTAGAAAGAATTTGAATGTCGGAACTATCAAATTACTTTGAATTTATCTTTCTGCTCTACCTGAAAAGTTAATTATTTTTAAAGGATGATTTTTCATTTTAAAAATCAAGATTTCTTTAAATCGTGTTTTGGAAAAGGAAAACGCAATTTTGAAGTTCTAAAAAACAATATTATGCCTTTTCCAGAAACTTCACTTTTAATTAAAGATTAATTTCTGTTTTTCTACGATGAAATGTTTAGTAAAAAGCATTTCAGGAGAGAGAAAAAAAAGACGTTATGTACAGAAGAATAAAGATAAAAGCTGGGCAAGTTAGAAAGTTCGTTACATAAAAATAAAATGTTAAAATAACTCTCATTTAATTAAGTGGGATGACACATGCTAAAATGAGCAATTATTTATTTTTTAAACGAGGCACTTTTTTCAGAAGAAATTGGTTTTTATACTGTAAGTTTTTTAACCATGAAGTGAGTTTTGGCGTTTAATTTCTAAATGACGTTTTTTATTGATAACGTAAGGTTATTGTAGAACTTTAAAAACATGAAAACATGTTTATTTTTTTTTTAAATTGA
The DNA here is from genome assembly GCA_038373885.1 of Cheiracanthium punctorium. Classification (NCBI taxonomy): domain Eukaryota; kingdom Metazoa; phylum Arthropoda; class Arachnida; order Araneae; family Cheiracanthiidae; genus Cheiracanthium; species Cheiracanthium punctorium. Next base: position 53,413 of record JAWZYV010013040.1, read on the forward strand.
ATACTCTTAGTATCTTGAATTACTAATAACTGCGCATTACTAATTATTGCTTAACTGCGCGATATACTTAGTTAAGTAGAGAAGTGACAAAAGTACTGAATATGTTTGCCTGTGATTAATGAATAGTATAAGAATGGCTTTTGTGGATTTAAAGAATGATAAATAAAAAATACTATTAAAACATACATTTCACACTGGTATAAATGGCACGCTGGTCATCAAAATTGAGGAACAATGGCAGAAATAAAATCTAACTGACAATTAAGGAAAAAAAAATTGTACGAAAGCATTAGTTAGCGTAAATTACAATGTTTGACAGACGGCTGTTCTCAAAATACTGAAATTAAAAACTGAGACAAGAAAGAAACACTCCAGAAAATTATTTATTGCGCAGAATAGGTTCAACACAGCTCGTGATGTCCAGAGAAAACAAAAATTTTACAATAATTTTTCTTAGTTTCGACCGCGGACATTATTACACAGAGCACATGGACGGAGAAACGACTGGCGAACACGCTCGAAGATTCCGGGAGTTTCTTGGATTTCTCCTGCAGCGGTCACAAAACGCGCTACTACTTCTCCTGGCGTCTCATAAATGAGGGATTTCATCTGCCCCAGAAGAAGAAATCCAAAGTGTTCAGGTCCGGTGAGCATGGAGGCTAAGCAATAGGGCCACCAAGTCCAATCCATCTTGGCGGATAAACTCCATCAAGGTGGTTACGCACGTCCACAGAGAAATGAGTTGGAGCACCAGCGTGCATGTACCAAATTTGCTGCTGCACGCCAGCTTGTGTAGCAGAAAACAAACCTGGTAGGATACTCCTCAGGAAGGTAAGTTGGACCACTGAGACGGTCAGGCAGCAAGTACGGGCCCACCACGTTATCACTGAGAATGCAGCACCAGATGTTGACACTGAACCGATGTTGCACATTTCACGGGACAATGGCGTGAGGATTCTCTGTAAACCAAATATGAGCACTGTGCATGTTAAACAAGCTATGTCGGGTAAATGTATTCTCATCTGTAAATAGCACTTTGGAGGTAAATTGTGGATCATTCCTCATTGAATCCGTTACCCAGCTTACAAATTGCAGCCGACGAGGATAGCTACTTTCGTCAAGGGCTTGCAGCTTCTTTATGCAGCTGAAAAGGGCTTGCAGCTGAAAAGGGTGAATCTGGTCATTGCGTAGAGCTCTCCACACTGACATGTGCGAAACATCCAGTTCAGCTGAAACAGCTTGCGTACTGGTTGTCGGCAAGTCCGTGCAGCACTCGTTCTTCCATTTCTGCAGCGCGCGCATGGCGGTTTCGTACTCTATCGCAGATCTTGCATGGAAAGATCCAGTTTATCGTAGGCATCAATCAATTTTTGCATAAGATCTATCAGGGGCGTAGCCAAGGGGGGGTTAGGGGGGTCATAACCCCCCCCCCCATGAGGAATTTTTTGCCATACAAAATGTATATTCTTCACTACATTATCACAGACACGTATACATATATATGAGTTGTAGTAGTCGTAACCCCCCTCCCATGAAAAATTTCTGGCTACCCCCCCTGAGTTCTATGATAAGAAGAACGCCTTCTGGGAAATCGTTCTTGATATAGCCTCTGCGATAAGTGGCCATTTCCTGCAGCTTCGCCGTACACCATATAAATATCAGCCTTTAATAGGTACCCATTTCTACTGAAAGTACAAACAAAATGTTTTCGCAATGATACTACCTATCGTCTTTCGCGGTTCACGTACTTACAGCGCATGCTTGCTGCAAAGTTGCTTTTATTCGTCTGTTTCTAAGAAGATGCTAAATTTGCATACGTGGATTCCTCTAGTCTCTTTTTCACCGGATATGCATAAAGTGAAAGGAAAACCTGCTTCGTGCTATTAGCCTGTTCTGCAGAAAAGCAGCATGCGAGATTTCGATGTTTGTGTTAGTTTGGCGATTTTCACCCTTTAAACGTCATTTCCAACCCAATGTTCCATTGCATTTTATGTTCGCCTTGATGAGTACTATCATCCCTCGAAGTTTGTTAAAGCATTTCAGATACACCCTGCATACGCGAGGATATAGGTGTTAGAACTCCTTAAAAGTCCTCCGACCAAGACACCTCTCGTCCTAGGCAGACAGCCTATGCGAAACTGCTCAACACGAGCTATAACAACGCAAACAAGTCCACTCACCAGATCAATAAACGTCTAGAATTAGTGTTCAGACTACGTCTGGACTCTTCTGTAAATAATACTCGGCCAAGTCTTAGCTCCATTGAACATGAAGATGGCACCACTTTAAATGGACCCCTTTGGAAGCTGTAGTGCGCGGGACACAAACACTGGTTCTTTCGCATACAGCCCAACGTCGTTAAGCCTTCGTGCAGCAGTAGAACGGCTAAGTCAAGTTCCTGCGGCAGCACGATGGTATTAAACCAAACCTCTTGATCTGTTTGCTCGAAGAAGTCGCTTTGTTGTTTCTTCTAGGTTCCTGAAATTTGTCTTCGGATGCAGCTGTTGATATTGGTTGCCCTTGAACAGACTGTATCAACTGGTAAGCACTGATCCAGTGCTTAAAAATAGACTCCAAACTTTTGATATGACACTTTGAGGAATATTCCAATCTGGGACGACCTTTATATCTGTTTAACTCTTCACAATTCTACCAACTATTCTCTCTCTCTCTCTCTCTCTCTCTCTCTCGTCACTTTTGATCTTCACTTAAGTAATAATACCTTTGAGCCAAGACTAATAAATACTCTCAGAAACCGCATTCACTTAACAAAACTACAGAGCAGAGTTAAAACATGCGTCCACTGCACACCACATTATCAATCACGCTACTAGTATACTTCCGATTCTAACTCTAGTATTTTTTCTCATTAGCCTGTACTTATGATGACCAGTGTGTTATTTAACTTGGAAATTGTAAATCTTTTTCTCCACCGGCAAAGAATAGCAATCTTTCCATTTAAAAATAAAAAGCTTCGAGCCTCGAATAAACTATTGCATGGATTGCTTTCGGTTGAAGAACTCGAAAATACCCGAAACTGGTCTGTTAATGCCTAGTAGTGGTTCACTCGAAAGCAAAATTTGCTCATTATAGGCGAGATCGATGGAGCTTTGCTTCTATTCTGTGAACTCGTTTTAAAAAGTAAACTCCTTAAATGTCGATATGCCTTCCCCTTGATCTGGATAATTTTTTGTTACTTTATTTCTTGCACATCACATAACTAATAAAAAGTAGCTAAGGATAATCAACACACCAACTCTTTCACTTTTCATAAGATATTTTCTGACAACGCAAAACATTTCACAGCAAATTAAAATATATATATACAGGGTAGAATCAACCGATAGTATCGGCGCCGATACCTCCTATTTTTTTAGGTATTGGTATCGGTTCTTTCGATTCTAAAAGTATCGGCAAAGTATCGGTTTCTCTTTCTTTCATTCATTTTCACCGATACTTTTCAACCGATACTTCGCTTTTCAGAAGAAAAACCACCCAGGCACCACACCATTCGAGAAATCTATTTTGGTAATGAGATGAGAGGCATCGTTTCATTGAGACATTTGTTTGCGCGAGTGTTTTCGAACTGTGTTTTATTATTATTACTAGCTGCGTGCCCGTTCTTCGCACGGTAGGAAACGAAAATTTTCCTTACATGTGTAATTCCACTTAATTCCAGTGATGTGAAATCTAAAATAAAAGTGAAATTATTTGACTTATAATGTAAAGTTTGCGTCATGAGTACTAACTTGGCATCATTGCAATATAATGACTCAAAAAACTACATCAGTGTCATTCGCGATCAGAAAAGTGAAAAGCTTAGCGTTTTGCAGAGAACTCCTGACTTTCAAAATGTGTTATTTCTATATCATACTGTTTTGAGGTTCAAGTTGTAGCATTAAATACCTCAGACACTACATGAAATGGACAACTGTTTATTTTAAAATAGCTGCGAATTTCATTTTTAAGAAATTCAAGTAATCTCCTCTGTTGAAATTACTGCGGGATATATCAGCGCAAATTAGAATTACTTATCATTCAGTTGGTTGTCAAACAACATTTGAAAAAGGATAAACAGAACACTTTTAATTTCCTGAAATATTTATTAACGTTGTATATTGGGATTTATTCATATCATCCTTACAAATCTACCAATACTACCTATTACGCATATTAATACCATCTATCTTCGCTTCTCCCTCTTTAATGCTCAATTTAACGAAACAGCTTACATTATTTGGCACAAATGGGACCTTTATATTCTATGGCGTTTCTTTAGCAATTTACGCATTGCCATAAACATTATTCATTTCACATAATAGTTGCTATTAAGGAAGCTCTCCATACAAATTTAATTTATGCATAGTTTAGTAAGATTGGCGTATTTAGCACCGCAAAACATTTAATCTCACCGTGGTGAAAAATATTCAAGCGGTGCCAACATAAATATCCATGTATCCAATATAAAGATATCTTATAAATCCTCCATAGTTCTGTCTACTGGAAACATCAAACTGTGTCATCTCGAGGAGCTATTTAGAATCGCTATAACTGTGACAGGACGTTAGAGTTGCAGATTTTACGAATTTCACGCCTTTTTAAAAATTTATGACGTCACTGTTTAACTACCGTAAAAGATACCCCGGTTGGCATCATGAATTTCTCAGTTTATTTCTAAAGTAAGTTTAATCAAAATATCGCCTCCTTGTGTTAAAAAAGAGCAGGGATAAATGAGTTAAATTTGTGGCGTAATTTATACGTATTTTAAAGCATTTGACGTCATAGATCCTCACTTGCGCATTGAAATTCCGATATCCCATTTAAAAAATCGATTGGTTGAAAAAAAACCTTCTTTTTCTAATCCTTTTTGTGGCAACGCAATTAAATTATCACGTGCCATGATCAATTAATGTAATCCCGTAAGCTCTCCTTTATGGTGGAACACAATTGAACGTTAAAATAAAACTATACTCGCAACCTTCATGCATATGTTAGGCAACGCCTGCGCCATAATTAAATGCCAAAAATAAAAATAGTAAGTAGAAAAATTTTAATATATCGCGCTTTGAAACGAACTTTGTAACTTTGTAAATGAACATTTTCAGCACCTTGAAGACATTTCAATTTTTAAATAAGTACCGGATTAAAATACCACTTCTAATAATAATAATCGTGAATTTCTTAGTTTATTTCTACAGTAAAATTTAATCAAAATATCGTCTCCCTGTGTTGAAAATCGAGTTGGAATAAATGAGTTAAAATTATGGCGTAATTTTTACGTATCTTAAAGCATTTGACGTCATAGATCCTTACTTGCGAATTGAAATTCCGATATCCCATTTCAAAGGTCGATTGCTTGAAAAAACCCTTTTTTGTAATCCTTTCTGTGGCAACAACCGAACATAAATTCTCGTGCCGCGATCGCAATGTAATGAATGGCGTAAGATCGCGTTGATGCTATTAAATTCTAAACATTAGGCTGCATTAAAATTCGTAAAAAATCATCTAATTTACATAAGTTTTTCGTTTTTATTTTAAAAGAGGGAGAAAAGAATGTTTCACGATTTGTCAAAATATCAAAAAGTTATGACGGATAGAATTCAAGATGCGACAATTTTAAAATTATTTTACGAAAAATTCACTGTAGTCGATGCTTAGTAAAAAAATTCCTAAAAATCGGTAAATTATGTTACGTATTCAGAACAAACTGTTTTGAAAAGAAAAATTTCTCCTCTATCTCATGATGCAAATGCCGTTTTGCTGCGAGCGTAATTTCCGCCGTTATTATGAATTAGGTAAGAAAAAATGCCAAAAATCGCATAAAACATAAAATAAAAAAAATTCTAGGTCGAATTTTGAAAAAATCGCTTCGAGGTGCACAACTTCATGTTTAGATCTTCCCGAGTACCAAATTTGGTGTTTCTAGGTGTAGCCGTTTGTCCGTAACGCCGCCGACACACAGACCCACACACAGATCCACACACAGACATCTTCTTTTATAATAAGTAGAAGATTATTATTATTACTATCGCTGAATGCATGTCGTATCACCAAGTATGGTCGAAATTATGGACGAACAATCGTTAGATGACAGTTTAAGATGACAATCGTCTATTCTTCTAAATTATTTTGATTTGGTGCCCAACACTAAATACGCTATTTGCAAGGATTGCAAAAACAAATGTCGAGAAGTAGGCTATAATTTTACTTCAATTTTATAAACGTTTATTTTCTCACTGTACGGACTCGAAAAAGGTGTTCATTCATATATATATATATATATATATATATATATATATATATATATATATATATACACACACACACAAGTGAATCTCCCTCCCTATATCGAACTCGCTCGGTTTCAGTTAAAATATTCGCCATACAGAAAATTTCGTTGTACAGAGATTTTTGCAGTTATTTCAGCAAATATTACAAACTTTTTAGTTAATCCTATGTTTAAAAGTATTAAATTATGGCTTTTAATTAACAATAAATTGGTATTTACTATAAATTTGTTAAACTTACGGTTTCTTATTTTTCATTGTATAAATAAAATGTTCAAAAGTAAAGACAATCCACGAATTTAGAGAATAAAATATGTAATGCAGCGGTTCTCAACCTTTTAAGGTCGCGCCCCCCAACAAAGGCGAACTTACGGTGGCGCGCCCCCTCCTCACATTTTTCAGCATACATTCAGTGTTTTAATCTTTTACAATAAACATTTAGTCGAATTTTCTACAATATAATGTTTCCGGTAAAGGTTTAATGAACATTTTAAGCGAAAATGGATATGTTTTTAGTAAAAATGAGAATAAATAAGATGATTTTTCAAAAGCATGGCACCACAACTTGCTGTTTGATTTTTCTCGCGCCCCCCTTGGGAGACGCGCCCCTCAGGTTGAGAAACGCTGATGTAATGCACTTACGTTTATTTACTTCAAAATTCCGTTATTTTACGTTGTTTTGCATTCTGTGATTTTGAATTTTCATAAAAATATTCACATTTTAAAAGTGCACTGAAAATAGAGTGAGGCACATTTTCTTCCATTTAGAAACCTCTTTTTGAAAGGTTAAAAACATTCAGGTTTTGAAAGGTTGAAGCATTTCGGTATGATGTGGTTTTGGTCGTGAAGCGCAGTGCCTTATTATTATATGGGCAAATCGGGACGTTGCCTAGGGCCCCCGACTTGAAAGGGCCCCCAATTTTAAATGTTTTTTTAATATTTTTTTTATATCAAAATTTTATGAAAAATATAACAAATTTCATAGATGGGTCCCCTAAATCCATCAATGTCCGGTGCACCTGTTGGTCATAATTGGGCGCTAGTGAAGTGTCTTCATTATCGGAGTCAGTTTCACTTTCCTGGCCTCCAGTTTTATCATCTGTCACTCGTCCACTAATTGATCTGTCCAAAAATTAAAATTTTCTTCAAAACTAGCAAAAAAAAAAAAAATCAAAGGTAAATCTGAAACATTCGCTATAGGAAGATAAGCTCTTCGTTATATGGAGAATGTTTATAGTGTTATTTAAGCCTTAAAGTTACGTTTCCATGAAAAATTTCGTTATAGGAAGAAATTCGTTGTAAGGAGACTTCGTTATAGGGAGATTCTTTTGCATATATAGGCTTTTGATATCGTTGGAGAAAGTTTAGCTCTTCATATAGATTTCACGCTTAAGAGACATGCTTTAAATTTTGACATTTTTATTTTAAAAAATTGGCGCAAAGACATCTGATTCGGCTTGGGTATGATATAGAAATCAAAATTGATGGGGGAGACGGTCCTTGACATCGTTTGATATTTCAATGGATGACAACATTTAAAGTGTTAAAGCAGGTATGGCCAACCTTTGAAAAGTTGTAGGCCAAACTTTCGGATTTTAGCGAAGTGGCGGGCCGTATAATTGGGATTTATATGGGATATTGAATGGTTTATACGAAGTTTTCAAATGTTCCGCCAGCCGGATCAAAAGCCGTGGCTTGCCACATCCGGCCCGCGGGCCGCGGTTGCCCATATGTGTGTTAAAGTGTAATATTTCAGCCTTCGACATACGTTTGAGAAATTTGTTTCTCTATTTAGCTTGTAGAACTTCAGATACAGACATTTTAATATTAGTCAGGAAATATTGGAAAACGAAAGTAGCATTCTGCTATCGGGAGTGAATCCTATTCTGCGCATGCAAACGGGGATAGGGTTTGAACCGAATGACGTTTGCCGGACATACCCCACCCTCCATGGTGCCCCTCGGCAAACATAAAAAAAGGCGCCCTTTTTGTGCTCTAGATCAGTGGTTCCGAAACTATGGGCCGCGGCCAAATTGTTGGGTCACGGGAGCAATTTCGGTGGGTCGAAAAGGGTGGGAAAAATTAAACTTTAGTATTTTATATATATAGTAAACTATACTATTTTATATAGCCTATATTGGTTATCGTTATGTAGTAGTGGGTCTCGGGAAAAAAATCTAGTTGAAAATCTTTTGAAGAAAAGGACAAAAATGTTTGGGAACCACTGCTCTAGATCAAGATTTTCTTAGTTCGAAATGGCCCCCTTTTCGACGATTGCACCCAGACCTTGCTTACCGTGCCAAGCCGCCCCTGCTCAGAGCGTAGAATTAAAACAGATAAAATATGTTCATATCAATCACAGAAAAACATGTTAACAAAGATCATAAAAACAAAAACACTGAAGAGCAATTTCATTAAATATAGATACTTTAAGTAGCAATGTTTTTTTAAGACTTGAAAATTGAATTTAGTTTATCATTTTTGGATTTTTCGTTAACCTTCATTTAATCTCGTCATTTTTAAGCAACTTTTATTTAGACCCTCCAAGGCGTAGCTTGAAAACAAGCAAAAATATTTTTCTTCATATTGTAGCTGTTTCAATGCAAAATTAATGATACTAAAATTATTTACGAAAACTATATGTAAAAACAATTTATTCCTTCTTTGTGTCCTCAAGAAGTTAACTTTTTGGCAGTGACTTGAAAACTGGCGACTCCCGTGAACTTTAATTATGTTGGTCCAGAAGTTAAATGATTCATTTTTAAAACATTACACACTATCAAAAGTACGAATTATCAAACATTTAATGATTTTATTATCTATCAAATTAATGAGAGAACGTAGGATTTGTGTATCATTCCGTTTTGAGAAGTGTAATAATTTGAGAAGTTAATAATTATTATTTATAGTGTCAATTTAAAAAATTCAAGCTGTATTAGTGTAATTAGTAATACTAATTATTACTTAGTTTATTTCAAATTTTTGGGTAAAAAGCATATTTCTTGTGGATAGTATTTGGTTTATATATAAGGAAAACACACAGGAATAATACGTGTGTACCTGTTCTTCGTACGGAAAAGATCAAATACATGGATCATCTGGATTAATTGTGACTTAACCCCCAGACAGAACAGCGAATTCGCATCAAATTTGCAGCAAGCTTGATTTATCAAGTCAGTAAACTTGAATTAAGTTTGAAAATTTCAAGCGTGTAAGCTTAATGCAAGCTTGAATCAAGTGTTCTAGTTTACACTTGCCCAGCTTGCATTAAGCTTGACATAGCAAGCTTGAATCAAGCTTGACATACCAAGCTTAAAAATTTTTCTAAATGCACGGGGCGCCCGTCGGCGAACTCGCCCCACATACTTTATTTTTCCCCTCTATGCTGAAATTTTAAGTTATTTTAATCTGTTTCCATTAAACGTCCGCGGCTGGGTTCTACCTCGGGTACTATGGGCTGTGAGGCCCGCGTGCTAACCGTTCCGCCAATAAGCCTCGGGAAGCTATGACTAAAGTTTGAAGTGACTGTTTTCACGAGGTTTTCTGGCCAGATAGATCAGTATATGGGCGCTGCTGATAAGTTCCTTTTATTTTTCTGTGGGATGAATCAAAATTTAAATAGAGTTATGTGTGATTTATAACTCTACTAATAGGGAAATAAGCATAACATAAACTTAAAAGCAGGACATGTTTTAAAACTTTCAATATCCCAACACTCATGTTGAGCAATACTGCTGGCCAAAATCGAGACAAACGACTGATTTTGAAATCAATTTCGTAGTATAATTGTGTTTCATTTTGAAGAATTTCCATATTTGGAAATATAGAATCTTTTTTTTTAATTCTATGTTCAAGTACATTTATGACTGATTGATTATTTTGTGGAGGCCGGATTGCGCCTCATTCTACCACCCATAAAGGGAAGTATACTAACTAACTAAATTGTGTTAATTATATTAAAATTTATTTTTGGGGCTAATTAATTAGTTAATGGAATTACTAATGTTAATTAGATGTAAATAAAACTAAAACTTCCCTCGTGTTACACTTCAGATGGGCTTATCCCATTCATTCCTTCCCCTTGCGTGTTCTAATGTCCAGGTTTTGTGCGATAATAAAATAAAACACAACTTTTACGAACTTCTCTTTATTGAGCAAATTTGAGAAACGCTAGAGAATTAATGTCCATTCTCTTTCACAGATGGCGCCATCAACGCACGCTTTCGAAAGGCAAAATCAAGCTGTATTCCAACTTGACAATTCAACTTGACTCCTGCAAGCTTGCTGCAACCTTAAATTGAATTGAACTGTCAAGCTTGTATTAATACGTCAAATTCAAAGAAATGTCAAGCTTGATTTAAGCTTATGTGCTGTCTGGGCCCTATCCGGAGAATCAAAATATTCGGATTTTCAAAAAGAACTTAAAAATAGTCATATGAGCTCATACTAAAAAGAAATCGTGCTAAAACATTTAACAATTCACTTGGTGGTTAAATAATTGGAGCAGATAAATAAAACCATTAATTAATGTGAACTTATTATGCATTTTAAGGGAAGAATTTACATACGTATTTTAATGAACAATATGTAAATACATATGTACTTACATAATACTGTACAGTTTATACATTATCACAATTTAATGCAGTTTAAGTAATCTAAAAAAATATTTTCATATGTGAAAGAATTATAATTAAAGAAAATCTAAATAAAACTTGCAAGCTTTGAAGTTTAATTAATTTCATGTGTTTAATTTTGAAAGCACAAAATCGAGGCATTAACCGAAAACAATGACACATATAGTAAGAGCAAGCAGGAATCTGTTTTGGGCCTAATATGGAAACCTTTTTATCTGGCTCATAGCAACAAACAGGTGACAAAATAGAGGTTGAGAAAAATTGATTTAAATATTTGTACCAGTTGGCACTAGAAATGGATCCTCTTATTAATATATCCCTTCAACCGCCCCCCGTCGTGTTGTGTTCTGTCAAGCCTTAATGAAGGACATCTACCTATAGGGTGGAGAACTTTTTAAGGGAGTCTAATGCATATTCACGTAACTTCTGGGGAAAATCTCCCAAAACTCGACAGCCAGACGACTAGATCGACAGCCACGCGAGGAGAAAGAATTCCGAACCTGCACACTAAGACGCTTTCCAGTGCTCAGCTTTTTATAAATTCGGCCATGCGTCGGCATGATTGAATAGAAAAGAAAGACTAGATCTACTGTAAATTCACACTTCAATGTATCCGCTGCTTTTTCTATTTAATGCTTTCTATCGGGCTCAAATTTCATCATGCTGTTATTCATTTTAACGAGAACTACACTCTCGTTACAAAACTGCTGAGAATACAGATGTAGGTTTAAATGATATTAAATTATGTAAAGTATCGGTATCGGACAATACCATAACTTAAAAGTATCGGTATCGGCTATTTCTGAAAATGAATTTATAGGCAAAGTATCGGTATCGGTCATCGGCGAAAATGTGGTATCGGTCGATCCCTAATACAGGGCGATACAAAATTAGATTGATAAACTTCTACGAAGGGTAGGTTACAAGAAGACGTTTCAGAATCACATACCAATGTGGGGTCGGAAACGTCGTCATCATGTACCTGTTAATAATCACTTTGGAAGAAGTGTTAGTCTAATTTCTTAACCAAGTTTTATAAATAACTAGCTGCGTGCCCGTTCTTCGCACGGTAGGAAACGAAAAATTTCCTCACATGTGTAATTCGAATTAATTCCAGTGATGTGGAATCTAGAAAAAGCAAAATTATTTCACTCTTGACTTAAAATTTGCGTCATATATGTAATAACCTGAGATCATTGCAATATAATGACACACACACACACACAAAAAAAAAAAACTATGTCAGCGTCATTCGGTATCAAAAAAATGCAAATGAACCATTTGCAGTGAACTTCTCACTTTCAAAATGTCTTATTTCCTCAGACATGCTGTCTTTTAGGTTCATGTTTTAGCGTTAAATACCTCAGACACTACATGAAATGAACATTTTCTTTTTTTTATTTTAAAAATACGTCACCCTCTCTTGCAACCCTTTACAAAAAGAAAAGAGATAAGACTGCGCTATTTATAAAGGCTTTAAAATTGTTTTTCTCAGTTTAATTTTTCTTCTCGCAAATAAATCTAGTATTTATAAAAGGAAATCGAGCCAAGCAAAGAAATCGTCTGCTCGCGGGACCCGTTTTTATTTATTTTTTTCAACTGGCAATTTTAATCATTGTTACTGTATCCATGACAACCAAACCGCAAGATATCAAACCGAAACTCATAAGCAGGTGCTACTGAAATGAAAATCCTTCTTTACTTAAAAATTCGTAAAAATTCTCCTAATTCATATTTTTCCTCCGTTCTTCTTTTAAAAGTGGGCGAATTGTGTGCTCCGTCTTTTGCCCAAATATAAAAAAGTTATGACAGATAGAATTCAAGATGCAGCACTTTTAAAAATATTTTACGAAAGTCAGCGTCAAATTTAATTTTATTTGAAAAATTCCCAAAAATCTGCAAATTACGTTACACAGTCCGAACAAACAGTTTTTAAAAGAAAATTTTCTCCTCTATACGATGATGTAAATATAGTTTTCTTGGGAGTGCAATTACCGGCGTTATTATGTATTACGCAAGAAAAATCGCTAAAAATCGGACAAAACATAAAATAAAACATTTTCTAATTCGATTTTCGAAAAAATCGCTTCGAGGTGTGTCGAGACCCGTCTTGGAGAATTTCCGTACAAAATTTGGTAGGTCTACGATCACCCGCTTCGGAGCTAAGCGAGACACAGACAGACAGACAGACAGACAAACGGACAGTTTACACTCTGTTTTATTTATATAGATGGGTTCTTCTCCGAGAGTTTCATCAATGTAATGAAAAATATTTCTAAATTAACAATTTAATCAGGTGCAATCTGTGAAAGATGCATTGTTTTTTTGAAAAGACTTGGTCAGAAAGTTGACTATTACTTGAACACTTCTTCCAAAATGATTATTAACAGGTACATAAAGACGTCGTTTCGACCCTACATTGTTATTTGATTCTGAATCGTCTTGTTGTAACCTACCTCTCCCAGAAATTTGCCAATCTAATTTGGAATCACCTTGTACATGTCAATCAACGAATAGTACGGAATGGATTCCATTTAAGTTCTTTTAAAAGAACCAATAGATTAATAATTAAGAATTGAAAGCTACTTTCGGTTTAAAATCACTCTACCTTAAAACAAAGTTTCCGAAATGTGTTCAAATATTTGCACGTTTGATGTTTTTATTTTACTTCGCTGCGAACTAGTCTAAAGCATAAGTCTTTCACGTGTTTTCTTTTACCAATTATTTGATTGCCCCCAACATTTGCATTATCGCATCATAAGACTCTTTCGAAAGAAATTTAAATTCAAATTAAAAGAACTTTCTAGCGAAATTTAGATAATTAAACGTACTTTCAAAAACTAACACGGTTAGATTTTTCTCAAACAGCTGCTTTTCACTGATATGTAAACAACTTAAAATCACATGCTTAATTTGCTAGAAAATCATTGTGTAAGTCAATAATTTTTTTCTTCGGAAAAAAATTGAATTTTATTTCTAAATGTAATGATAGATTATTTCAAATGTTTGAGCTAAAATTAGGTCGTTTTTTAAACATAAGGAAATAACATTTAGATACAACACATCTAAATTTTGATTGAAATGTTCGAAAATTTATTCCAAAACATCGATTTTCAGTAGTGGAAACTATTTATTACATAGTTATTCTTTTGGAAACGCTTACAGGTAATATAGCCAGGAAATTTTCATTTTCACAAATATTCAACTGGTTTTACAAATTATTTTGCGTATATTAGACTTCGCAACACGGAATACAGAAACCACGATCACAATCAGGACAAAGCAATCCATCATAACATGTCTCATTTGAGGTATGCATAGTATTAGGGACAAGTGGGATTTTTTTTTTCTCATAGACGCTTGTTTTAGTGCTTCGGCCCGCAAGTATGGAGGGGAAAATGCAGAATGTACGAAAGACTGTGCACTTAACATATGAGGCACAACCCTTTCCCAATGCTGAAAAAAGACGACAGATGGCTGTGCCCGGCACAGCCATCTGTAGTCAAAAAAGGGTCTCTAGATCTGTGGCACGCGATGAACGTTTCGATCGTCCGCCATCTTGCTGGTAGTTAAGTCGAGCGATGGCAACAGCTGCCCTTTTTTCAGCATTGGGCAATCTATCCAGCTGTTCTTCGCATTCTTCTATTTTTCAGCAGATGTCAATGCTGTTAAAAAGAATCGTGACCATTTTTTTACGGGAAATGACGTTCTAAAAAGTAAAGGATTCTCATGGAGCTATGTCACCCGCCACTATTTTTATAGAAATCAAATCTATTCTTCGTGATTGGCAGCAGTCAAAACTTCAGAGTTTGGTGTTCCCAGAGCGGGATCACTGCACCTTAAAGGGTTAAGGCATTAAATGAGAATAACAGGAATTCAGCATAACTTATATAGTAAATTATGTAATTGTGTCGCCTCGTTGCAAAATCGGCCATCTCCTCAAATTTTGAAAATGCGTTTTTTTTCAGTTTTTTAAGTAAATTACGACTAAGTAAATTTTTCCAACAACTGGAAACGAGAAACCATGGCTAATCCGGTCAAGTTTTTTAAGTAAATTCGTTTCTTTCAGTTTTTTAAGTAAATTAAAACTAAGTAAATATTTCCAACAACTGGAAACGAGAAACCATGGCTAATCCGGTCAAAACAGCATTTTACACGCGTTTGAAAATTACGGTGTGCTTCAAAACCGGCCAATTCCTTCAACCGTTAAGTTTCGAATCCGGCCATCTCCACATCTGCCAGAGGACGCTGTTCTTCCAGCTAAGAATGCTCACGGTGGCTACTTAGTCGTACTTTTTGAATATCGTTATTGTGTCTTCCCCTGTGGATGTGTAGTACACAAAGTTTTAAATTGAATTTTTGTATTTATATATATGATACGTCAGATATTCCAGTAAAGTTCCAGAGTTAAGGCAGGTAAAACGGTTTATTGAACATTATCTTAAAGTTACAATATGGATTGAGAAGAAGGGAGGGAGACGGGTACGAAAATCTGCGCGGACTAGTTAAGCAGTTCTAGTGGCATTTGAGAGGTACAGACGTATTTACGCTTACTACACCACGTGGTTTGCAAAGACATAACTCCGCCTCTGTCTTATCTCTAACCGAATTACATGCATTTATTAACATGACCTGCATGCGGGATTACAAAGGCGTGGGAACACGTGTACACTGAAAAGAACACAGAATCGAGGACTTGGTGTCTGGGAATTAACTAAAGAAATAAAACATAGCTCCAGAGCGCGCGTAGCAAGTATAACAGGAAAGCCAAAATTACAGTGATAGTACCTTCTTGAACAATACCCAAACTAGTAAAACCCAAATTACCTTTTTAGACTACACATATATAGACAGATAGATATGTAGATTTTTTTTTTTACTATGGGGAAGCTTGAAGAAGAAAGAAATGTCTCCTAGCCAAACAAGAAACAGGAAAAGTGATCCTACGTTATGGAAAAGGAACAGAGTAAAATTTCGCAGGTGAGTACCTTGTAATTGTGCTACCTACCATGCTTTTTTTTTGGTTTAGCCTCGTTCTTTGAGCATAACTTGAAATCGAAATTTTTTATAGATTTGAGGTAGGAGTCAGAATGTCGGTTGTGCAGGTGAGTACCTTGTAATTGTGCTACCTACCATGCTTTTTTTTTGGTTTAGCCTCGTTCTTTGAGCATAACTTGAAATCGAAATTTTTTATAGATTTGAGGTAGGAGTCAGAAAGTCGGTTGTGCAGGTGAGTACCTTGTAATTGTGCTACCTACCATGCTTTTTTTTGGTTCAGCCTCGTTCTTTGAGCATAACTTGAAATCGAAATTTTTTATAGATTTGAGGTAGGAGTCAGAAAGTCGGTTGTGCAGGTGAGTACCTTGTAATTGTGCTACCTACCATGCTTTTTTTTTTTGGTTTAGCCTCGTTCTTTGAGCATAACTTGAAATCGAAATTTTTTATAGATTTGAGGTAGGAGTCAGAAAGACGGTTGTGAAGAGCAAAAGAAATATTAGGAGCAACAAATGTGAGGTAGTGGATCCTGGTACTGTGGTGAAGCTTCTAAAACTTCGAGATGTCGAAAACTTACAAACAAAACTTTTCGGACCGAAATGGAATACTGACCAACGGCTATTTTTTTACAAAATATCTTCTTAGCAGCTGCTCCAGTACAAAGCAAAGATGATATAGAAGAAGACATGGATGAAGACGACGCATGGATGAACAATCGTGACGAAATGCGTAAGACTACGGAAGATGAAATCTCCACAAGAATCTGAATTTCGCACATATATTTTTTTATTATCTTTCTATAATTGTATAATTTATAATTCACATCACTCAATATTACCAGTGCGGTGATTTTCAAGTGAGTTTTGAAGCGATGTGATTTAAAAAATCATTTTTCATTGTTCATTTTCCCGGAGTTCTAGCCTCATAATATTAAAAGGTAATTTAAAACATAGTTATCTTATATTCCGATTTCGATTTCTGTTAAATAAAATTTAGTTGAACCTTACAAATTGAAGACATTTTCTTTAAAAAGCTGAAAATGGCATAAAATCGAAAAACCGAGACATTCTAATTTTAAAAGTAGCCAAGATTTTGTTTTATCTGTCAACTGCCAGATAAGCAGAACAATAACAATTGCATTACTTTCGAGATACACCATTTGCTGTAAGACGTTTCAATTTTCTTTTGTCGAAACACGGTCGTAGGTGTTTTGTTTTCAAAAACACTTGCGCTATATACGTCAAAATATAAAATACCTATTACTGTACACGAAAAAAGATGAGTATAGATTCAATGTAAAAAACTTCAAAGCTTGCTTTTTTTAAAACGCCTACACCTGCAATAAACAATGCCGCGGGTTTATTTTTAAATTCAAATTACAGAAAGGAGTTTTACTTGAAATTTTGAGATAATAAATCAAAGCATCAAACATTTCTTTAAAAGAAATGATTAATGACTTTCCCGGATGCAGAAATTTGCATGCTTGGAGAGTTCCTTAAAATAGCAAATAATAGAATAAATGAAGCGAGAATTTTTTCTCCCACAAAAATACACCACGTTGGATGCCAGCTCAAAAGTTAAGAATATGAATTGTCGAAGTTGAGTGTTTCTTCAAAATAACTTCCATAATTTTTCGGGAAAATTTGATCGATGATGGATTACTACAAAATATAAAAGTCATTTACCTTAAATATGATACAAAAACTTGAATGAACACTTTACGAAAATAACCTAGAAAAATTATAAACAATTATAATTTATAGTGTATGTATAAGCTTATGTCCTTGTAAGTGGTTTCCAAAGACGTACTATCTATATAATTTTTCAGTTAATTGAATTTTTCGAATTTTTCGAAAATTCAATTAATTGAATTACAAAATTGAACGGAATAATACTACAAAATGTTTACAAAGCAAAAGCACACTTTCTATATAAATTTGAAACCTCATTTAGCTAGGACTTTATTATATATTTATAACTGATTAATTTTATAAGAATAGAACTTATAATGACACAGTAATATTGCTTCTAAAAATACCTTGGGCGACATAATAAGTTCTTTTATATTTTGAGTTTAACTTTTGAATTTTATAGCAAAAGAAAATATATTTTTAATGATATTTTCTGTATTAGATTACGCAATTATCTATGCAATGCAATTACACAACGCAATTTAAATCTGCATTAGATTAGAAGAATTATGCAAACGTTGCCCTAAAAATTTATTTTCATTTAAGACAAAGTATCACTTGAAGTCGTGAACAAACACTAAGATTATAATAATTTATAACATTTAAAATAAAAATCTATTATATAAATGTGAAAGTTTGTTTGTCTGTTTGTTTGTTCGTCCGGAAACTCCTCCCACACCGTTCGACCGATTGGCTTTAAATTTTTCACATACACATAAAACAACATATAGAATAGTCCGTAGGCTACTTTAAAATTGTAGAAATCTACCCGTTTCCTAATTTTTTACGATTTTTCGCAATTTTCAGGATAGAAAGCTACTCAAATGCCCAATTTTTGCACATTCGGAGCATATTTAACAAAGGTGGATTTATTTATTTATTACTTTCAATAATTTAAGTGAGACTGAAGTCATTTTGATGTCACGAGTGTAAAAATGCATTAAAAATCCTAATGAGGTTAACAAGTTTTGACAGAAAATTACACCACGAGCGAAATAATAAATTTCCATCCAGATTATCAGATGCTGTAAAAATAAAATAGCGTGTACTTTTTTTTTCAGCACTAGGGTGCTATTTCGCTCAGTACGAGAATTTTGTATACACATTTTTGTCGACTAGTTTTTTAGCACTAGGGTGCTATTTCGCTCAGTACAAGAATTTGTCTACGTATTTTTGTCTAAGCATTTTTGTTTACGCTAGTAATAAATTATAAACTACACAATGAAAACTCCATTTTCCTAATTTCAATTCACTCGATAAATTATCTTTTAAACGTAAAAATCAACTTGTGTGGAAAATTGTTGGAGCCTCATACGTATATTTCTTAAGTTTAACAATGATTAAATAAAGAATTTTTTTTAAGTTAGATGTAGTTTTACATGTTACTCTTATGGTGATGAAAAAATTTAACATTACTCATATACTAATAAAATAGGTTATAAACACTATGGTCTGAAAAATGATATTCCATAATTTATTTTAAGGAAGAGTAGGCCACAAAAAAAACAAAAAATATTTTTAAGATGAGTCGGGATGAAACTACAGTTGAACCTCGATTTAAAGTACTTTGATTTAACGAATTATCCGATTTAATGAATATTTTTTTCTGTCCCAACAAAAAGGTGCTAAAATTCTCTGATTTAACGAATTTTCAGCATTGATTTAACGAACAACAAGAGCAAGTAACATTAAAGAATTCAGATTAGTTTAAAGTTGATCACCCAACGTATAAGTTATAATTTTTAAGTTCGTAGTAAACAATAATCATTCTTTTTTTCATATCTATATTTAAGGGTATTTTGCATTGATATTTTTATATCATACTCTTCATAAAAATTAATATTCGATTTAACGAATTGCTTCGATTTAACGAACGGATTTGTGGGTCCCAAACAATTCGTTAAATCGAGGTTCGACTGTAACTGTATTCATTCATAAAAGAAGATTTCACAAACTGGCTCAACAAAATAATGTAATGTATGAGCAATCTGCGGGGGGAAAAAAAGATTCTGAAGAAGAATGAATCTTCGGGAGAAAATAGAGCTGGATACTATACTAATGATTATCGGCCGGATTAGCGTTTCCTAACACTCCGGCAAGAAAATATTATTAAACAGTTACGATGGATAGACACTTACCAGCATTTCCAAAGAAAAAAAAATTCAATTTCCTAAGTTAATTCCAAAGAATGGTAATTTAGAATTTTTGCTATGTTCTCGTGGAAAGGCATTAGCTAATGAATGATAACTCTACGTATTGTATTATTCGATATAGTCTTCGAATTCGATAGAAGAATAACTAAAATTTACTTAGAGTTTAAAGAGAGGGCAGACATATGATGCTGAAAACTACATCTGCATTTCTAATAGAGAGACAATGGCGTAGCCAGAAACTTTTCATGGAGGGTGGGGTGAGTGTGGAGGGGGGAGTTATGACTAATGCAACTCATATGTATAAGTGTGTGTGATAAGGGAGTGAAGTATATGCATTTTGTAAAACGAAAAAATTCCTCATGGGGGTTGTGACCCCCCCTATCCCTCCCCTTGGCAACGCCACTATAGAGAGATATTAGGTAATCCAGCGTTTCTCAACCTGCGGGGCGTGACCCCCAAGGGGGACCCAGAGTGCTTGCAGGGGGGGCAAAAAAAACCAAAGAGTAATTAGTGATGCATGTTTTTTAAAAAAATCATCTTATTTATCCTCATTTTTACTTAAAAATATATCCATTTTCGCATAAAATGTACATTCAAACTGATAACATTTGATAACACTGATAACACTAATAGCACTGATAACATTATTTTGTAGGAAATTCGACAAAATGTTCATTGTTAAAGATTAAAAAACTGAATGTATGCTGAAAAATCTGAGGGAGGGGGGGGCACCACCTTATGTTAGCCTTTGTCGGGGGGGGCGCGACATTAAAAGGTTGAGAACCGCTGAGGTAATCAATGATGTTTCTTGTTATTTTATCAGATTTCTATTAGTCCATAACGACTTATAATCAAAAGAATGATTTTAACTAATCTGCATTTACTGCATTTTACTGCATTTTTTTTTTTTTTGTTGTTGTTGTATTAAAACTGCTCAGAAAAACGACGTTGAAGATTCAAAAATCTAGAAGCGCAGTTTGAAGTTTTTACCCAATTCTTTTTCAACACTTGATTAAATCTAAGCTAGTTCAAGTATTTTTTATGTTTACCTTAAATTTCTCCTCAAATTGCTGTTGTTTTTTTTATTTCTAATGGCCAGCAGACAAAAAAAAAAAAAAAACAGAACACAAAAATACAGAGAACAAAGTAGGCGTCAGTTGCTCATATGTCCTCTTGCCTCCCAATATCAATTGCAGAGGTCCCAACCGGAGAGCGCAGCCAAGTCTGCAAGTAGCGAATGTCCATTTCCTGTTGTAGGTTACAAAGAGGACAATTGGGGCTCTCGACAACTTTAAACGATATAAATGTTTTGCCAGACAGTCGTGGCCAGTCGAAAGTCGAAGCATAGCCACTGCCTCTGCCCTTGGTGTTGTTGGAATTAGATTGTAGTTCATAAACCAACATTTATCTATATATCTAGATTTTCAGTTTCGCCAAAAATTGTCTTTAATTTTTTCTTAATGTTCAGTTGTATTGCACCAGAAGAGACTGGTCGATTTGATATTTTAAAAATTGCAGATCCCCTCTTCGGCAAAGAGTCTGCAAGTTCGTTTCCATTTACTCCACAATGTGCTGGCATCCACTGCAGCACTACACTTGAGTTCTGCAGCATTAGGTCATTTATAAAACCTCGACATTCAAGAAATTCGTGTGACCTGCAACTTCTCATCGATGCTAACGTCTCAATAGTCGCCTGGGAATTCGACAGGATGACACACCCCTTAAATTTACAACTGCAATGCTTCAATTGAGCTAGTGCCGTGTATATAGCCTTTACCTCTCCATCAAATGCAAAAGCATACTTCCAACAGGAAGATAAAAAGAAAAATCATTGCTATAGACGCTTGCACCAGCATTTACAAGGCCATCCACTCTTGATCCATCAATATAGATGTGCATCCACTCACCCTCGGGGTATCTACCCTACTAGCAATTTTGCTCGGGCTACCAACGGCCACGCAGCCAGCCGATGACGGCCCGAGCAAAATTGCTAGTAGGGTAGAATAAATTGTCTCCAGAGCAAGAGACCTGAGAATTACCCGAAATTGCTGTTGTTATTTGTATACATAATTTTAGAAGCTTTTCTAAAAGTCAAACATTGTTTATTCACTTACTAATTTTTTCAGAAAACCAAAGTTTATTCTTTTTAAAAATCCTCGTGTCATGTAAGTAGTTTACAATTTTTGACTAATTAAAAGTCACAATTCTTCAAACGAAGCAGGTCTTTATATTTTATTGCAAAAAGACTAAAGTATATGTCAATGTTAAAGTAAAAGTAAATAGTTAAAAATATATAAGAGAATAATTGTTAATACTTAAAATTAGCAGTTAATAGTTAAAATATAGTTGTAACTAATTCTTTTTGAAGACTCGAATAAATGTAAGGCTGTTCAAATATTTT
Organism: Cheiracanthium punctorium; assembly: GCA_038373885.1. Lineage (NCBI taxonomy): Eukaryota > Metazoa > Arthropoda > Arachnida > Araneae > Cheiracanthiidae > Cheiracanthium > Cheiracanthium punctorium. The sequence goes on from JAWZYV010013040.1 coordinate 75,577, forward strand.
TAATTTTAGCTTAAATTTCGCTTTAAATTGCTGTAGCTATTTGACTAAGGGGGAGATTTTCAAAGCAGGGGATTTTTTTTAGGTGATTTTCGAAGTTAAACGTTGTTAATACTCGTTGTTAACACGTTCTGATGATTTTTTATAAAAACCAAAGCTTAATATTTATCAAAATACTCGGGTTTCTGTAAGTTGTTTAAAATTTTAGGGGAAATTGAAACATAGAATTCTTCACATGAAGAAGGTCCTTATATCTTCTTACAAAAACACTAAAACAAATGTCAATGTTTTGTAAGCAGAACTTAATGGACATCTCCTATTACCTATATATTTAACAATTTAACCGATATATTACACATTATCTATCAATTAACTTACAAAAATAGAAAACGATCTTTGAATTTTAACTGGGATCTAACACTTTTGTCATGAAAGAATACTGCGTTATAATTTTTCAGAACTCAGCAATATTAGAAAAAGAAAAACGCACACTTGTGAACTAAATTATCTGGGTCAGAATTGTTAAATTGATAACATGATTATAAAATAATTATTAACAGTAGTGATTGGGAATTTTTTTACTTTAAACTCAACAATCATTATTAAAATACAATAAAAAAAATGGGGAAACTCTTATATAAAATAACCTAAAAAGTGATTTAGGAAAAATTAAGTCTCAAAATCAAAAATGTATCGTACATTAAAAATATTTTTCAATCATACTTCTTGAAAGATTGAGATCTAAGCATTATTAACAGAAATAAAACGCGAGAAAAAAAATTCTGAAGATGATTGAATCAAACCATTCGAAGAAAATGCAAGAAAACATTCTAATGATCATCGATCGCTGGGGCTTTTTTATGAGGCTGATTGAATCAGCAGTTTCAATCAGCCGCTGCGTGTGAATGATCCAGGAAATTATTAGTATTGCAACGAAAAATCTGCAATTTCGAAAGTGAGTTATCAAGAAAGGTGAAAATAAAATTGATATTCTGAAAGTTTCTATAAAAAGAAGCATTGTATTTTCAATTTTTCTAATAGTGATCTTACCAATACACATGGTAGGAATAACTTATTTAAAATATTGGTTAATTGTGTGTGTGAAATGTAGATATTAATAGAGATGTAATACTGCTTACAAAACATGAAAGCATGTCGAAATTTTATTGGCTATCAGTATCCAATTTTGTTTGTTATACTGATACATACGTGCTTGATGTCTATTAGTTAAACAAGTTTATATGATAGAATGTAATAAATACCAAAATAACTATTCAAAATAAGTTAAATAAGTTTCAATAACCGGTTATAAGACATAATAGGTTTTTTTTTTTAAAGCGATTTCAAAGTTCTCATTTAGGAGCCAATTAATGATCACCTACATAACGAAAAACAAAGTATTAAAAGAATACCAAGAAGAATCCCCTCAGGGAGAATGAAATATACCAAAGACAAAGGTGAATTTCCTTCAAATTTCTCCATTCATCTTGTTAATTTCCATTCCTTGTTTTTATTTCACTTCTTTTTTATCTTCTAAACTTCAGCGACTTTATGCTTCGTTTTTTTTTTTAACTTTTTTAAAAACTTTTTTTAAGTATGCAGACTCCATTCGACTTTCCAAACACACGATCGTCATCAATCATTGAAATAAATTTGAATCGTTGAATAATTCATTAAAAAACAAAAGTGAAAATTATAATATGGAACTTAAATATTCTCCCCTCAATTCGCATATTTGTGTGATTAATTTTGTATGAATAAAAAATAACAATTTGGTATTTTTTCTACGAATATAGATCAACTATGCGATTTTCTGGGAGATTTTTTAAATGAAAGTAATTTAATTACCTACAAAGTTCATAAAACACAAATCAAACAGTTATTGTTTAATGCAACGAAAAATCGGACCTAAAATAGACGTTTTTCGGATGCATTTCGCCGAGTAATTTTTTCAGAAATGCATTTCGCCTAGTAAATTCTAACATAATCGAATGCAGTATTCAGATGCTAGTGCACTTCGCATAATTTTAGACTACACTCTAAAATGTATAAGAACATTTTTTGTGGCCCTGTAAAAAAATGTTAAGTGTTACCCACACGAAATCTATACAGGTTCTCTGACGATGATTTATAAAAAGCATACACATACAATTTTAGCTTATTAAAATGCACCATTTCGACACGATATTTTGAATAATTTGCGTTCAAAGGCCGTAATGAATAAGAATTCTTTTTTGCAAACCTTTGAACAAAATACGAGTTTTACACACACAATCTAAATAGATCACCTACGATATTGCAACAATTTTTTGAGGTGATCTGCTTTTCAGGGATAAAATTTACGCTAATATTCATATTCTACTCGTTGAATAATTAAATTTCACTTTTTTGTTGTATGAAAATCGGTTAACTAGAACGCGAGATAGAGAGTTTTGGGTTTCCGCATTGTTTAACATACGGTTCGGCGGTTTCTCGCCAAATACTAGCGATAACGCTTAGTTGACTTCAGTTTAGTGGACTTGGCGCGAAATATGGGGATATTTCATACACCCATATTTCGCGCTTTCAATAGTTTCTTCTATTTCGTGATGAGACAAAACAATCAGAAGCAACTGCGTACACTATAGGAGATTTTGGGAGTTCAGTTCCTCCTTGCTTCTCTAAACGTTTTAACATAAAGTTAAACTTTTTTCTTCTCACCCATAGATTTACATTTTGTAGCATAAAGCATTTTCTATTGAACCCATCTTGTCCATTCGTTGTCACCTGCCAGAGTAGCAATATAATAACAGTTGGATTACTTTCGGGATAAAATAAGGCGTTTAATTTTTCTTTTGTCGACTAGGGGCCAAGGCCCTCAGACTCGCTACGCTCGCTTTTCGTATGAGGCATTCGGCCCCTAATCAGGCTTATTCGTAAAAAAAGACATAATTTCAACAGACAAAACCCGAAGATTGGATCAGATAGAATGTTACTGAGTTACACATTGCTTGGTTCTTGCATGTTCATTGGTACATAAAAATTTAAACTTCACACTACAGTAAACCCCCTCCCCCTCATAACACGGAAGATATTTTGTTATGGGAATCCGTGTTGTACGGGTCCTGAGTTATACTCCACCTGGAGTGCGGAGTACGCTTATAATCGCTGGAAAAATTATTTGCACTCACGGATACGAGTGGACACTCTCAATAGCTGCTATGCTAGATTTTTGGTACCTCAAATAAGTTTCAATTATGTAAACATTGGAAATCTAATGACGTGCAGCGATCCTAGGGGCAAAAGAATGAAACATTTCCCGTGCTGATTGATAAATAATTTTACTTGTTTTTAATTTTCCTACCTAGCACGTGAACGAGATTATTAACGCGAGCACTAAATTTAAATTATTTTTTTCCCTTTTACTTACATGGTTGCCTTAGTAACAAATGAATAAAAAAAAGAAAAAATGTTCTGTCTTAAGATTATTAAAATTTTCAGTTTATTTTGTTAACGAGGGCGTATATCGTGGTTCACAGAAAAGAAGTTTTCGTCTGCCACGATATATATTTACATTAGAAAATGGCTTTAAATTCATTACTGAATTCTTTATGTAACATGAATTTAATATTTTAATATGTGTTTTTTAGCGGCAATTTAAAGCTGTGTTAAAATTTGCCACAACATGAAATAAATGTAAATACTGCTTGTTTGAGTGTGATCGTCATTATAAATAAACACTTTTTAAATATTGCATTCACATATACTACATTCTTCTAAATTTACAACTATTTCTTAAAATATAACTTTTGGCAAAATAATACTACGACATTACATACATAATATTACTTCGCTTCGAAGTTATTGCCTATATTAAGTAAGAAATAGTATTCTAAGACAATTATGTAATTTAAACACGCCTGAAACCAGAAATTATTATATCCGACGTTCATAAATCTATATATTTAATTTTTTAAAGTTCTGCTAATTCGACGATCTCCATTTACTTCACCTCGATGGAAATATAAACAACCTGAAATGCGCAGAAGCAGGGGATGCACAGTTACCCAGTGTGCTTAGCGCCATCTGTTTGCAACAACGGCGTTATCCAACTTTCTAAGAGAAGTGTCCACTTCTATAAATTTACCTTCGTGTTTGCACTCCTCAGAAACACAATGATATTTAATGTTGCCATTCAAAATTTATATTAATTAGGAGTTAAAGCATAATAAAATCAGAACATCTGTTTCAGCTGTATTTTTAATAATGTAAACCTATTGGACACCTTACGAATTTGCCACCCATGCCGATTTTTCATTATTCGGCGACTTGCATACACGTAAAGTTAATAAAAGCTACGGATCCGATAGGATAGCTTGCCACCAATGGCGACTTTTCATTATTTGGCGATTTACACATGCTCACAACCTATAATTACTGTTCATTTAAAGTTACCGGAAAACCGTTATCCATATTTTCATTTACATAATCGTTTGCAGATTGGCGTACTTAGCACCACGAATTATGCCATCTCGTCGCGCTAGCAAATATCCAAAGTGTACTATAACTGCTATAATGGCATAGTTAACGCCGCCAAATATTTCTACTGGTAGCAAATAATCCAGCTGGACGAGAACCGGCTTTAAAATAATCTGCATTTTAATTATTTTTCATTTTCAAGAAATTAGTTATTCTGTTTTGGAAAAACGAATAATCGCTCATTCTAAACTCCTGTTGTCTAAGCGAACTTACTATTTGAAAATTGTCAACTTTGTGTAACACATTTTGAGTTACTTATTTCATGCAGTTTTTATTTTGGCGTAAAATGAGCGTAATTCTAACTCATGTGTGTAAATTTCGCACGATTCTAGATATTTGGAAACGCTTTGTTGCAAAGGAATGAATGATTCTAAGCCAAATCTGGTCACCATTCTGTTTATTTTTTCAGTTTTTTTATTAATATCTTCTAAAATAATTCGATTTTCGTAATTTAAGTCAGCTTAGCAGGTTCCTCGGAATTTTTCGAATCTGTGGGCACCTTAGTCCTTAGAAACTCAAATCCCCACGGTTTAGGAGGAGATAAGTCAACAAGCTTTGACAGCGCCAGCGGCGACAGAGGCCTTTACCTTTTTTTTAGAACAGAGAGAAACACGGGCGTAGGTGTTTTACTTTCAAAAACACCTTCGCGCTGTATCTATATATTAAAAGGAACAATATCTAGTACTGACTGCACACGAAGAAATGAGTATACCATCAATGTAGAAAACTTTAAAGATTTCTTTTTTTAAACGCCTACACCTGCAAAACACAATGCCACAGATTTATTTTTAAATTCAAAGAATTGCAAAAGGGACTTTTTCTTGAAATTTTGAGATAAAATATAAAAGCTTCAAACATTTTTTTAAAATAACTGATTAATCACTGGCCCGAATGCAAAAATTTGCTTTGAGAATTCCTTAAAATAGCAAATAGTAGAATAAATGAAGTGAGTATTTTTTCCCCATAAAAATCCGCTACTTTGGATGCCTACTAAAAAGTTAATAATATACATTGTCTAAGTTCAGCACATCTTTTAAAATAAATTCCATAAGCAATAATTTTTCGGGAAAACGTGTGATCGATGATAGATTACTAGAAAATATAAAAATCATTTATTTTATATATGATGCATGATATTTTTTGCGGAAATCTCCTAAAGAAAAAGGATATTTACAATTTATAGTGTAAGTTATGCTCTTGTAAGCAGTTACCGAAGACGTACTACCAATATAATTTTTCAGTTAATTGAATTTTACTGCTTTACAAAATAATAGCACAGGATGTGTACAAATCGGAAATTACTCCGTTTATTATATAAAGGGTCTAGCCGGAGGAGTATTAAGATTTGGCCGCCCATTGGCAGCCTATAACAAAACATGTATTAATACCAATTTGATTTACCAATGGAATTCATATGTGTTTTGCCACCGAATTCCGCTTTATCCTCGAGATAACGGAAAAAATTAAGCTTACGCATGATTATCATTAAAAGTGACAGATCTCGAAAGCTAATTGACCTAGAGAGATTAGGAAACCTAAAAGTGCTTATTTTATATTTAGAGGGGGGGGGGACTTTCGAATAATTACAAATATAATTAAATAATAATTAAAAAATTATAATTAATTATTTTAGTGTTCTCGGTAATTTACAATCACCGAAATAATAATTATTGTATTACTTGACAAGACCTATTTTCTCATAAAAATTGCGTTTACGAAAAGTTGGTGCAGCATTTCGAAAATATAAAAAAAATAAAACTTGACATGGAGAATATCACGCAAAATACATAGGGCATCCTACTAGTATTATAAATGTCAATGTTTGTATGTATTTTTGTTACTGTTTCACGCTAAAACGGGTTGACGGATTTGGATGAAATTTGGAACAAAGACCTTAAAGACAGTTAAAAGTCCTGGATTAACAAACAGGCTATTTTTTATCGCACGAAAAAAACACTGTTCCTATAATATACAAAAAACTATTTTTTATTTAAAAAAGACTACAATTGAGCTTTTTTTTATAAAGCCGTCGACAGATGGCACAAACTTATAGAATACGCAGTTTTTAATAATTTTTGCCTTCTTTCGTGGATTTATAAGCGGCTTCGGGCCAAGCACACAAATCCGAAATACATCTTATACAAACAAACAAACAAAAAATAAGTTTTTGAAACTTTCATTCAGTTCGAATTATGCATTTTTCTGAGCGTCTTTTTCACCTTCTATTTCTAATTTATTACATCCAGGAAAAGGATGTTAGAAATATCAATTTTAATTTTGTTACATTACGCTCATGAATAATGATACACTTTCCAACATAATGGAATAAAGAAAGAAAATAGGGAAGACGCATGGATATTATAAGCTTTTAATATTTTATACACTTTATTTTAGCAAGCAAATACACTTATTTTAGAAGCAAATATTTTATACACATTATACACTTTACAGCGTATTTAAAATTTGAAAGTGTTGCAGATTTTCTTACTTTTTTTTTCCCGTTTTTTGATAACGGCCGATATATCTGGAAGCTCTTCAGAATTAATATAGGACGAAAATATTTTTTTCTTTTTTGATGTACAATTTTATATATAAACATATCTTATAAATAAAAATGAAATTCTGTTTATTTGTTTGTGGATTTGAGTTGTATACAAATCCACAAAAATGGACCTATCAGCTTGAAATTTTGCACAGATAAGTAAAATAATATAGAATAAATCATAGTCCACTTTAAAACTTTGAAAGTCCACCCGTTCGCGGAATTTAAGAGATTTTTTATGTTCTCCATGCAAAAACCTTTCCGTAATTGTAACCCCTGTAGTGAAAAAAGTGTGAAATAAGGATCGTGGTTGCCATGTGTGGCGATTTTGCCGAATAAGATGTTTTAAATTCTCAAAGTAAAAATAAAAGAATAATAATGATTTTTTTTTGTTAGTTTATATTTGTAAGATTATTAATTTTTTATTATAATATCGTGTGCATGGGAAATCGGAGCAGCAATGAAATGTTTTATACGCAAAACAATAAGAATTGAAGATTTCCGAGGCTAATATGTAATTTTTTTTTAGTTTGGCGAAAAAATAAAATGGCTCAAATGCTGATTTTGAGAAAGTGAGTTCTAGCGGTTTGCACAGTTTTCGGCTTGGCGCAATTTATTGAGAGCTTAAGGAAATAGATTTTTGAAAGCAAGTGCAAAGGTTTTATTAGAATACAGCGTTAAATTTTAATGATCCGTGAAGAAATAATGCAGTTATTAAGGGATTTCAAGCGATCTATCTTCAGAATTCTCGCCAATTGAGTACATTGATTTAAGTTGGGGGAATTCCGCCAAATTTCAGAAAATTGAAATCTTCTCATTTAGTACATCGGAGTAACGATGAATAAAACACGTTATAGTTGATAATTTAAAAAAATTCGGTTGTATTAAGGGATTCCCCTTTTCAAATAAATGTGTGCTTTACTTTTTGGCGGCCGAACCATTTCCCATATTGATTGCTGCTAAATCAATGCTTCGAATGATTTCCTGAAAAAACTAATGCAAAATGGCGTATGTTGGCACTTTGGCGAGGCTTAGATTTGAAACTGGATTTTATTTGAGACTGGGATATATAATGATACTGGTTATAGATAAAAATGAATGTTGGTATGTGTGTATGAGGTTGAAAAACTCCAGCACCGTTGCACCATGAAATTTGGTTCACCTAAGTCTTTTATCATTGAGAAGCTTTTTATGCTATCCGTTTTCCTCTAACTTGCCACTAGGTGGCGCAGCAGAACGTCGAATTCTATTCCGTTTAGCCGTTTACTATGCGAATATCGTCCAACCGATTTCGATGAAATTTGGTACACGCGGATATTAGAACACGGAGAATATTTTTCAGTATCCATTTTGCTGTAACTTGCCGCTAAATGGCGCTGCAACACATCAACTTCTATACCGTTCGACCGATCGGCATAAAATTTCTTATACTTACACATTTCAGCACGAAGAATATATTCTAACTGTGTTCCTTTTGATGTTACTCACCACTAGATGGCACTGCAATGCATTATTATTTTAACTCGCCACTAGATGACGCTGCAGCAGGCCAAATTCTTGACCATTCAAACGGTCGCTATGAAAATCAGTATACATAGCTATTTGAACAATGAGAATATTTTGGCGTTATCCATTTTGCTATAACTCGCCACTTGACGGCACTGTAGCAAATCATTACTTTAATTAACCACTAGATCGCGCTGCAGTGTATCACTTCTTGACTGTGCAACTGATCGCTATGAAAATAGGTATACATAGATATTTGAACACGGGGAAGAGTTTGGCGCTATCCATTTTCCTATATAATTTGCCACTAGATGTCGCGTCGTCAGGGCTGTCCAGCCGATCGTCCTGAAATTTCGTATTCATCGATATCTGAATGCGAAGAATATTTCCGCCGTATCCGTTTTGCTAAAACTCTCCACTAGATTGCGCTACGCCGCATGGCCTTCTGCACCGTACAAACGATTGCCTTGAAATTCGGTATGCATGGTTATTGAACACAATATAAAGCGATATCCATTTTGCTATATCTCTTTATTACAATAAATAGTAATCCCCACAAATCGTAATATCAAAAAGTCCATTCATTCCCGTGCGAAGAACGGGTACTTCAGCTAGTAACATATAAAATTAAACATATTCTCAAAATTCAAAATTTCTATTTGCTTGCTTCAAAATACTTTAGGGCGTAGTAACTTTCGTTTTAAACAAAGGATTTGTATCAGGATCTAAGTAAATCTAATTCAAACGCAAGTAATATATCTCCCCTCTTTCTCACGGTCTTCTGGCACCACACCTCGCAAGAATTACCCAAGGCTAGCAGACCCGGACAGTTTAATAACCGATAAATGCACCTCTTTTGGAACATGTGATTCTTTATAGAACACGTGATCCGAGGTTATATATTTTGAAACGCAGTTCGGAGAGGGGCTTTTTCGTGACTTCAGTTGTCGTGTAAAATTGTGTGAAAACTAAATAAAAATACGCCTTCGTAATTCCGGAGTGGTTCATTCCGTACGACAGCTTCAGCCCGAGAACACCTTCCTGCCTTAGCGTCCACTCGACTACCAAAGTACAGTAGCGGGCGGCCGGTCTTTTCAACGACGTCCTGCGCCCAGCCAAAAGTCATTGATTTGACTGTGACGCTTCGCCTTTCCAGCTCTGCCCAACGCTGTTATGCTTCATAAATATTTTTATTTTGAGATTTTTTATTGCATATTAAGTTTCCAAAATCTTTAATGTGTCTTTTTTTTTACACATTTTGAAGCTTTTAAATAAAAATTATACTACGTTGTATGAGATCGTCCATTTTTCTTTCATATTATTTCAATTCTAGTCGTTCCTTATTTGCACAAGGTATTTTTCGTTTGTAGTTTGACTGTTTTTTTTTTCTCATTTTACGATTATTTGAAAACTTAATTATAATTCAGATTTTCCAAAGATTTGATGATTATCCGATAATAATATAATCGTTATCTAAATCTAATAATAATAATAGTAATAATAATATAATGGTTCTAAATTATCTTTAAAAAAATGAAAATCCTTGATTTACGTCAAATTATGAGTTTTAGTGCCTTTTGATCCTTTTCTAAAACCAAATAAAATCTTACGTAAGAAGGGGAGAGGGGGAGTCCGAGAAATCTTATGTACTCTTACATGGGGAGGGGGAGTCAAAAATGCCCAAAATCGTACTTTCGTAATTAATGAATGGCCCCTTCCCTTGTACAGCTTCAAACGCCTACCTAACTTTTATCGTTCTCGAAGTATTACCTTCAGTGTTCTCATGTAGCAGCCATAATTTATTATTTATTTTTATGGACGGCATTTATCCAAAATTTTGCATCCTGCTGAGATATTAAAAAAGGTATTTGAGACAAAAAATATTCCAACTGTAATTAACTGCAATATTGATGATGATTAAGATTGTTTTAATTGTTTTATTCATATTGAAAAGTTAGTAAAAATAATAAATAGGAAAATTTAATAATTAAAAATATAACAATTAAAAATTGATTTTCTTTTTTTTTATCCTTTTAAAATAAATTGTATTCATAAAATAATGCATGTGCTTTGTCACATGTCCTTAAGTGATAGTCTCCACATTTTTTACTTTTTTTTTTTTTCGAGTTGTTGCACCAACTTTTCGTAAACGCAATTTTTATGAGTAAATAGGGCAGGCCAAGTATTACAACATATATTATTTTGGTGATTGTAAGTCACCGAGAACACTAAAATAATTAATTATACTATTTCACTTTAATATTTAATAATATTTGTAATTATTCAAAACATTCTCCCAAAAATAAAATATGCTGTTTAAGGTTTCCCAATACTTCGCGTTGGTTTTATCTCTCGAGCCCTCTTAGTTTTCAAGATATATATATTTATCTATATCACTCTGAATGATAATCATGCGTATGCTTATTTTTTTCCAATATCTCGAGAATAAAGCGGAATGAGGTGGCAAAATACACATAAATCGCACTGGAACATCATGTCGATATTATCACATAAATAAGTTTCGTTATTGGCTGCCGTTGGGGGGGGGGGTGCAAAATCCTAATACTTATCTGGCTAGACCCTTTAAAACCTCATTTAGCGAGGAGTTCATTATATAATTATAATTGATTAGTTTTATAAGAACGGAATTAGTAATGAGAAAATATCGTTTCTTCTAAAAATACCTTGGGGGACATAATAAGTTCTTTTATATTTTGATCTCAAAGTCGGAATTATATAACACACAAAAAATATTAAATAAAAATTTTCATTACACTATAACAAGGATAAGGATTGTAATAATTGTGATATTTAAAATGAAAACTAAAAATTTAAAGCTATAAGAAAAATTCTACACTTTACGAATTTCCATTCAATTGATAAATTCTTTTTTATGCGTAAAAATTAACTTTTGTGGAGAACTCTTAGAGCCTCATACTTTATTTAGTTTTACAATGATTAAAAAAGTTAGATGCATTTTTACATGTTACTTTTATAGCGATGAAAAAAAGTTTAATAATACCCTTACATAATAAAATAGAACATTAACACTATGGCATAAAATATGATATGCCATATATTATTTCAAGGAAGAGCAGAACACAAAAACCGAAATGAAACTGCCGAAATGAAACTATATTCATTTATATAAGAAGATTTCACAAACTCGCTCATCAAAATGATGTAATGTATTGCGAGGGGGGGGGGGTATTCTGAAGAAGAAATGAATCTTTACAGGAAAATAGAAGGAGGATATTATACTAATAATTATCGTAAAACTCCGGCAAAAACAATATTATCAAACAGCTACTATGGATAGGCTCTTAAGAACATTGAAAAAAAAAAAAAAAGATTTCCTAAATTAAGTCATCAAAGAAACTATTTGTAAATATGGTAATTTAGAATTTCCAATATGTTCCAGTGGAAAGCCATTAGGTATTCAATGATGATGCTAGTTATTCTATTCTTCGATATCGACTTGCAGTCGGAAGAATAACTAAAATTTACTGCATAGTTTAAAGACAGCGCGTGCGTATCACGCTAAAAACTGAAAAGTATAGAACTGTTCTTCGAAGTTTTTGCCTAATTCTTTTGCAACACTGGATTAAATCTAAGGCTGCGCAAATACTTTTAATTTTAGCTTAATCTGCGTCTTAAATTGATGTTTCTATTCGAATTTTTTTAAGGATGTTTTTCATAGTAAAACTTCGTTGATTCAATTCGTGACTTTATAAGAAAACCACAGTTTGATATTTATGAAAATCTTTGTGTTCTGTAAGTTGTTTTAATGTTAGGCTGAATTAAAACAAAGTTCTTCACAGGAAGAAAGTATTTTATATCTTAGGCTAAAGCAAATATCAATGTTTCGCAAGAAGTAGTTAGTAGGCATGTAACTCCTATTACTCACCTTGGAATTTAACCTTTAGGGTATAGTAAGGTAAAATGAGTGCAAAAGCAGGCACTTTTTGTATTCCTGGGCTGTTTTCTGTTACTTATAATGTTAAACATTCAACTTTTTTGTATTACTTTATGCAATACATTCATACAAATTACACCTGAACAGGAATTGCATATATTTATATTAGTTTTAAATGCAAAAGTATTAAGCCTTATCACGAGCTGTTTTTCCCATATAAAGGTGGAATAAAATGGGTAGCAGGTGCTGTAAAGTGGGCAATAGATTTTAAAAAGCCAAAATATTAATACACTCTATCAAGTTTTATTTATTTCTTATCCTGGCTTACGACTTATTCTAATTTTAAAATATTATAACCAGGGCTGTTAGAATTAGGTTCTGGAAAAACATAGCACTCCGACATCTCATTTTTTGCTGGATAAGGTGGGGTATAATGAATACGTATTTCTTTTTTGATATAAATAGTTTGTTTTTAAATGGTTTTAGCGTATATTTTCAGACATTATCAGGCTACATTTTTGATTAAAAAAAGTACTTTGAAACATAATATTAAATAGCCCTGACATAAGCAACACACTTATGTCGACAGCTATCTAACAACATTCTCTTTACACGTTCACGATACGTAAAAATAATCCGTTTTGCTAACATCTACGTGTCTGGGAGAACAGGTTATAAAAACTTGGAGATTTAACGTCTTGAACTATTCAGACGTTTCTTGAACTATTTAGAGAACGTAGAGATTTCGTTTCTGGTACAGGCTTTCAGAACTAGTTTCGATTTCAAGCTTTCTGAAGTAATTGAATCTTTTATTTGAAGAACACTTTACGTGCGAAATACATGGAAAAGTATCTAAGAACAAATGTTCATTTTCAAGGACTTGCACAGGTTTACTTTAAAAACTAGGACTTGAACTATGACAGTACTTTTATTTAATTAACATAATCAATGTAAAAAATGTCATCGATTTTCTAACATATTTGAAAAAATGATAACGTAAGTGATTTTTGAAAAGTCCAATTCAATTTCAGGTGTGTTTGCAATTTATAAATTTTACATATATCCTAATCTGTTATTAACTTTAACTCAAGTATGTTAGTTATTTGTTTCGTAAATTTGATAAAATTACTTTTAAAAACCCATTGGCTTTCACGTGTGTTAAATGTTTACACATATCCCATCACACTAAAACATAAGTAGAAAGAAAAATATTTTTTTTAATTCTTCTAATGTTAAGCTGTTTAGACCTTTTTAATCTAAATAGTCAAAATTTCGGTGTTAATTCTAATTGCTATATGGAGTCATAAGGTAAGAACATGGATAGAATACGCAGATAAAAACTAATATTATATATATATGTTTCTAAATGCAATTAAAATTTTTAATGAATATAAATCTTGCCAACGAATGTCTGATGGTATAGGTTTAAAAAAATAATATCATTTAAAAACATTTTATTTATATTTTTGATCAAAATAAATAATAACCCATTTTACCTCATCATACCCTATATTACACATTTCTATTAACTTACAAAAGTAAAAAAATCATATTTAATATTTATCTAGTATTAAAGATTTATCTGGCATCTAACTATTTTGACATGAAAGTAGACTATGTTAACATTTTACCAATCTCAGCGACTTTAAGGAGACAAAATACGCACACTTGTGAACCAAATTATCTGGAATTATTGAAATTTTAAAGTGATTGTAAAACTGTTATTAGTAATAATAATTGAAAAAATATTTTTTAATTGAAACTCAACAGCAATTATGAAAAATTAACTAAAAGATATAAATATCTCTCTCGTAAAATATCCTAAAAAATAATTTAGGAAAAATCACGTCACGAAATTCAGCAGAAAAGAAAAAGAATTAATTTTTTAAAAAAAGGCTTTTTTTTTCTTTTAATGAGTTGCATTGAAAAACAAAAATGTTTCGTAGATTAAAAATATTTCGCAATCATACTCATTAGTAGAATGTGAGTCTAAGCATTATTAGAGGAAATAAAACGCAAGAAAAAAATTCTGAAGATGACTGAATCATTGAGGGAAATGCAAAAGAAAAACGATAGAAACATTCTAATGATCATCGATCGATGGTGCTTCTTTTATGACATTTTGATGAAATCATCAGTATCAGCCAGTCGTTGAGTGAGAACGATTCCGAAACTGAGTTATCAAGGAAAATAAAAATAAAATATTGGTGCAGTCTAAATGAAATAGGTTGATTATTAAGAAATGTCTAGGAATCAAGGCTTAAATGAATTTTCTTAGTATTATTGCTGAAGAAAGTCATCAATAGAAGATGTATACTTGACTATTCTTGATCTGCTTTAGTAATAATACTAAGAAAGTATGTGGAAGCCTGGATTTCTAGCGATTTCTCAGTAATGGACCGATTTTTTTTAACACGCTTTTATTAGCTTCACCTGTATGTATGTTTGTATGTTTGTAACCGACTCCTTTAGACTCGATTTTGACCCACTTTAAACGGACAGATTTAATTCTAACTTTGTACATTTATCAAGAACCGGTGACAATACAATAATCTTATAAGATTATCCTGATCAGGATCGCCAGGATTAAATAATTTCCCCATTTCTTATCCTGATTGAAAGTAGAACACTTCCAAACATTACAATCTTGAGAAAACACTTTCTGTGGCCACCATCGTATAGTGGTTAGTACATTGCGTTGTGGCCGCAATAACCCAGGTTCGAATCCTGGTCACGACAACATTTTTTTTTTTTTTTTTTTTTTTACAAAATATCGTCATCCATCACATTATGGAAGAGTTGAGTACAAGAACATGTTAAGGCCATTCTTTTTAACACGCTTTTATTTGTTGATTAGAGACCTTTTTTTCCTTTTTAGTGAGGAAGGTAGCATTTAACTGCAGGTTGATTTTGGTGCACAGCAGGGGCGTAGCCGGAGGGGGGGGGCTCAGGGGGCTTCTCCCCTCCCCGAAATGGGGCCCTTTACTTAGCTTACAATTGAACTTTAGCTTTAAATTTGATACCCATCCCACCAATAAAATCCTGGCTACGCCACTGGTGCACAGTGAAAATAAATTATCTCTTTGTACTTTCCAACTTAGTGCTCCTTTGTGTCTTATGAGAGATATCGAAAAATAAAAATAAATTTTAAATACATACCGTTAAAAATAACTAAAAAAACACGCTTTTATAGCAAATCAAACTAAAAAGTGAAAAATAAATATATAGTTTAAAAAACCAAAAAACACGCTTTAGTTATAAATTGAACTAACTAAAAGGCGAAAAATAATTCTTAATGTAGAAATAAATTAATGAACGAAAACTAATATTACTGTGAAAAAAGCGTGGGGTGCTCCATATATCAGTTCTTGAGAATATTCGATCGGTACGTTTAGTACAAAAATGATACAAAAAATATAGCACAAAGCACCCCACGCTTTTTTCACAATAATATTAGTTTTCGTTCATTAATTTATTTCTATATTAAGAATTATTTTTCGCCTTTTAGTTAGTTCAATTTATAACTAAAGCGTGTTTTTTGGTTTTTTAAACTATATATTTTAGTATGTAATTTGAAAAGTTCTATAAAATATAAGCATTATATCTTTGGTATTTCTACTAAATGTCTTTCAAACACTGATGTTACAAGTAACCTTAAGTCAAATTAATAATTAGCTAATTTAACGCGGAATTTGCGTAGAAATTTGACATTCTTTGTAAAATACTAAAGCGTGTTGAAATTGTGGTACTGAGCGAATGTTTTATTTTTTCAATGGCGGGCATTTGCCGAGTATGCATCGGCCACTACAAAGAGTGCAAATGTACGGTAATAATTATTATGGCCGTATGGTGAAGTTGTGCGGTGAAATTAAATTTGAAAATTTTGTAGAGGCAGTTGAAATGGTGCCAGTTAAATTGTGTTGACAATGACCTTGGCTAGATGCATTCCAAAAAATGAACAGAAACAGCATATATTTAACGTAGTCTTTCTAAAATAATAACTAATATAACGGTGGCTAGGAGCCTAGCCGAAAAAAAGGTGCAGGAACAGAGTAAGGCAACTTGGTATAACTCTATAGGAGCAAGAAAGATTGGTCACCAACTGAATCGCCAATTTGCAAAAATCCCATTTGGCAATTAGAGATAATACAGTAGTATTAAATTTTAAACGTAGGCTCACCAACTGGGGATGGTTAAGAGAGCTTGCACTTCTAGAAATTTATTGAGGCCCCTGTGGGAAAGTACTGGGAGAATGGGCGCCTTGTACAGAAGAAAAAGACACTTTCACGGTAAAATCCGAAGTAATTTACAAAACGGAATAATAGCATAGCTTCCAGGAAGATGGAAATTTAAAAATGGCAAAGAGTACTAATTTAGAATAGGGAAATTAAAATTAGAACTAATTAAAAATATGGAATGAACTGCATCACAAGCAGCACCTGCTTTGACGACAGAGCCAAAACTATTGGTATTCAACCAAAAATTAAGATTGTTGCTTTTTAAGCGTGTTTATATTTTTATGCGATGCTTTGTTCGAATTGTAAATTTATGATTTCAACATGAGCAAGAAAAAAAAAATCAAAACAACTGCTATATTACAAAAATAAAATATTTTGAACAGTATTGATATTGATTGAACCGTTTTCCTTTTAGTAGCTCGTCAACTATAATGCTTTCTCATTGGCAGTTGACAGGTTTCAAAATGAAACAATTCTTTTAAAGTTTAGGTTTTTTAGTCTTCTCTATACGTTTATAGTTTTGAAAGACACGTGTACATATTTTAATTATGTTATTTGATATTTTCAAAAAATTGCGTCCCAAATGGAAACAAAAGCTATTTTAGTGAGGTTTTGAGTATACACATTCTGTTAAAAGTGAAATTTATTAATTTTCCTAGTCATGATTTTTCGAAATATGATTTAATTCTTTGGAGTGCAAGCATATCCACATGAGTATAGAAGACCAACTGGATAGGCTGCCCTACATTAAAAAAGTGCAGCCGTTGCCAACTATTCATTTAACTACCAACAACATGGCGCCATTCAAATAGTTCATCTGGTGCCACAGAGCTGAAGAAGTTTTCTAACACTGCTAATGGATAGATGGCAACGGCTGCACTTTTTCAGCGTTGGGAACATTTAACCTTTTTTTACGTCTACAGTGAAAACGCCGAAGAAAGGTGGTTCCATGGTGGTTCCACTGCGTGTCAAAGGGTTAATATACTTTATTTTTCTGTATAAAAATTTAGATGCTAGATGTTTAAATATTTTTTTTTCCATTTTTCTGGCAAAAAGTTGATAGCCTGTTTTTAAGATAAAGATGACGCGAATAAGAATGTTTATCTTGGACACAACAGAGTTTTCAATTTATTATCTGAACGAATAAATCGCCCTAAGAAATTCTAAAGTTTGGAAAGCAACCTTGATACGTTTAATGGTCAGTAAATATCACGGCTCTCTCAGACTGCAGTGGCTTTGAAGGAAAAGTTTCATTACTTAGTGTTGCATGAAAATCAAGAACCCTTCTAAGTGAGCTGAAATTTAATGAATTAAAATGTTTATCAGTGAATATGCTTCTCTGCATCCATGTGTCATTATATAAGTTATTTAATGAATATCTTAGCTCGGAATATGCCATGTTTTGCAGAGAATTCATGCACTTAATAGTTCAGGCGTGAAAGATTTAATATGTCATGGAAGTACCTAACATTAGTATTCATGATATATCTTACATTAAAGGTAATCTTTCTATATTTCGTATAGTAATTAATTGAAGTAATTCAACCCAAGACATGAATTTAATAAACTGATGATAGATATTTAGCTTCCCTTGAACATAAAAATATGTTCATTTTTACAAAACGTGAATAAACAGTCATCGTAAAACAATAAATATTTAAATATAAATTAATTAAACATTGTGCTTTTATGGAATAAGTATCTCTCTTAAGTGGAACGGAAAGATACTGAAATATTTTTCTTCCTAAAAAAAGACTGCTACATTTTTCGCTAAATTAAGAGCGCATTTAGTTAGTGAACCACAGAATATTTCCTCTTTAATAATGTTCCTCCTTAAAAAATGGTCTAGTTACAGGATTTTATTTAAAATAAAGAGCATTATTAGTGGATCCTGGTGTATGCTTCTGTTAACTATGTAGAATTAATTATTATTATAGAGGCAATTTTATGCTCCAGAGTTTGAATATGTAATGCTCTTTTAAATTGCAAAAGGTAAAACATAGCACTATTTATTTATTTCAATCCATGTTAAAATATCATTTGAAATAAATAAAAACTTTGTGCATAAAACACATATAACATTTATAATTAGATATAATCTAAGACATATTTATAATTAGAATTATAACATTGAGATTCGATCGTTTCGACTGAAAATTTATTCAGTCTTCATCAGACGTAGCCCTTCGCTTCACTCAAACGATGAGCCGAAGAGTGAGACGAAGGGGTACGACTGATGAAGACTGAATAAATTTTCAGACGAAACGATCGTATCTTGTTATAAGTATCCTTTTATGCGGGTTTTTTGCACAAATTTTTTTATTTATTTTAGCTTTTAACACCAGTATTTTGAGTGCATTTTATGGGAAATATCATTTGGTTCACGAGCTTGAAGCAAAATGTGAAGATAACCGAAAATGTAAAAATATTTTGTTTATGTTCTCACATTTCTAAAGAAAAATTTTTTTCGTTAGTGTATATTTTTGAAGGTGAGATAAAAGAAATTATAAATCCTTATTTATGATGATCCCTTAATTCAAACTTAGTACACAATTTTTTTTTTAATTTCTTTGTAAATTTTTACTTAAAAACAATATGCAAAAAAAATCTTACCAGTAAGCAATACACTATAGATTTATTTTAATCGTGAATAAATATTAATCTTTTTTTCTAATTGTATTTTACTGGCCTAATGGAAACCGCAGTGAAATTAAGGTCAGTTAAGTGTCTGTACCTTCATGCATAAATTACTGTTACATTATAAATTATGCTGTTTTATTTGTTAATTAAAGAATCGACAGCAACCATTTTTCTTCTTTTTCTTTAATGTTTCATAATGATGTCGCGTTAACAATGCAACCTCTAAAGTCATTGTGTACAACGTTAAGCTAAAATGGTACGTTTTCCTAGAAGATTCTTCATTTAATTTTTTACACTATAAATATGCATGCGGTTCTGTGTGCACATTTAAGCGGGATTTTCCCTACCCACACGTCGGACTGAAGTGAAGAAAAGTTACGTGTTATTTAAAAATTTCAAAATTGTTATAGGTTTTTCTCGTTCAGATAATATGATATGGGCAAAAAAAATATTGGCAATTAAAAGTGTAGAAATTTGGTTTACATTTTCTACTGTAACAATAAAAGGTGCTCATAGTTTCAGGCAAATAAAACAGAAAAATCATTTAAACTCGATGCTTCCTTTTTATTTAAGATTTTGATTAGTATAACCATGCAATTAACTTCCAATACTAACTTATGTGGTGGCAAACTATGCTTTCGGTTTGCCAGGCGCAAATCCCGTCAACTGTTTCTTCTGGGAAACGTTTACTACTACTTCTGAAATACTGTCGTTCCCCAAATCAAAACCAGAAATTTTAATCCTTATGCAAAGTAGTATTTGTTGTTGTTGTTGTTGTTGCTAATGCCCTCTGGCAACCGCGTTGCGATGACAGATCCCCCTATATAGGCAGGCGATGGGCCGAAGGAGCGGCTTCCATTTCAATGAGCCCCAGTGGGAGGAAGTCCGTCTTAGCTCGGGGTCCCGTAATTTTGAACCAATTCCAGAGGAGGGATCAACCCCCCAGAGGTATCGTTTAACAACTTAGAGGACTTTGGAGCCACGACGGATTTTACGTGCACCAGCTCCCATTAGCGTACACGGTTCCACAGCGGACGGGCCGAGAGGGGGAAGTCCCTCCCAAGCACTGGCCAAGCCAGATGCTGCTTCACTTGCCGTGTTCTTATGGGAACGGAGTTTAGCGCCCAGTCCACTGCGGGACAAAAGTAGTATTTATATGGAGAATTCGATATATACAAAAATATATACTAAGAAAAGCACAATAAAGCTTCTGCATTGAACTCAGAAGCTTTAGATCTAGAAGCTTTACATCTAGATCGTGAGTGAGGATTTATTAGAAAAGCAATCTGCCACGAAATATTATACATCTTTTGTGGAATTACAAAGAGTAATAAAAAATACATCCCAGATTGAGGTTAAAATTTCAGCTATAAAACTGCAGCCGGAAATAGAATACTGAAGTTTCAGAGATTGAATATCTTTGAATTTTTAATATATATTTTACAATAGACGAAAGAGCCATACAGTCACAAACGAAGAATCGGAATTTTTATGTGACATTTTGCAGGAAGTTTGAATTTTAACTACGAATTTGATGTTCTTTAAAACAACGAAATGGGTCCGCAAAAACTTACTGTTTTGTATGAATCTACATAAAATCTACACATAAAATACTATCGGCATTATTATTTTACGGGACGTGAGATGTAGTGATTGTGATAGTTTACGATGGTTATTGACGATAACGATGATTATGATAGTGTTTCAAGAGTAAAATGCGTTGTTGTGTGCATAGTTAACAACTAAACATAAATTCCCTTTATATGTACTAGTTGTCTGCCAGTAGTCGAAATTCGACCATAAAGCATTACATTTTTTTTATTTGAGCGTGAATAAAGTTCTAATGTCGAAGAGTGTATGTCTCAAGACTCCCTCCATATACGGTGGAACCTACTAAAGTGACCACCTTGGCTAAGAGACCACCTGTCTATAGTAGCCACTTTTGTACATTTCACTTTAAACCACCACACTTTTCTGTGAAGACGGTAATTTTGTAAATATCAAATTTTGCCAAATGCTAAGGCAGCTCCA
This sequence comes from Cheiracanthium punctorium, assembly GCA_038373885.1. NCBI lineage: Eukaryota > Metazoa > Arthropoda > Arachnida > Araneae > Cheiracanthiidae > Cheiracanthium > Cheiracanthium punctorium. Next base: position 96,965 of record JAWZYV010013040.1, read on the forward strand.
GCGAGTGGGTCATAGTGTTCATCTCCCTCGACCTACCTTGGGATTTCACACGTTCCCGTACGATTTCACACATTCAGTTAGCGTTTTGAACAATTTAGACTAATCTAAAATGTTTAGTGGCCCCCTCCGAAAATTCAGCCTGTAGCCGTCTTCTGCTAAAGGCCCATTATGTTCGGAGTTATAAAATCTTAAACCGCCGAATGTGTGTATGTGTGATTGAACTCTACTTGCTGAGGCGTACTACTGAATATGTATGAATCTTGATGCCTGTATAAATTTGCACTTTATTTGTATGGTAGTCCTTGAGATTTATTTATTATCATTGCAAATGCAGGTTATTTGGAATCTGAGTTTTTTGAAAGGATATGGTTAAATAGTACCAGAATATTTTATAAGTGGAATTAAAATTCAGTTATTGTCTATGGTTCCAGTTCAAACTTCGCAATCAATAGCATTACGCAGGGGCATAGCCAGAAATTTTTCATGGGTGGGGGTTACGACTACTACAACTCATATATATGTATACGTGGGTGTGACAATGTAGTGAAGAATATACATTTTGTATGGCAAAAAATTCCTCATGGGGGAGGAATTTTTTGATTAATGCCCCCTGGCTACGCCCATGGCATTACGATATATAAACTTGGTGCACATTCTCGTTTCATTGACTGATGCTTCCTTTTTATTTAAGTTTTTGATTAGTATAGCGATGCAATTAATTTTCAGTACTAATTCATGTGGTGGCAAACAATGCTATTTTTCAGTTAGCCAGGCGCAAATCCCGCCAACTATTTTTCCTAGGAAACGTTTAAAGACTACTTCTGAAATACTGTCGTTCCCCAAATCAAAGCCAGAAATTTTAATCCTTATGCAAAATAGTATTTATTTGCAGAATTCAATATATACAAAAATATCAAAGTACAAAAAAGAAATCTGTATGCTTATTCGTTACATGAGGAAACATGAGGAATTAAAATGCGAAATAAAATTAAACTTCCAAAATATGGAAAGGGATAAACAAATACGCACTGGAAATCGGTTTGGATTTGTAAGCATGTGATGCAGATCACAATTATTTCGCAATTTTTCACTTGCTCCCGGTAACCGAAAAAAAACCAAACCACTCATAGTGAAAGAATTCAAAATGTCTACTGGATGGTTATTGATTTCATTGTCATCATAGCAAATTATTTTATCGTAGTTATAGTGATATGGTCTCTATTCATGAGCTATTCGATTAAGTCAGCATTAATAAAAGTTCAATCAACATTTTTAGGTTCTATTATAACTGACTGCAATATGTTATCTGAGAGTATGTTTCTGAAAATATTTCCATACACTCCATTAATAATATTATTTTCATTCCCTATTGATTATAGAGGTATTTCTTCAATAATATTTTCCGAGAAAATTTGCTTTATCATATTGCGTGGCTGGAGGTTGTGAAGAAATTGTCTAATTGGCGCGTTTTTGTGAAGCGTCTCTTGGATTGCAATCTGCCCTGTTCGGTTCGTTTTTCCACAGTTTAAAACATGGAATTTACAACACTTCGGGTACTTATGGACCTTCTAAAAAAAGTCGCCAAGCACAGGGCTAAGTCACGTTTTAGACACTGGCGTTTCACCGAATTGGGGAATATCGTCCCTTTTTGCAAATTTTGTTGTAATACCTTATAGCACTGCTGAAACTTTGTATAATTATTTCGAATTAGTGTTGTTATGTTTGACACAATAATGGAACCATCGACTGACTTGGCGCGAAATACTGCGTGCCAAATTACTTATCTAATTTTTTAACACTTAAAAGATCTTATAAACACAATCTGTAAAATCAAGTCACATTTATGCATTTCGCCCCTTACGGGTTCACGAACTACCGGTTCGGAATCCAGTTTATTCCAAGCTGCATGTAAAGCATCCATCGACGATTTTTAGAGGCAAACGCCCACAAATAAAATACGAAATGTAAAAACAATTTAATCGACCAAATTTTGGATTTTGAGGCACTTGGTTAATTTTTTAAAATAAGTAAAAACAAAACTACTTGAATACAGTATCCTACTTTAAAGTTTTTTCTCTTGCAACAGCATTTAACAGTCATAGTGTGCTGAGTATTTAAATATATTTATTTTAAATATTGAAATCGACCTCAAATATTGAAGACATCTAGTCATTATAAATGTATCGCAGGATAAGTCATAAATTATGTCTTTTAAATTCATAGAGGAGACCACTTACTTTCTTCTTAAAGCGAATAATCTTAAGTTTATACATTTCCAAATTATAATGCTTGCCTAAAACTCATATCCAAGTGCTTATGCAGCACTGTTTTTCAAGTTTAACATTGACAACTAATATTAAATCCTTTATATGCACTGTTTGCAAATATCATTTGCCCGCATATATTTAAATTATTATCTATCGAAGAACTTATACGCGTTTCAAATATTCACTGCATAAGAAATACAATGTTTCTATTTAATTTTCTCTATTTTGAATACTATCTGTATGTACTGTAACTACTGTGCTACCAATCTTATTTTACCCGAAAATTGCTGTTAGGTTTATTTATAAATGTATGCAAAAAAACATGGCAGAAAAAAGCCTTAAAATGAAGATTTTGAGACGCTTAGTGGAATTCTTTCGTAATATACTTGACGTTTCTGTAGGAAAATTAGTTTTCTATCCCGTCATAAAACATGTTAGATTCATTAAAATTATACTGGCTTATATTTACGGGGATTGTAATATGAATTTGTCTAGACAAATATCTTAACAATTATTTATGATCAATTATTAAAGCATTAAATAATTTATTATGAAATATGTTCCTTTTTTGTGAACCTTACGTAATTCGAATTTTAAAAAACTCTCACTAACTAAATAATATTTAGGGTAGTATTTTTAAGGAAAGTATACACAGGTTGTGATTCAAAAATATACACACAAAAAAAAATTGTCTATTGTTTATAACATGTATATTCTTTTGCTAAAAAATTATATTAAATTTAAAGGGCATTATCTTTATTAACCCCTTAAGCACTACCTTCAATTTAGTTATGGTACATACTCAATGTTATAAAGCTTTGAAGGGACCCCACTATGGATGAGCGCATAAGACACTGAAGTGTACTTATTGCACTGGACGATTGTTTTGGCCGAAAATATATTCAGTTTACTTTCTAAATTTAACTGGTCTTCTGTTAATTATCATAATCGGTTAATTGCACTACCTTTCTTTTCACCTTTATGCTACGAAATCTCTAAACTTCTCAAAAATTTCGGTTTCAAAGTCATCTTTAAATCTGTGAATAAAACTAAATTCTCTTCTCTTAAAGATCCTATTTCTACGGAGAACCGTTAAGGTGCTTTTTATATTCCTTGTGGATTTTATGATGGGCTATATTGTTCAGACCTGAAAAACTCTCAAATTTAGGCTCAAAGAGCATGAGAGATATGTTTCTAAGCATCAGATTTCCAAATGTCTTATTGTCTCACATTGTTGACATTCAAATCATCATTTTCAGTTTTCTAAAGCTAAGATCTTGTGCACTCTTTAGTCTTTGTCCCATCTTGATTTTTTGGAAGGTTTTTCCATTACCCAGCACTTGGAACGTCTAGTGAAAGATATTTCTTCCATTCCTTTTCTTCATTCTGCTTGGAGGCAGTAATTGTAAGGTTTTATTTACTTTCTTCTTCTCCGTCCCCCCCCCTTTTTTCCCTTCTTTGTATTTTGTTGTTATTTTGTGTTTTTTCTGTATTTTCTTTGTTTATTGGTATTTATAAAATATAGTTTAAAAAACCAAAAAACACGCTTTAGTGATAAGTTGAACTAACTAAAAGGCGAAAAATAATTCTTAATATAGAAATAAATTAATGAACGAAAACTAATATTATTGTGAAAAAAGCGTGGGGTGCTTTGTGCTATATTTTTTGTTTCATTTTTGTACTAATCGTACCGATCGAATATTCTCAAGAACTGATATATGGAGCACCCCACGCTTTTTTCACAATAATATTAGTTTTCGTTCATTAATTTATTTCTATATTAAGAATTATTTTTCGCGTTTTAGTTAGTTCAATTTATCACTAAAGCGTGTTTTTTGGTTTTTTAAACTATATATTTATTTTCACTTTTTACTTTGATTTGATATAAAAGCGTGTTTTTTAGTTATTTTTAACTGTATGTATTTAAAATTTATTTTTAATTTTCGATATCTCTCATAAGACACAAAGGAGCACTAAGTTGGAAAGTACAAAGAGATAATTTATTTTCACTGTGCAACAGTGGCGTAGCCAGGATTTTATTGGTGGGCTGGGTATCAAATTTAAAGCTAACGTTCAATTGTAAGCTAAGTAAAGGGCCCCATTTCGGGGAGGGGAGAAGCCCTCTGAGCCCCCCCCCTCCAGCTACGCCCCTGCTGTGCACCAAAATCAACCTGCAGTTAAATGCTACCTTCCTCACTAAAGAGGAAAAATAGGTCTCTAATCAACAAATAAAAGCGTGTTAAAAAGAATGGCCTTAACATGTTCTTGTACTCAACTCTTCCATAATGTGATGGATGACGATATTTTGTAAAAAAAAAAAAAAAAAAAAATGTTGTCGTGACCAGGATTAGAACCTGGGTTAATGCGGCCACAACGCAACGTACTAACCACTATACGACCACGGCCACAGAAAGGGTTTTCTTCAGATTGTAATGTTTGGAAGTGTTCTACATTCAATCAGGACAAGAAATGAGGAAATTATTTAATCCTGGCGATCCTGATCAGGATAATCTTATAGAATTATTGTATTGTCACCGGTACTTGATAAATGTACAAAGTTTGAATTAAATCTGTCCGTTTAAAGTGGGTCAAAATCGAGTCTAAAGGAGTCGGTTACAAACATACAAGCATACAAACATACAAACATACATACAGGTGAAGCTAATAAAAGCGTGTTAAAAATGTGTTGTCCTGCATTTTATTCCTGTGTTGTTTTTATGTTTTTATATTTTTGTTAGTGTTGTTTTGTTGTTCTGCTTTTTATTGATTTTCGTATGCTCTAATATTGTGCATGATTTTTTAATTTAATTAATTTATTTATTCTAATTCATTTATTTTTCTACATTTTATTTTATTCATTTCTTTATTTTATTTTTATCTACCCTCTTCCTTTTTTCCGCTGCTCCCTAGTTTCTTGCTTATTGTTTTTGATGATTGGCAACTTGCTGTTTTTTTTTGTTTACCTTTCAGTCTCCACAATTTTGCCATACCATGTGTTTACTCCTGAAGAAGTCTGAATATTTTTTCGTCCGAAACGATCGGCCAGTGTGATAAAGTGCGTGTTATAATACAGAGTTTTATGTATCTTACAAACGTGTTTATCAGCATTAGATGAGGCGGATTCATTCTAGACATATCCTTTAAAAAGTCCTACGCCTAAGGCACCCCAACTACAAGGCATCCCTCGCGTAGGTTTGCCTTAAAACAATACACATTCCATGCATGTATTATTTCGTTTATACGGCCTTCCTTATACGTGAAATGGAATCAATAGTGACGTAGGGAAGTCCAAATGCTTAATTATAAATTAAGCGAAACTATGAGAGGCGACTTTTAATTTGTACTACTTCTTAACCAAATAGATCACCAAGAAAATGAATGTTTTGTGAAGAACAACAACATTGAAGTAATTTAGAGAGCAAACATGGATGTATAGTAGAAGTGCTGTAAAATAACATCGGAACTTTTGATAGATAAAATGTATAACTTCTGTTGCAGACATTGGATTCAAAACCTTTTGAAAGCCGCATGCTTCTATCTCTCTTTTACACATGGAAATTTTTACCACCAAAAAATTCCGTAATCTCTCTATTCTAAAAAAAAGTAAGGGCCGCTGTCGCCGCCGCTGCAACCAAAAGCTTATGGACCTATCTCCTCCTAAACCGTAGGGATTTGAGTTTCGACTAAGGTGCCCACAGATTCAAAAAATTCCGAGCAACCTGCTAAGCTGATTTAAATTTCGAAAATCGAATTTTTTTAGAAGATATTAATAAAAAACTGAAAAAATAAACCGAATGGTTGCCAGATTTGGCATAAAATCATTCATTCCTTTGCAACAAAGAGTTTCCAAGTATCTAGAATCGCGTGAAATTTACAAACATGAGTTAGAATTACGCCCATTTTACGCCAAAATAAAAACTGTACAAAATAAGTAACTCAAAATGTGTTACACAAAGTTGATAATTTTCAAATAGTAAGTTCGCTTAGACAACAGGAGTTTAGAATGAGCGATTATTCGTTTTTCCAAAACAGAATAAGTAATATCTTGAAAATGAAAAATAATTAAAATGGAGATTATTTTAAAGCCGGTTCTCGTCCAGCTGGATTATTTGCTACCAGTAGAAATATTTAGCGGCGTTAGCTGTGCCATTATAGCAGTTATAGTACACTTTGGATATTTGCTAGCGCAACGAGATGGTATAATTCGTGGTGTTAAGTACGCCAATCTGCAAACGATTATGTAAATGAAAATATGGATAACGGTTTTCCAGTAACCTTAAATGAACAGTAAATATAGGTTGTAAGCATGTGTAAATCGTCAAATAATGCAAAGTCGCCATGGGTGGCAGTCTATTTTATCTGTTCCGTAGCTTTTATTAACTTTACATGTACGCAAGTCGCCAAATAATGAAAAATCGCCATGGGTGGTAAATTCGCAAGGTGTCCAATAGGTTTTACATTATTAAAAATACAGCTGAAACATATGTTCTGATTTTCTTACACTTTAGCTCCTAATTAATATAACTTTTGAATGGCAACAAACAAACATTTACAAACATGAGTTAGAATTACGCCCATTTCACGCCAAAATAAAAACTTTCTTTTATATTAATAAAACAATGTGTAAACTGTTAGTTTGTTTGTTTAAATGTGTCTCGCGTCAAGGACGTACCCAGGGGGTGGTCCAAAGGGTCCGGACCCCCTCCGAAATTTTTTCCTGGGTACGTCCCTGTCTCGCGTAGCTCGCAGACGGGTGATCGTAGACCTACCAAATTTTGTAAGGACATTTTCCATGACAGTTCCCGACACACCTCGAAGCGATTTTTTTAAAATTCAAATTATTTTAAGAGATATCAATAAAAAACGTATCACAAAAGGCTAATTTATGCTTTCCGCCATTTCGTAATTGTAACCCCACAGTGTAAAATCGACGTTTAAGGTTATCTAGATTGCCACATTCGGCAAGTTTATTAAATGATTCAGACTCTTGAAGTAAAAATAAAAGAATAACGATTTTTTTGCGTAGATTATTTGTAAGGCTGTTTTTAAATTAAAATATCGTGTGCATGGGAGTTCAGAGCAGGAATGAAATGTTTTATACTCAAAAGAAAAATATTTAGAAATTTTCTGAGACTAAAATGTGGAACTTCTTAATTTGCCGAAAAATTAAACGGTTTTGTGCGATTTTGAGGAGATGATTCTAATGCTTGGCGCAATTTATCGTAATTTATCGTCTGCTGAATACACCCGAGAATAAGTTTTTGAAATTTTCATTCAGTTGAAATTGTGCATTTTTCTGTGCAGCTTTTCTCCATCTATTAATGACTATGTCATTTTATCACTCCCCCCCCCCCTTTATTGAAAATCGTATGAAAAACGTGTCCAGAAAATTCGACATAAAAGTATGCCACATAATTTTACATATATTTAAGTACTATTAGTTCACAACAGCTTTAATCTATTTTTACAATATTTCGTAATCTGTAGAATAGGCATGTGTCAATCGCCAAATAATTAAAAGTCGCCATGGGTGGCAAGCTATCCTATCTGTTCCGTAGCTTTTATTAACTTTACATGTACGCAAGTCGCCAAATAATGAAAAATCGCCATGGGTGGCAAATTCGCAAGGTGTCCAATAGGTTTTACATTTTTAAAAATACAGTTGAAACAGATGCTCTGATTTTATTACGCTTTATCTCCTAATTAATATAACTTTTGAATGGCAACATTAAATATCATTGTGTTTCTGAGGAGTGCAAATAATTTTTTCAGCGATTATAAGCAGAGTCCGCACTCCAGGTAGAGTATAGCTCAGGACCGTACAACACGGATTCCCATAACAAAATATCTTTCGTGTTATGAGGGGGAGGGGGTCTACTGTAGTGTGAAGTTTAAATTTTTACGTACCAATGAAGATGCAAGAACCAAGCAACGTGTAGCTCTGTAACATTCTATCTGATCCAATCTTCGGGTTTTGTCTGTTGAAATTATGTCTTTTTTTACGAATAAGCCTGATTAGGGGCCGAATGCCTCATACGAAAAGCGAGCGTAGCGAGTCTGGGGGCCTAGGCCCTTAGCACCTTAAAACTTTTTTTAAATAACCTTTTTGTAACAAAATAGTGTTTGCCAGTATTTTTCATTTCCTACTCTTAGTTCGCACTCTTCCTGTAGGTATATATATCTTGTTCAAATTTTCAATCGTTAATAAAATAATTTTTATTCATCCACTCAATTTCAAATACATTATTTTTAACTTGTAGTGGATGACACTTGATTTTAATACAAATTTTTCAAATATTAATTCATTCATTAAATTTAATTAGTTGATTTTAGATCCTTTTACGTGGGATTAAAAATGAGTGAAACGATAAACTAAAAATCTGATGTGTCCAACACATGACTTCCTTGCACGTCTATGAGATCAAAAATATTTTCAACGCACTTCCTCTAAACTTATTTGTTTGAAAGAGATAAAATATCAATAATAGTAAGGTTAGCGATTTCTAGCCAAATATTTCGATATCGCCAAGCTGAGTTCAATTTGAAAGATTTCCTTCTGACACTGTATTTGGCGATATTTCACCAAAAGCCGACAAACTTGAGATAGTCTGCGAGATTTTGGGGATAGCTAAAGTAGCCATTGACCACAGACTTTCAATGAATTGAATGCATCCATACACCTCAATGTATTTAAAGTCATTTGGCTCACCCTGTAAATAAATTCTCAGTCGATTGCTGTCAAAAAAGATACTGAAAACAGTTAGATATTACAATAGTTCTAAATACAAAAGTTCAAAATTCTACTAGTTAAAGTTTTAGAGTTATACAAAATACGAAATAATTTTTGGCGCCAAATTTGGCGATATTTCGGCGAAACTCGCCAAGAACGATGACAAATGGCGATACTTTGGGCATGGACCAAATGACTGACTATCGCCAAATTTGGCGATATTTCGCCAAAACTCGCCAAGGTCGAGGACAGACGGCGAGATTTTGGGCATGTACCACACAATGACTGTCTACAGTTGTATTATATTGAAGATGTCCATAGACATTAAAGTACTGAAATTCTTTTCGGTGGTCCTGTAAATAAACTCTCCAGTAGATTGGAACCAAAAATCGAGATGCACAACTAGATGTTACAACAATCTTATATATGAAATTTCATAATAGTTTTTGAGATTTGATAGTTAAATATGCACACACGTACACCAAAAGTCGCCAAGCTTGGCGACTTTTGGCATAGTTCTTGAGGGAGGCACGTGACTGTGGTCGGACCATTACCTAACTCATGTGGTAGGACGGTATTGTGCTTGAAATGGATGAATGCCCCTAAAATTGCCATTGACCGTAATGTATTGGAAATCTTTTGAGTGTTCCTGTAGCAGAACTATAAATGATAAAGACAGTTTTTTTAATGGAGAAATTCATTTTCTAACTCTTTACAGCATATATCACTTCTGAGTCGTTTGAAATAGCCCAATACCTCTAAAAAACGCTTTGATGAATTTCGGCCATAGAGCGTAATGTATTTCGAAACTTTGGGCGGTCCTGTAGATAAACTATTCAGTTGAATGGAACCAAAAGGGGAGGTGCACAACTAGATGTTACAGCAATCCTAAATATAAAGTTTCAACATTCAACGACTAACAGTTTTTGAGATATGCGAGTTTAATGAATTTCGGCCCATTGAGTGTAATGTATTTCGAATGTTTTGGGCAGTCCTGTAGATAAACTATCCAGTCGAATGGAACCAAAAGGGAGGTGCACAACTAGATGTTACAACTATCCAAAATATGAAGTTTCGACATTCTACGCCTAATAGCTTTTGAGTTAGGCGAGTTTAATGAATTTCGGCCCATAGAGCGTAATGTATTTCGAATCTTTTGGGCGGTCCTGTACATAAACTATCCATTCGATTGCCACCAAAAGGGGAGGTGCACAACTAGATCATAGAACAATCCTAAATATCAAATCTCAACATTCTACGACCAATAGTTTTTGAGATATGCGAGTTACATACATACGTACGTACAGACGGCATGGAAAAACTGGCCACAGTAGACTCGCCACTGGTCAAAATGAGTTGCAGACACGGTAATATGATCGTGCATGCTAGCCTACGATGAGATGCATCGAAAAAAATTTTTAAATTAAATTTAGAGGTAGTCAAAATCGGTTTTTTTGTCGAAATTTGGCCCCCGAAATTTTTCGGGATCACATTACTTCCTTATACTACGTACAAGGAAGTAAAAATTAGTATTGAACATGAACATTAGTATGAGTGGAGATCACTGACGTAGAGAAGGGGAGGAATAGGGTGTCACCCCCCCCCATGAGGAATTTTTTGCTATACAAAATGTATATTCTACACTCAATTATCACACACATGTATACATACATGTGAGTTGCAGTAGTCATGACCCACCCCCCCCCCCCCGATGAGAAATTTCCGGCTACGCCAGTGGTGGAGATAGAATCATCTAAAAATTTACATTAGAAGCATATTGTTTAAATATAACAAGCTTTTACTCTATAAAGGCGTACGTCGGCGGGGCCATTTAAGTATATATTTTACTCGCATCTAGCTTTTCATCAAATAATATTACTTAGTAGAACATATATTACTCAGTCATGCTAGAACAAAATATATGTTTTTTGAATTTAGTCACATACTGCACAATGATTTCATGAATTCTAAAAAACTCTTAAAGGAAAGACATTTTACGAGAAAATATATTCGGCAGTAAATTTAGTGAAAATTTAGATGCATACGTATAAAATTCAGTGCAAATGCAAATGATATGCCATAAATCCTGATGACACACTTTGCATTTTTTACAACTCTTCATGCGCAATATATACTTGTGACTCGCTTTGTTTTCTGTAGGCGAAGTTACTTTAATTTTCGAACTGTGTATTACTACTTTGTGGTTTAAAATTTTATAGGCAGAGCACAAATTAAATGCAAATGAAGGTATACAATCCAGGCCTGTGTTATTATCTCCTAGAATATACATGAAATTTTCGATTTATTTTAACGGTAAAAGAGCATAAACGAAAAAAAAAAAAAAGGTTTTTCCGAAAATGCCTGAAATTTTACACGATTTGTTCATTTTCATAATACTAAACGACGAAGATATATGAGGGTTTTTTTAAATATATCTGTTAACAGTAACCAATTTACTATATTTCAGCGTGTTTTTTTTTTCCATCATTATATTATCTCATCGTTTTACGAGAAAACTTGACTCTGATTGGCAAGCAATCCCAATAACAATTCCTTAAATTTCTGGTAGCACCGCGAACATACAGAAAATGGTTTGTTATATGCATCAAATGTTTGCAAGAGCTATACTGATTCGTCAAATCAACAAATTTTTTGTGCATCCAATAAAGTCTCCGTTAATTCAGCAAAATATTTTGTTGATCTCATTTCGTAGTATATATTTCATGATTAGCATACTTCTGCTGTAAGGAATCGCACTTTGATTAGTAGTTCCACATTCGATACCTCCCTTTCAAAGTATGGTCGCAAAATGCATTGACTGACTTACTGTCGGCATGTTCTTGTAGAAGTGCCCTGATAACAAGCATTTTAACCCTTTAACGCGCAGTGTGTCCGCTCCGGGAACGCCAAACTCTGGCGTTTTGACTGTTGCCAGTCACGAAGAATAGATTTGATTTCTATAAAAATAGTTGCGGGTGACATGGCTCCACGAGAATCCTTTACTTTTGAGCACGTCATTTCCCGTAAAAAAATGGTCACGATTATTTTTAACAGCACTGACATCTGCCGAAAGATGGAAGAACGCGAGAACAGCTGGATAGATTGCCCAATGCTGAAAAAAGGGCAGCCGTTGCCATCGCTCGACTTAACTACCAGCAAGATGGCGGACGATCGAAACGTTCATCGCGTGCCACAGATCTAGATACCCTTTTTTTGACGCAGCTGGCTGTGCGTGAGCACAGCCAGCTGCGTCAAAATGCGCGAAAAATCAAATGCGCTGGCTGATTCACTGATTTCGCTGGCTGATGCGCTGGCTGCGTGGCCAGCGCGAGCACAGCCAGCTGCGTCCCATATTGTGCGCGAGCACAGCCAGCTGTCGTCAAAAAAGGGTCTCTAGATCTGTGGCACACGATGAACGTTTTGATCGTCCGCCATCTTGCTGGTAGTTAAGTCGAGCGATGGCAACGCCTGCCCTTTTTTCAGCTTTGGGAAAGGGTTGCGCCTCAAAGGGTTAACTCCAGCATTTAAAGATCTTTGGAGTGTCATTGCCTTCAGTCCCCACTCATATAGGGTTTGGTTACATAAATAGCAGCTTGGTGAACTGAAATTTTATTAAAAAGAAATAATTTTTTTTTCTGGTTTGAAAATTCAAAATCCCAATTTGATGTGACAGACTCCGCCTCGTGATTTATGGAATGCACCTAATATATCTTTCAGTGTTGCCCATTGATTAACAGTAGAGTGAGCATTTCAATGGTCAGATTCCGAATGGATTGTTCTTAAACGTATGTGTAATCGACATCATTTTTTCGTCATGCATTAGTAATGGCTATAACAATTCAATATTAATGAGGAATTGAAAAAAAAAGGTCATCACGAGTAAGATATTTTTGGAAACCTTGAGATTCATATTAGCTGGGAATATCCTACCAAAACTGTTTTAATTAAATTTTAAAAGTTTCGAAAATAAGATTAGCACTTTTAAATTGCATTTATCGACCCGATTTTTAGAATTTTTAGTTTTAGAAACACCTCTGGCACATTTATATCGATTGGTTCAACATTTTTGCATAGATATCCAGAAAAAAAAGAAAGGAAAATCCTGACTACTTTTAAAATAAAAAAAAAATCTTGCATCACCGATTTTTTTCCCATTTTCAACATTGAAGAAAGATATATCTGATAGCGTTTGACCAAACTGATTTAATTTTTTTTATATGTGTTGGCAAATATAAGATTAAAAATGTATCAATATTTATTTATATATTAGTGAGTTAAAATAATCCCTATTCCCATATAAAAAACGGGTATTTCATGTAATAATAAGTATAGTTTTATCTAATTCGTAGAAACCTCAAAAAGTCAGAGAGCCCAGTCACCAATAATTACAGGCACCCTCAAAAAAAAAAAAAAAAAAAATCTTTGAGTCCAGTCTTGAATATTCACTGCCAGAGTGGGGTGAGATTAAGCATTACGCCGTTAAAGAAACTAGTCGAGACTAAAACAAATATTTGAAAACATATTCAGGCAAAAGTATGTCTAAATACATAACCAAGCAGAACAATTTGCAATTTTTAGTTATAGAAAGGGCAATTACAAATGACTATACAAGAATCAAAATGTATGCTGATAAAAATTCATAGCAGAATGCATATAAAATCCATACTCAAAAGCAGAAATCTTAATAAGGCAGATAAAAAAAAAACCTTATCATTCAAATCGAAAGAGAAATAACTATAAAACTGATTTGGATAAAAGCTCAAATAGGATAGGAAGGCAGTCAGCTTACTGGCCGGTTGACAAAAGTTCCTTTGTTATTGAATTCCCTTTCTCAAAACAACGATATTCCTTTACCTATCTTGAAAATAAAATACATCATTAACAATTTGATTAAAAAAAATGGCAAGATTTTTGGTACAGTTCTAATGGAGGTAGAAATACGTACAATTATTTACCAAACATAGATCAGAAATTCTATTTTAATAAGACAGTGCCAATTTCTTTTATTACTGGTTGTGATTGTTTTGCGACATTTATAAAAGATTGGGATTTAGAACCGAAGAGTTGTGCCAATGTTTTGCTATTAGGTCTCCATTGTACTACGTATTTGAATCATTTATTCTTGTTTAAACCCAAATAAGAAGATGGCATAGTTAGAATATCTATGAAAACTTTTCTATAGCTATACAAATTTCAAGTAAATATTAGATATTGAAACAAAAATTACATTTAAATTAATTAAGACTTAAATCCACTATAAAAGTTGAATTTTCTTAAAAATAAATAAAATGTAATGACACCATTGATGTACAAAAACTTTGTATACTTGATATGTGTTGTTTCACTTATTTATCTAATTCATTGGTAATTAAGTAAAAATTGTCAATTATTTTAATTATTGATGAAACTAATAAAGTATTTATCCTTTGGGGTGTTGACTAACCGTAAAACCCGCTTGGTTAGATTCCCTCTAGAGGATACACTACCCTCCCCTTACAGTTTGGCCCATGAATTAAGGAACACTCTGTATATAGCTGAATCAGAAAAAGTCTTTAAATAAATCATACAAAATTTGAAAACTAAATAAAAAGGCTGCCATTCCTACTCGTTTCTCTACCGCAAATGTCATGCTTATTAGGAATCTTTTACGATCAGATTTCCTATAGATCCAAATATGTACAAATGGATTTACGTGGCGAGAAATTTCGGGAATCAAATTTATTTCGGTATTTTCAGGCGTTGGAAAAGTTCTGAAAGTAAGAAATTCCACCTTATAATTCAGAAGCTTTAGTCACCTTGAGCTTTAGTATCGTTAACTTCATAAACAGGAAACTCGTGTATTAGTTTCCTGTTTATGAAAACATATATCGAATGAACTTAATTAAACTTACAAACTAATATCATTCAGAAATTTAATGTACATATCAGTGAATATTTAATTAACCTGGTGAATATATAAATAGTGCAATAATAGGCTTTCATATTGTGCCTAACTCTGTGCGTTGGATTTTGAAAGAAAATTATAATTAAAGCCCTATTAACAAGTTTTGGGTAACAGTCACATGCATATACAAGTAAGTTCAAGAACGGCATTATATTATAAATCGAAAAACGTATAGAGAAAACTATTGAATGTTTATTAATATGCAAATTATATTAAAGCGTTATTTATTATTCACGGATATACTACATACTAGCCTCCTTCGGCGACCAGTTTTGGCCGTCGATGTGCAACCTAGAGCACACGGGCCGCTTCCCGACTGGCTTGTGTAAGTTACGGCATACGGACCTCTTCGTGACCGAAATTTGCAACCTACAGGCAGTCCGCCTTCAGCAACCAGCTGGTCCGACCGCTTCACGTCTAGATTATGCAAGGTACGAGCAGTTTTACACGCTTCGGTGAGCGGCCGCAGCGGGCGACTAGCTGGTCCGCCGACGGACTCTTCGCGACCAAAAAGTGCAATTTGCGGGCAACCCACCTTCGGCGACCAAATGGTCCACCAACGGGCCGCTTCGAAAAAAAAAAACATGTGCAACATACAGGACGCTCGCCTTCGGCGACCAACTGAATGAAAGACACAGTTAACAGAAGCACGAAGTCTACCTTACTGGTCGGCAATTTTTTTAAGCGAATGTTCACGTGACAGCGATGCTGGACAGCTTGCTGGCTAGTAATTATATTGGGTTGGCAACAAAGTAATTGCGTTTTTCCGTATGTCAATATTTCGCCTGGCCAAAACTACTGAAGTTAATTATGCAAAATTTGGCACGTACGTGAGTTTTTCAACATAGGTGCTAGATCAGACCGCATTTTCCAAAATTCGTAATCTTAGGGGGGGTAAGGGGCCAAAAAGTTCTTTTCACATATCCCGCGTGATCTCAAATAAAAATAGAGATATCCGTGAAATTCTTTCTGTAAAATACAGCAGTCACGAATACCATAATTAATTTCAGGACATTTTTAATATTGTCCTCTAAGGAGGATAGAAGCGAAAAAAGGGGGAGGGTGGCCATCTTTTATGGACGAAAAAAAATACTGCCAGTGAAATTCTTACTTTAAAATGTAACAAATATGAATCGTATGTTCAAGCACAGCTTACCTGTAATTAAAAACTTGTTGAAAACTTATTTGCTTGAATTTTATACAAGAAAACGCAATTACTTTGTTGCCAACCCAATAGATTTACGATGAAAGCAAAATAAACGACACCAAATTAACCTAGCGTTTATTTACGCTATGATCCAACAATGTTGAAATCAGAATCCATCCGGTTAAACGAATCCAAAATTAAACAAAACGCTTATGACAAAAACATATGTCACCAAAAACACTCTAAAACCCTAGATTAAACACTTCAAAACTAAACAAACGCTTACTGATTTATGACAAAAATAAAACAAATGCTCCAAAACAGTCGAAATAAAAGTTACGATCCAACAACATCTAAATCAAAATGCATCCGCTTAAACGAGTTCAAAATTAAACAAACACTGTCACCAAAACAATCTAAAACACTTTTAAAATAGGATTTCACAAATGCCACGCCGTTAACATTTAAAAACACTCCTATAAGAGCAATGAAAAAAAAAAAAAAAAAAAAAAACTTGACTTCCACAAACAAACAGCATACGTTTACCTTCTCATCTCAGAGTGTTGCCAATTTCTAAAAAAAAGAATTCTTACAAATAGGTGTTTAAGTGTTGTGCAAACAAAATTTTACATATTTTGAATAAATTTGCCGAAAATCTAAATTCGCGGCGATAAAAATGTCGTTTTTATCAAAATTTAAACATGAACGCTGATGCACCGGGAGACATGAGTCGATCCCGGAATTGTGACAGCAACGGCTTTTATTATTTAGGTTCCAAATGCATTTAAATACCGTTTATTAAAATTATAGCAGTTAACCCTTTCTAATACTGAAGAGTTTTTGGACAAGCCATATACACTGTAATTATCTCTATACTATCTCTAACTATCTATGTACTGTGTTTTTGTTTTACAGAAGAAGGAACGCTTGCAAAATTGCTATGATTCTTTAAATATTGATTTGCAAGTGAAGAGAAACGATTTTCAAAGGTCGAAAAATATTTTCACAAAAAATAGAAAAAAATGCACACACAAAATAAATAAATTGTACAAGTAAGCAAAATTTTTACTTAATACTGAAAATAAACTAGTTTTAAAAATCTAAGGTAATCTAATACAAAAAGATACAAAACAATAGTTATCAAAAGTCAATACATAATACGGGCTAGTAATTGTTAATGTGCTTTTCTGTTGGATGTCTGCTATGCATTTCGACCATTTGAAGCATACGGAAATAATCATTCATATCTAATTAAATTTTCTGCTAAAAGAGCGCTCCGGGCGATTACTAACTGAAAACTGTCAAAATGATGCAATTAACACCGCTAAATATTTTATGTCGCCAAAAGCAGTATTTCATACAAAATTACCAATTTTAAAGCTTCTTAGATCTTAATAAAAGCATTTGAAATTCAATGAAAGTTTTCATAAAATGTATAGTTTGTTTGTAATTGGAACATATTAATGAAATTACACGTAGAATTAGAAAAGACAGCAAATAAGGAAGGATACGATATTATTAGATAAAAACAAGATTTTTGAAGAATTTTACTTTTTTTTTAGATCATTAGCTGTTGAATAAAATCATAGCTTGAGCTGGTACATATCCTCAGAAAGTTATAAGGATTTACGATTGAAATCCTTATAACTTTCCTCTCTCTTAAGTCTCTTGTCCTCTCTCTTAAGTTTCCTCTTTCCTCTCTCTCTTTCCTCAACTAAGAGTCTCCTTTCCAGACTCTTAGTTGGTTAACACACCAAGATTTGGAGAGACTTGTTGCAACTTGCAAACTTTCAACTATAAAATGCATTAAGATCTCTAGCTGGACTTTTCGAGCTCTAACTTAAATAAATTAAACTTGCAGGTGTATTACTAAAAGACAGGCTGCACAACAACCCATAAGTTCCCAAGGCGTGCAATATCCATCCAAGCCTTCTGGATCACGGAATCTAGGATACAGAAGCATATGACCCGTGACCACGGTAGACCTGGCACGAGATCTCTCGTGTTTTATTACCGCCTTCTTCTAATATTGCCTATCAGCTATATCGGAAATCGTGAATTCGCCTAATGCCATTCTCCGCTCATCGTGATCCTTGTTATGTTCAAGTAGCATCCTTTGCTCACTGCTGAATATCGGTTCTTTCGTTTGAAAAATTTTGTTCTGTCACATATTTATCTTTGAACAAGCTTTCTTTTCATAAATACTAATTTCAGTGATCTCCGTGTGTTTCTCGATCTAGACTTACCGATTGTCAAACAAAACATGAACGACTCTCATATCCGGGCTATTGTTCTTCCTACTATTGAAAATAGATATCCCGTTATAGTCACTGAACTTACGTCTTCACAGATGGCTCAATGTTTCAGAGATGAAGGTGCTGGCGCTAGTGTATTTTGTGAGCACTTTGCTTTCTACAAAGCCGCTGGAAGGGATACTACAAGTTTCGATGGAGAACTAAAGGCTGTTTTTACTGCCTTAGAACAAGTTAAAGTCTTACAACAAAAATTCACTAAAGTATCTTATCAAATTCCAAGGCTGTACTTCAGGCCATCTCCAATAATTAGGTCGGTGATTCTAAACGCCTTTTTGACAGTAGGTCTTTTTTGAAATCACTTGCTCATTTTGTGTGTTGCAGTAGGTTCCCTCCCACTTTGGGGTGGAAGATAATGAAAAAGCTGATTACCTCGCAAAGAAAGTTACTACTGTTTTCCAGAGACCAAATATTCCATTGACTTTCAAACTTCCAAGCAAAATGGAATTTGAGAAAAGATTTAAATTGGATTTGACTATGTCAGCTAAAGGAAAGACCTGGGAACATCTCTGTGATAGTGGAACGTCTATTCCGGACCTCCCTCGAAGTTCTGCTGTTGTCACTTTCCATCATTTAATAAGACACGATTGTGTCAATGCCCATCTTTCTTGAATTGGACTGAATGGCTCTCCGGTTTGTTGTCTGTGTGACTCTGGATTCTGTATGAACAGTTTACATATTGACACGTGTTTTGCACTTAAAAGTTTTAATTGTATTGTTCAAAAATATGGGGAAACCAGAAGATATCATGACTTGATTGTTAAAGCCTGGCATTTGTCATAAATAACTTTTGTAGTATTAGTGACTCCTTCTTTTTTTTCTTTCTTTCTTTTCAAAACAGTATATTTATTGACAATTTCATAGTGTACTGATCCTCCATCCTCTGCTTATTTAAAACAAAGGTGAGTAATATTAATTCTTATGTTACAGCATTAAATCTCTAGGAGGGAAACATCGTTCGATCTTGCGATAGATGGCATCACTCATGTTAATTATTTATCGTTTTGCTTTTTCCTGTTATATTTTTTCAAAACTGACAGGTAGTGTCTTAAAAGGTTAAACGTCGAATCTACCTTTCACTGCCCTTAGGCCTGTAGCACGACAGGACAACGCGCTATCATCATCCCACTGATCGTCAGTTTTTTAAATTTAGTTTAAGAACTATTAACTAATGGGCGGTTTGAACATCGGCATGAATTAGAATTCTCTATATAAATAAAAAAACTTCGAATCGTGAGTTTTCATTTACAAATCCGGTTATTTAAAATTTTACAGAAAAAAAAAATGTATCTCACACGATGTATATAAATATCTTTCTGTATATCTTGGGAAGAAATTGAGCTAAATGAAAATCATGCAGAATATTATGATATTTGACACAATATTTTAAATATTTACATATTATGTAATGATATCACATATTGTGTAATGATATCATAATATTGTGTAAGATGATATTGACGCAAACAAGATAGATACCCTACAAGCAGCAATTCCCAGTTTCTGCTCGGCCAACCACCGGCATTCATCGCAACTCATCGCTCACCGAAATTCGGTACTCGGCCCAGACACGGAATTCCATCTAAAAACGATGATTGTTATGTGTGCGGCAGACACTGATCGGTCCGGTACCCATAAAACGATGCTCGGAACGATATCCAGTCTGAGTTATCGGGCCATATGCCTAAATTTGATCAAAATACGCTGATCTGAAAAGAAATTTCGGCCCGCATAACGGCCGAGCGGCATTCAGCCGATGAAAATTGGCGCGTGCGCTCTGTTCATGCAACAGTCGAGCGATGGCAACATCCGAGTATCTACCGGCAGGCGCCATGTTTGTTTTCATAAGAATAGGAGACGAAAAAAACTGAAGCAGTTTTTTGATGGTGATTAGTCTATATTGGTACGTATAATTATCATTTGTAACAAATTTTTGACATTCTTAATATAGTATTAGTCTAATATAAGTAAAGTACAAGTTCAAATCTCTGTAATTATTTTTTCTCTCTTGATACTGTTGCATAACACTAATGGAATAACACTATTTTTTATTAGTATCTATTTCCTATCTTTACACGGCGTACAATGTGTAATTACACTAGTTCATACAGTTAATCGCTTTTTAGTTTAAAATATACGGGTAAATTCTTCATTGAATCTAATAAAAAAATCATACTTCCGACCAAAACAAGTTTATTTGGTACTTATGTATTTTACAGTGATTCTGCGAAAAAGAGCGATTTCGTGTGCGTGTGGAATACTTCAGATTCATTCTTTCAATGTAGTGCATTGCAATCCTTTGGCGAAAAAACTTGTTGGTGTGAATTATCGACGGTAAAATAAGTACCGATTATTTGCATCCGTTGACCATAAAAAAAAAGAAAAAAATATCCAAACGATGCGATTACTCGCCAAGATAGTTTCCAAAGGCATAAAGCGCAGATTCTTAGGGTTATGGAAATGAGAAGCTGTACAGCATTGATTTGATATTCAAACGACTGTTTTGTTTCGCTTTATAAACTTCGAAATCCGCGTTGATGAATTTAGATTAGCTTAGAAATAGTATACGTAAATACAGTGATTTTTTTTTCTTTTTTAAAGCAGACCACTGTTTGTTTTGTTTTTTTTTTTAAGCAGAACACTGGTTAATGATGATTTCAGAACCTGCGGATACTATAAACCAGACTGATACAGGGTGTCCCAAAAAGGTGGTAACGGGCTTTAAATCTTTATCTATTAGAGATAAGTGGGCAGTGTAAATTGAAAAAATGTTCAAAATGAGGTCGGAAGTAAGACTCCGTTAAAAAAATTCCTCTCGTTAATTTTCAAAAAGTTACACTTTCTACATTTTTATATGACCCTCGTACAAAAGCATTCCCATACACTAATGAGGTGATGCACAAAATTTGGGAATTATATTTTTAAAAATTACATTTTAAGATAACCCCTCATCCTAGGATGATCGCCCACCCTTAGCGTTGCCATCATAACACAAACAAACAAACTGACATGAAATAAGACTTCAGAGGGTTCAAAAGTTGAAAAAAGAGGGGATATGTAAAAATCCGTCTTTGGGGTCATTTTCTGCATCCTGCAGCCTGAATCATGGTAAATTCTGCAAACGCAGAACATGAAAATTGTTATTGTTGCTTCGAAACACTCTGGCCAACTGCAGAGCGGGACCAGATCCTTTATATAAAACGAAAATGGCCTTAATTGGGCAGCTTCCTTTTTGCTGATCCCCAGTGAGGGGAATACCGACTTATCCCGGGTCTCCCTCTTAAATTTTGAACCAATTTCAGATGACAGCTGGATGACCTAAGAGCTGGATTGGTACCCCAAAGAGAGATATGGATTGAACATGGAAAACATTGAAGTCATAACACATTTTTCGTGCATTAATTCCCTACAGCGTACACGGTTTACATCAGCCTCAGTCGAGAAAGGAGTTTACCCTTCTAGGCACTGGCCAAGCAGGTGCTGCTTCCCTTTCGGAGTTCCAATGGGAACCGAGTTTAACCAACTGTTCTACTGCCGGACACATGAAAAATTTCTTTCACCTAATGTTTTGCTGTCTTTGTGAGTGAATTGCGAAAATTTTTCGAGATACCGATGTGTTGGGGAAAACGTAGGGGTCTATTTAGAAAAAAACGTTTTCTAGAGAGTTGAAGTAATATAAAGGTTGGAAATCCCTGATATAGAAATTATGTAAAAAAACATATGAAGCAGACTTACTCTGCATTTCCTATTCTTTGTGTAAATTAAGTTCTAAAAATTTTCTTTTTTTCTCCTAGAAGCTGCTCATAAAATAAGATGTTTGAAGATGCTGCTGCAAAACTCAAAGAAAATACTTCTTTTGTAAATTATGTGTATGATATATTTTGTGTAGAATAATTTCAATAAAAATTTTTGGAATTTACTTTATTTAAAAATTATTATAGCGATCTTATGTCTTATGGTCTATGCTTTTTAAAAAATCTATTTTTCAAAACTGTAAGCTAGTTCTATAAAGTTCCAGTGGTCAAAAATCTTTTTTAAATTGTAAGCTAATTCAAGAAAGTTCGGCAAGTCGATTTCCCATCATTAAAAAAAAAAAAAAAAGTTCTGATGTGAACTACACAATTTTCTTGTATGGCTGTAAAACTTTACACATTCTGGATGCACTTCATTTAAATGTATTGGAAACTGAAATGCGATACTTCAATATCTTGTTAAGCGTAAACTTATTCCTGGCTGAAAAATTGGCATTTTTCTCTGCTTCGTCAGCTTGGCGACAAACGGCGAGATTTTAAGAATGACACAAATAGTGACCCTAGCCTGTCGATTGTAATCAAAAATGAAAGGGCAGAACCAAATGTTACGACAGTCTTAAATCCAAAATTTCAATATTCTATGGCTAATAGTTTTTATTTTTATTCGAGATACGTACTTATTTTTGGTGCCAAAATTTGTAATATTGCCCCCTAAATTTACCAAGCTTGGGGACAGTTGGCAATATTTTGAGCATGAGCTAAAAAGAGATATTTCAGGTCTTTTTAATGTGAAAGACATGTCCATAGACTTAAATGCACCGAAAGTCTTTCATATAACCTTGTAAATAAACTACTCACTCAATTGGAATCAAAAAGAGAAATGTATACTATGTTTTAAAGCAGTCCTAAATTTCCCATTTCTTCGGCTATTCCTCTTTGAGTTAATCGAATTACACAAGAACATACGTACATAAGTACATGCATACGAGCAGACGTCCTTCAAATTTAATCAAACTAGATCGAAAATGCAGCATGTGTACTTACAGACATTACCAAAATACTAGTTAAAGCGAGTTCTGGGATTAAGGTCAATTATCTACATGAGGAATCTAGGCCTGTGGGTGGGGTGGCCTCCGTGGGGGTCTTTCTAAGGGGTCCTAACCCGTATTTACGCTAAGTTTTGGAGGAAACCACGGAAAACTCAACGGTTAGGTCGGCGGACGCGATCTGGTTTTGAACCAGGCACCTTCCTTCTTCCAGTTCTGAGCGCTATGCACTCGGACTAGTTAAAAAAATAAAAGGAAGAAAATCTGAAACACTTTCAGATTTTAAATACGCACCAAAGTACTATATATTAAAAGCGTATCATAGTTTATGCGTCGTCCCTATTTTTCTTCCTTATTCCATTAAGTTGGAAAGTGTATCATTATTCATGACTGTGCCGTATTTTCCTTCCTTGTCCCATAAAACCCATCTTTGGAATCGAAATCTATCTTAAAGTCGCCTACTAAAACTATTTTACAATCGTTGCCAAGTATATTACAACTATTCTTCACCTTTTTAAATATTGTTTCGGATGTCCATCATAATCCAAGAGTGTGCAGTGTTTCTCTTTCTGGTTTGACTCCTACTTTAACGCCCCGACTCTCGCCAAGGTGGCGATCATTAAACATATGGAGCTACCACGTCGATTTTTTTGTATTTATGTGGCAATCGTAATTTAGAATTAAAATGGCGATTTGGAACTATATGTAAGTAAAGCATTTCGTTACATTTTTATTTATTTTGTGTTGCCAATTAATGTAGTTTTAATAATTATGTATCTTCAAATTCCTCAACTGGTGCGTTTATCGCTAATTTGTTCACGGTAGTTTTCATCTAGTTATTTTGGGAGTGTTGAAATTTGTGCATAAGTCCTAGAGACCCATGACTGCAAAGCTCGCCAAAGTGCGGGATTTTTTAGGTTAGCGAGAGCGGGGTCGTTAAAATAGGAATCAACTCTTGCTCGTAGCGTAAAACACATCTTACGGTTTCAGTGGGCGATTTTAAGATAGAATCGAAATCTATCTTAAAATCGTCTACTGAAACTGTTTTACTATCTTCTCCAGGCGTATTTCACCTATATCCCGTAGACATTTTAAATACTGTTTGGAATGGGCATCATAATCCATGAGTGTACCGTGTTTGCCTTCCTTGTTCCATAAAACACTTCTTCGGAATAGAAATCTATATTGAAATAACCTACCAAAACTGTTTAACAATTTTCGCCTTGCATAGTCAAACTATACTTCACCTTTATAAATACCATTTGGAAAGTGTATTATAATCTATCAGTATGTCGTATTTGTCTTCGCTGTTCTATAAAACACTTCTTCGGAATTAAAATCTATTTTAAAATCGCCTACTAAAACTATTTTACAATATTCGCCAGGTGTTTTCTAGCTATACTCGAAATATATTTATAAAAAACGCCACAGAATTCATTTAAAAAAAAGAAAAACACATTTCAAAAGTGACTCGACGCAAAAATTGTACCAAAATCGTGTCTACACAAAAAACAAGGTTGAAATTAATAGCACTCTAGTGCTAACAAATCGAACATGTAACATATGTATCTAGTTCCATACGTAGATGGAGTATAAGACTATAGTACGTTAACGTATAGTATAGTTATGTATATAGTACGACTATATACGTAAATAGATGGAGTATACGACATACCTACACTCTCCAAAAAAAAGTATTCGAGCAAGAGAGAAATTTCCTATTTTAGATTTGCGAATAATAATTAAGTTTTTGAAAAGCGCACAACTTGTTAGAAATATGGAAAGTTATTTTTATACATAGCCTAATTCATATTCTATGATAAATAATTTTTAATATACAAAAC
This sequence comes from Cheiracanthium punctorium, assembly GCA_038373885.1. NCBI lineage: Eukaryota > Metazoa > Arthropoda > Arachnida > Araneae > Cheiracanthiidae > Cheiracanthium > Cheiracanthium punctorium. Next base: position 122,007 of record JAWZYV010013040.1, read on the forward strand.
CAACGCAAGAAATTTATCTCTTGCTCGAATACTTTCTTTGGAGAGTGTACATGCATGCATATGCGACGCGTAGTAAAAGTGTATTTCTTCTATTCTGTATTGCTTCTGCACTGCATCATATAGAAAAGCATCATAAGAAAAATGCGATTACAAATACATCTCAAACATAAAAGAAATCTGCAAAAAACTTGTAAATGTTATCATTCGAATTGCATCGTAGGGACGGAAAGGTTTAAATGCATGTGTCAACACCACATTAGAACTTATCGAAAAGTGATACGCACCCTGGTATTCGGCCAACCTCACGCATAAAGTAAACGGGCCAGTTCCCTAAATCCGTGTCCAAACCGATGAAAACTCATCGGTTAGGCTACTTCGGACGTCTCCACGTCCGAGGGGACATGAACTGCGTGTATCCGAGCACTTTCAAAGTGAACGGCCCGATTCCTTCTCATCGGCTCAAGGCTACGCGGCCGGTGAAGGCCCGAACAAAATTGCTAGTAGGGTATAGACGCGACAAGAATTATTCATAACCACAAGTATGGATGCGTATGAATGTGCTCGATTATTCTTTATTTCTTTTTTTAAGGTCGATTTTGTGTAGTATATAACTCTTAATGAAAGTACTCGTGCAGAAATAAGATTATAACAAAAATTATTTTATTTATTTATTCTATATTATTTGAATGCATATGCAAATATGACTCTCGGAACCAGGGGCATAGCCAGGGGGAGGGGATATCGGGATATATCCCGCCCCGAAATTTTTGGATTAGTGATAAAATTCCGTCTATTTATACACATATAAGTTCATATCCCCCCCCCGAAAATATTTCCAGGCCATATCCCCCCCCCCGAAAAATTTTCCTGGCTACGCGTCTGCTCGGAACGCACGGGAAACGCCTAGAAATCGCAGTTTGGTTGTATTAGAATGAGCTTTTCAGCATGAATATTCGTTTACAACAAGTGGTTCTCAACCATTTCTTCCTGCGAACCCCTTCTAAAAGAATTTGGCGAAATCCTTGCGCTGTGAATGTAAACTAGTATATTATTTTCTCGGCCCTCCTCATACACCTTGCAACCACTAGGGTTCCTTGAACCACCGGCTGGAAACTAATGATTTAGAGCAGTGGTTCCCAACTCAACCCGCTGATCACTTTTTCCGCTTCCAATTAATCCATGGACCACTTTAAAGAATTTCCGTGGTACGGGAGGGGGGGGGGTAAATTTATTTTAAAAAAGGGAAATTCAAGGAAAATGTAATGATAAAATAAAAAATTAAAAAAAATCTTTAATAAAATTAGAAAGCTATACATTATTTCTTTTTAAAGTGAATTAGGAAATGAATAATAAACGTTACGCGTTCTATTTCTGCCTTTCCGGCATTAGTCAGATTTATTAACACGTGCTTCTTTCACTAGCTGTGGGACTCTTGGATGCTTCCCTGTTTTGAAAGGATTATGAAATAAAAGTTATTATTATTATTAATATTTATTATTATTATTATTATTATTATTATTATCTAAAAAAGAACCGTAAAAAATTACGCTTTTTACCTCATGAAGTTGTGAAGACGCAATTATTTTTCAAACACTCACTCGCTTTGCGGACCACCAGTTGGGAACCACTGATTTAGAGCAAGTTTTTTCAAACTGTGCTCCGCGGAGCACTTAGTTTGGGCGCCGTGAGAAGATTGCAGCTGCTGAAATTTACACAAGATGCTCCGTGAAACTTCATAGACGCTCAAAGTGCTCCATCAGAGAAAAAGTTTCGGAAACACTGGTTTAGAATAAAAGCAATCAACCCCCCCCCCTCTCCAAATCCGTATGTTTAAAGTTTCTTCATAATACCCTGCATGATTTTCATTTAGTTCAGTTTCTTCCCAAAATATACAGAAATTTAGTTATATAAATCGCGTGCAATGCATTTTTTGTGTAAATTTTAAATGACTGGTATCACAAGTGTCACAATATGCTTTCTAATGTGGCACAAAATATTGCAACTAAAGAAACGAAAGCAATAAAATTAGAAGAAAATGTTTTCAATAAAAACATCTAATTGAATAAGAAAAAACTACATCATTAAACATTCGTTAAACGCAATATAATAGAAAACAATCAAAATTCCTTTATTTGTTCATCTTGTTTTTCACTCTCGTTCTCGTTAAATTTTGTGAAAAGAAATTGATCTGATACTCCAAGACTTTATCTGAAAAAGCCATTTTTCTAAGAATTTCGTTAAATATGTGAACAAACTTTTCAAAAGGAAAAATTTAAAGCTTTTCCATTTCTTGGATAATGAAGTATATTTAAGTACTTGAAAAGAAAAGGAAAAAATTAAATGAGATAAAGTTCTCATTATTTTGTTAAATGCAACGTAAAAAGAGCAAATATTATTTTAAGATATGATTTAGAATTTTAGATTTATGCAATAGTTTAATGAGGAGAGACATTATATTCGTGGTATTATTTTAAAGTGTAGCGATTTTTAAAAAAATAAGTTTTAATTCTTTATGAACTAAGCTTTTCAGATTAAAAAGTTAGTATATTCTTTCCAGAAACTGCAATAAAGCCAGTAAAAAAGGATATAGTTTATTCCTATAGAGCTTGCAAAATAGGATGAAAATAGTTCATTCACCATAGTCTTGTCTTTTACTTTTAAAATATTAATTTAAAACAGAAATTTAATTTATGATTTATTGAGGTATTACTGGGCTTGTTAGTTAACAAAGCACTTATATTTCATAAGTTTTAGTCCTCACCATGGCACAGTGGTTATGTCACTGGAAATGGTAGACGGGCGAAGTATGAAGGTCCCCGGTTCGGCTCCCATCGCGCGTCCGTCGACCTAACCGTTCGGAGTTTTCAGTGGTTTTCTTCGGAACTTTATGTGAATGTGGGTTAGGACCCCTTAAAAAGACCCCCACGGACCTATCTAAGCACCCAACCTATAGGCCTGGATCCCTCGTGCAGATAATTCGCCTTAATCCCACAACATACAACACTTCATAAGTTTTAGAACGAATAGTGGATTAAATATTTTTTTTCGTTTTATACGCAAAAACAGTGCTCTAGTTAGAGAATAAAAAGTTAAATATTAATCAAAATATATTTCGGTCTTGCTCAACGGCCATCTTCAGTTGTTTTGGACGCTCTGTTACTTTCTTGTGCGAGCAAATCGAGGTGCCATCTTTGAAAGGGGCACCATTTCGAACTCAGAAACTGAGGAAAACTTGATCTGGAGCATAAAGTAGGTCGCCTTTTTTTACGTTAGCAGGAGGAGGAGGGGGGGAGGGGGGGGGCACCACATGTCCTAGAGCCACCACTAGGTATGCTGAACGAGAGGCGAAAGGGCTGTTCAGAGTTTATTGAATTTTAGCTCATGATTATCTTCATTCTTTCTTTCCTTCTTATTTTCGCCATTCCTGTACAACATCGTTTTTTATTTCTTTATTTTTTTTCATCAAAAATCGTGTTATTTTATTAATTGCATGAGTTTTTTGTAATAAATGAAATTGTAGGAACTTACTCTTTTGAAGATATTTTTATTCGGTTTCATTGATATCCGGATTCCTTTAAAGCAGGGTTGGCCAAATCATAAAGCCTGCCCCGAACTTGGCGCTTTGGATGATTCAAGGGCCACATCTCTTCCTTGTGCCTACTTATCGTATTGAGACAGGCTGAAGACTTTCGAAATAATTTGGTGCGCGGAAATATTTTATTACTCATAATTCAGGATTCTACATCAAATGGAAGCATTTGTACATTCCGAAGTACGCTGTCATCAAAATTCTAACAATATATTCGAGCAAACAAAACCATCTGTTGCAGTTTTCTGCAGGGTTTCTGATGTTGCTGGCTATAGCACAGCATTTATCGCGACTTTCTCGCTGGTGTTATTTGAAGAGTGGTGGACTAAGCCCATATGTCGCCATTCCCTTGGTCTCCTCTAATGGAATTTAACCACTACATTTTTAAATGCTCATAAAAATATTTTTTCAGGTTCTCTAAATTGAAATAGATTGCAAAAACTTTCTGTGTGAAATAGCATGCAGTTGTTGTATTAAATGCAGAGAATAAATAAACTATAATACGTTTTTAAGAATAACGTAAAGTTATTACTTTATCCCTCCATGTTTCTTAATAAACCTAAAGAAAATAATTAATGTGCTTTTGAAAATTGGTTTTCAAATTTAAAGACTGCGTTGAAGTTCATCAAAGAGGAGATTATTCCATAAAGCATTTTAATTTAGAATATTGCATTAATTTTCTTTCTTTCTTTTTCATTCTCAGGGAAAATTCTTTTACCTTATGTTTTTTATAGGTACAGAAATAGTTATCAAAAGGATTGAGATGTAAATTAATTTGTTAGTTTCATTGAAAGAAGTCGGATTTTCGTCTTCAAAGCTAAACACTGAGCCTAAATTAATTATTAATTTCGAAGTGGAAGCACTTTATTGAATAAATCTTTGAATAAAAACACCTTTGTTATTTTTGAATTGGTCGTTAATTAAACGAAAAGAAATTGTGGGATTGTCTCCCATTTTAGTGGTAAAAAAGAAAGTAATTTATTGAAACTTTTTTTTGTGAGTGTGTGTGTTCAAGAAAATTTTTGAATAGATAATAGCAAAACCTGAAGCCTATATTTCTGTACCAAGAAATTTTTCTCTTTAAAAATTTTCATTGTTGATTTTTTTTTTTTACACAAATAAATAGGCTACAAAAAAGAGAAATAACTCACCAATCTAAACACTTTACAACAGATAATTTTGAATATACCCCTGAATGAAAAATAACATAATCAAATTTATAATTAATATATACATATGTATATATATATATATATATATATATATAATGGTTCATGTTTTTCGATCTTGATACTGTTTGGCCATCTGATTCTGCTGATAATATTTATATATTTTTTCCTACGGGTTATATCCTTTTTTCAGTAATATTCTTTGTGTTTTGCTTTTTAATTTTATATATATTAATAAATGATACGCAAAGCATACTAATTCATGAACATTCTGTCTTGAAAGAGTGAAGAGTCTGGTTATGTGCATGTATTATCATAGTTATATGTTTATTTATCACAGTGATCGTAAGTTTTTATTCAATTACGTAGGGAGCTAAAATTTGTTTAATACGATAAAGTTGTTACTTATAATCAAGCTTGGTTATTAGACATCTTTTGAGGAATTAAATTTTATTATTTTTATTTATTACAATTTCGACTTGTTCGCAATAACTGTAATTGTATATTTTAGATCCTCGGTTAAGCTCAATGATCGACGTATGAGATGTGGCAGCTGTATGAATATAATGAATACTAGTGTGTTCGTTCTGGCAAATTCATTCGAAAATTTTCATTGAACGCACAAACGAACATAGTTAGAAAAACAATGAGAATTTTGACAGAAATAAATGCATTCGCTAAAAAACCAGAAAAACTATCAACTATTCTGAAAGGAGGTTCACTTTCCAAACTATTGTAAAGTTTATTATATCAAAGAATTCAAGTATATGGCTCAAATTCACTAATCTCATTTCTTTTTATTCATGTATTTCCGATTATTATTGAGAAGGTTCGGGTTTTTGAGTTTGGTGTAATTTTCAGAACCGAACTCATTTCCGGTTTTCCCAACCTTTTACTTTAAATATGTTGAGTTTCTTGACTTTGATAACCCAATCACGAAGAATATTGTATAGCAAACAGTATAGGCACAATCTACATCATAACGTGTTGGCGTTACATTTACCAACACGTTGTGCTGTAATCATTTTTTCAGTGTAGAGCCGAAAAATGGTCTCAGAACATTTGGTTGGCACTTAGCAATAATGTTATTAATTATTGCTGTGCAAGGTGGTGATGACCTTTTATGTTATATAAAACTATATTGGAAATAGTCCGGCTGCAGGTCGTTCGATTACACTCGTTTCCTGTTACAACACCAAAAGTGAAGCTGCACCAGCCAAGCCGGTGCCTGGGATGGTAAACTCCTCCCTCTCTCGGCTCAGTCCGCTGTGGATTCTGCGCGCTAGAGGGAGCTGGTGCACGTAAAATCTTCCGTGGCTCCAATGTCCTTCATCTTCAAACGATACCCCTGGGGGTACCAATCCAGGTGCTAGGTCTCTCATCTGGAAGTTGTTCAAAATTAGGAGACCACTCAACGGCAACGTTGGTCTGTCTACTAGGCGCCCACCTAATGAAATGACCAGCATCTCCGGCCCTCGTAGTGGTCATGCATATAAGTAGGCCGCTGATCCGGCCATTAGAAAAAAAAAAAAGAAAAATCTTTCTTGAAAACACATCTACAGTATCAAAAATGTGTTCTTTCCCCATGGAAAGATATGCATGGAAAATAAGTTTGGAAAATATTTTTTTTTTTACTTTTTATTTTACTGTCATTAACATTTCAAACTCTTCCCAGCAAACACAGCCCTATCGGATAAGTTTTGGGCCGACACTGGCATGCCGGCGCAGAATGTGCCGGGGCGACATCGCTCACGCGGTACCGAAAACGACAAAATTGCGTCCGCCTGGGCGTGTGTCGGGCCGAAAGGATGGGGTGGTTCTGGTTCGGTGTCGGCAAAAACGATAACGGCGTCGGCCCAGCCCTGTGCCACTTTTGAACCAAAACCATTACGTTTTTGGTGTGGTATCGGCAACGACAAAATATCGAAAACCGGCCAGCACCTTATTGATTCCCAAAATACCCTAATTAGCTCCGTAGTTAGTTCTCTAAAGTATTAATCAACAAATTAAAGAAATAATAATTATTATTATATAAATGACTTTACACCACTAGGACTAAATTTATTAAAAATACCTAATTGGCAAATTATTTTGTTTTTAAGAAAATATTTGATGAATTTAAGAAGGAAAGCTCTTTTTAAAATTAACCGTATTACTTTTTTATGCATCAACCAATGGTTTTTATTTTTTTAAACGTGTTACTATATGTTTATCAGACCATATACATTTTTTAAACAACATATTAGGCTCAACTAGACAATGTTCCTTTTTCTCTTCCAAAAATTTTTTAGAAGCCAAGAAAATTTATAATTTTCTAGAACCAAAGATTATAAATAAACATTCATGCAATGCTAAAAAAAGAGAGAAAAAAAATATTAAAGTTATACAACATGCTTTTTTAAAAAATATTTTAATTTATTTTTTTGTTAAGTTATGTCATAATACAAAATAAAGTTGACTTTTGATTTTATATATATTGTTTTAAAGAAGAATGTAAACAACATACGTTAAAAGAAATTAAAATATTGGCTGATTCTACAAATAAACGGTTAATTTCATAAAAACGTTTTCACTTCAAAATAATTAAACATTTTAATATACAAACAAATTATTTTGTTTATACTTAATAACTAAGTATTTTGTATATTTCAAAATTAGCCCCAGTGATGTAAAGTAATTTATATAATAATAATAATTATTTTTAATAGGTTGATTAGTGCTAAACTATATATGAAACTAATAAGTATTAATAAAACCATGTTTATTATTAGAAGATACTTACTTTAAGTAAATATTTTATATATTACTGAATTTTCATAGGATTATCCTTTAGTAGAAGAAAGGAACTTTCTATAACAGAATATACTTATTTTTTTCTGTTGTTTTGAGTAATATGAAATTAAGTAAAGTATATAGACACATTTTTCAATGCAGTATGTAAGTTATTTATTAAAAATACCGTCCTGCTTGTTTATAAATAGTTTCCAAGTTTGCTTACTTGAATTATAAATTTCATTTTCGCATTATTTAGAAATAATTAGCAGTTTTGAACTACATCTTATTTTAGTAGTCCCTGAGATAACATAAAAAAATCTAGCTAAGAAAAAATACAAATTCTTAATATATACTTAAAAATCAACTTACCCCTTTTTAACTGTCGTGAGAACTTAGCAAAATGAAAACCAAAAAGCACTAACCACATTTAGACAACTTTAAAATTTTTGTCTAGTTGAGGTTAATACCAGTTAGTCTTTAGAAAAAAATCACAGTTTATCCAGAGAAAACTACAGCAAAGTCCGATCTAACTGACGTAAGAACTTAGCCTATTTAAAACTAAAAAGCACTAACCACATTCAGACTATTTTAAAATTTTTGTCTAGCTGCAGTCAGTGCCATTTAGTCTAGGAAAAAAAAAATCGCAATTTATCCAGAGAAAAATACAGCAATCTCCTTTCTTCATTGCTCTGAGAAAACTCAAAATCCACGTTACTGAAAAGTTTACGTTGCGAGATGATTTCTGTTACAGCCTTGGAATGGAATGGACAAGCAAACGAAAAAAAAAAAAAAAACCACCAACTTCCGCTCTTCGATTGACCATGAATAGGGACCGATATAATAGGAAAGGTCCATTTCGTCTTCCTGTGTAATACTGTGGTTCCTACAAGGGGTGGAAAGCTCTTAGGAATGCACTCGTCCCCCCACTGCGCCTGTGCTACATGTTATGTGTACGCGGACACGGGGTAGTTGGAAAAGAAAGTCCGCGGGATTTTAGCTTTTAAATTATTTACTTTAAATTAGATCGCGTGGAAAAAAATAAAACAAATTAGTATTATTCTACTGCAAAATAGTTTATACTTCAATATCTGCAATGAATTAATCAATTAATTTTTAGAAAGATAAAGTACTATAATCAGCAAAAAATGGTTACTTTTATTCATTTTTAAGGAGATAAGAGCATTAAATTTTTTTTAATTTGTAACAGCATTTTACAATGCTGTAGCAAAACATGATTTTGGCGTAATTTTTACTATTATTTTATTTGAACAGAAACATGACAAACAAGTTGTTCAAATAAATGCTATTAAATTAATTATTCATAGTGATAATTTTAAAATGAAACTATTATTATTTTTTTCAATTTATAATTATTCAGTATAGTGAATTAAAACTTTTATTTATTTATTTAATTTTATTATTATTATTTTTTTTAACAACAGCAGCTAATGTATTATAAAAAAAATTCCTTAACTATAAATTATACTGATATTTTTTATTTTTATGGAAATACGAATGAAAAGGTATTTTTTCTACTATTTTAATCCAATTTAATTTCAGAAAGTTTTGTTGTTTTGTGTTTTTTGTAAGGCAAAAACACAGGAGTTAAGCCTTAGGGCGTCGGTGCCCTGAGCGGAAGAAGGCTTCTAGCGTTTGTTCCAATATATAAAACAATTAATAAGCAATTGGGGTTGAACAGTAATTATAATAATTATTTGTTCCCTAATTTTTGTAAAATCAACCATATTTCCTTCATTTTATAAATATTAGATAATGTTTTGAATTTATATAAAATTTATAAGATATCCCCAATTTTTGTTCCAGAATTGGGGATACAACGGTGATTTGTCCTCAATTCTATGTTCAAAAATCTGGTTAATTTATATAACTCATATTCACATTACATCTGGAGAAAATCACCCAACATCCAAACTGTAAATTGACAGATGCTCGGTAGACCTGAACCCTGGACCTTCACACTTGAACCACCGGCGGATCCAGAAAAAAAAATTCTGGAGGGTGCGCAAGACAATTTTTGTTACATTCTCTTATTGAATGACTTGAATTTACAAAACAAGTCAATGCTCTATAGTGTAAACTTCATTCGTCTGGGGGGGGGGGGCTCTGGATCCGCCAATGACTTCAACCATATTCGGTGTCTTATCCACTCGGCCATGGTGGGCTCCTTTTGTGAACTTTTAAAATGCAGCGTTTAATGTTATGCATTGTATGTATTTTATTTTTAATTAATTAATTAATTTTATTATTATTTTTAAGTTAGAAGTACTTAACAACTATCACTTTATATAAAATGAAAATTATAGTCATATAATTATTTCAGAGTTGTGAATAACTAGACAGAAACTGCCCCAATTGAGGGGTGGGGGTGGGCGCTTAGAAACCCCTTCAATACTAAGTCATAAAAAACTGGTTAACTTATCTAACGCATATTAACAATACATCTGGAGAAAATCACCAACATCTAAACTGTAGATTGACAGATGCGCGGTAGACCAGAACGCTGGGCAGGACCTCAGGTAAATTAACCAGATAGAATGATTGCCCCCTTTCCCTCCTTTTTTTCGCATGTGAAGGAGGCACTTGAATCCAACGGACTCAAAACATTGTAAATAGTAACTATTGAAATCATAAATTAAAAAGAATTATTATAACAATATATATGTGCTGCTTGTGCTGGCTTTATACCGTTGAGTTTAGAAATTACACTTCTGGGCCGATATCGGTTATGCGGTACATCGCCGAAATCGCATGTTAACCCTAAAAGACTTGCCGCAATCGGACCGATGCATGCCCGAAATCACCTTTCGTTTGCCTACGCCAACGCATTTTGCCGACACAGAACCGACACCGCTCCAGTTACCATCATGCCAATGCCGACATCGAAACGGCACTGCCGATATCGGCCCATCCCTTACCCGATACGGCTGTGTTTGCTGGGTTATATCACGTTTGCGACGGCAGCAAGAATAATTAATAACAATAAGAATATCTCGAAAATACATTTTTTTGAGTTGATGAAGGTTAACTGGCATATTTTTCAATTCCTCTTCTTATCAGCCGAAAAATGACAATTCACTGCAAAATCTTCGGATGTATTTTAGTTCTTAATAATATATTTGGTCATGTATTCTTAGGGTAAATATATAGTTCATTTTTAAGCTCTTTAACCAACTCTTGAAAATTTTAATGTACACTGCTGGCCACCCAAATTGCAACACCAAGAAAAACAAGAGATATCACAACAAAATTTATTGTGTAGATAACATGTTGACCAAGTAACAAATGATTAAATTTACAGCATTCTATGAAGCGTGGTTCCTGCCAAAATCAGTACCCAGAGTAGCCGCCGTTGTTGGAGATCACAGCTGCCACACGCCTCGGCATTGATTCAAAGAGACTTTGAATGTGTTCTTGGGGTACAGCAGACCAAGCAGCTTCCACACGTTGCCAAAGTTGATCTGGTGTGACAGCTGGGGATGAACTCTGGGTCAGTCGTTGAGCAACCATGGACCACATGTTTTCTATCGGCGAAAGATCCGGAGAGCGCGCCGGCCAGGGAAGCAATTCAATCTGGTGATTGACGAAGAACCCTTGGACAATGCGTGCCACGTGTGGCCGTGCATTATCCTGCTGAAATATGGCTGTTGGCAAGCCCTGAAGGTAAGAAAGGACAACTGGCTCCAACACCTCGGAGATGTAGCGCTGGCTGGTTAAAGTACCGGCAATGCGTACTAGAGGAGTGCGAGAGAGATATCCGATACCGCCCCATACCATAATACCCGGTGCAGGACCAGTGTGACGGTGCATAATGCAGCTGTTCAGCATCCTCTCTCCACGGTGTCTCCAGACTCGAATCCGACCGTCGTGGTGTTGCATACAGAAGCGTGACTCGTCAGTAAAGAGAATTTCATTCCATTCTGTCGTCCACATCCTTCTTTCATCGCACCATTGGCGGCGGAGACGTCTGTGGTTCCGCGTCAGAGGTAGACAAAGCAACGGACGTCTTGCGGACAGACCATTCTGCTGTAAACGACGTCGAATGGTACGCGCAGACACTGGATGATGCGTTACAGACTGAATCTGCTGTGATATGGTTCGTGATGTGACTGAGCGGTCCGTCACTGCCATACGTACAATCTGCCTGTCATCACGTGACGTGGTGCACTGAGGTCGATGCGGTCGATCACGTCTGTCCGTCGTACCCTCCTGCACCCAACGATCACATATCCGCATCACAGTTGTTTGGTTTCGTCCAATACGACGACCGATTTCCCTGAAAGATAACCCACAATCTCGGTATGCCACTATCCTTCCTCTGTCAAACTCGGATACTTGATCAAAAGATGATCGTTGTTTCCTACGAGGCATAATTTATCGTTTTTTTGAAAAAAAAGCAAGAAAAACACAATTGCTGTACTTGAAACCGTCGAAATCTCCAAGCCTTAAATAGCGCTTTGAGGTGGCGCCACAGGCGCGCTTGATGTGCGTCTGCGCTGAAATTCTAATCATTTGCATATCTCACCTCAGCTAATGCATGTTGTAAATTTCATATTATTTGCATGCTTCCTTCAGGGTGTTGCATTTACGATGGCCAGCAGTGTAGATTTTCGTAACATTGTACATCCGGCTGATGCAGTATTATACATTATCCTCATACTGTATTTTTTTAAATACATTATTATATTGGTCTAACCGACTTCCCTACATTATTTGACGATAAAATATCTAACATTATTATCGAGGAGTACCTGTCAGCTAAATAATGAATGAATGGAAAGATAATTAGTCGGTTAATTAATCTTCTATTCAAAAACCATAAAAGATTTATCGTGTCATTGTTAAATATCTATCAACATGCTATTTTCCAATTATTTGTACTCAAGTTTTTATTAGATAATCTGAAAGATGTAAATAATTCTAATTTTTTAATATAAGCTATTATGAGAGAAACGGAGACTTAAAATTTTCTCTGAAATAATAATTAATTTTATAGCTATAATTCCAATTCTTTTGATTAGACTCACGGTTTTGCCCCTTTTTTAGCATAAAAACAAAGTTTATGTTAATTGAGACACCGCTGTCTCAACTTAATTGCCATGAAACGTGAAAGGATACAAAAATTGTTTACTTATCGCCATTAAAAAAGTATATTCCGTAGTAGCCAAGTCGCTAAACTTTGTTCCCATAAGTACACGGAAAGTGAAGCAGCAGCGGCTTGGCCAGTACTTGGGCGGGTGAAAATCTCTCTCGGTTGAGCTGTTGTGGAACCGTGTATGCTGAAGCGAGCTAGTGCACGTTGTGACAAATCTGTTGTGACACCAACGTCCTCCATGTTCAAACGATGCCTCTGGGGTGTTTCAGTCCAGGCTCTAGATCTCTCATCTGAATTTTTTTTTTTTTTAATTAGGAGACCCCGAGCTCAATCAAACTTCCTCCCACTGGGCCTCATTAAAATGGAAGCATCTCCCCGACCTATATGGAGGATTTGGCCCGCTCCACGAATGCCAGAGGGCATTAGTAATAACAACAACAGCAAAAACAACAAAAAGCGTATTTTATTAAAACGAGTTAGATGCAGTCCACTATATCTTTTATTAAAAGAGTAATAAAATAGTAGTTAGTAAGACTCACTTAAAAATTTTGTCACGTATATGATAACTTATTTCTTCCTGTTTTGCAACTAATTCGTTTGTTATTTCAAGATACGCAGAACTGAATAGAAATATTCGATAGTTTATTTTACATTGAAATATTTAGTCTTTTGGCCAAAAATACATGACTGGTTCATTTAAGTAGAAATCTTCTCTTACAATTGATTTCTTCTTTCTTTTTTTTTTTTTGTTAGTTCGAAGTTTTCTGTATAATAATATTAATGAATATTTTACTAAGTGATAGCAATTAATTAAGAATTAAGGGGTAATAGCGTATTTAGAGGTATATTCTTTTAAAAATATTATTTCAAAACACATCATTTTATAAAAGATAACTTTCTAATAAGGTAAAGTTCTATTAATTTACTAAATATTAAGCCTTTATTTCTCAGTACTTGAAAAATTTTAAAATTTTTATTGTAATGTTCAAAAACAGATCATAAGCGTACTGAAATAATTCATTTTCCAGTTTGTAATTCATGTAAAATTTTATTGGCCAAAATGTGTTTGTTTTAAAGTCCAATAAAACGGTTATTTTTAATTTTTGCATTATTTGAAAATATATCTGTAATATACCAAAGTGTTACTGAAATGTTTGTAAACAGTTTAAGCGGAGAACTTTTTATACAAATATTAGCATTCTTGTAAGGTTGACCGATGACAAAACACTATAACTCCTGCAATAACCTATAGTTTGATTGCTTGAGGAACAAAATAGAGTTTCATTTTGCAAAATTAATAAAATATCACAAACTTTTCAGAATATTATTTAAATTATTTTTTGCTCAAATTGTTCTAGAAAGAAAACAGTCATTAAAATACTTTTTTAATCGACTATGATTAACTTATATATTTTTAATTGATGTGTCAGATCAGCAATACGGTTACATAAAGGATTAAAATATTCACGCTATTAACTTTGAGCAAAATTTATAGAAACATGCCAACATGCAAAATATTATCATGCATCGAAGCAGAGAATTATTTCAGGAACTTATACTGTGAGGGGAAGTGAAAAATTATTTCTTTAGAATTCAGCAGAACTATCCCTCTTTAGTATGAATTTTATCTGGCTTTTCACTCACATTTTAAATTGAATTCTTCTAAGACGCTTCAGAAATTCTTATTTATTTTGTTCTCGCATTCTATAACTCTTACCTCCATCGAAAGCAGTCGAAGAATTTCTGAATCTATTCTCAATGAGATATCCCGTCAGCGATCCTTTTTTTTTTTTTTTTTTTTGCAAAGTAAAAATTTAGCCATAGCGAAAAATCTTTCGCATCTCAGAAGAAAATTTTTATCTGAATTTTCGTGAATGTATTATTTTTATGTCAGTTCAGGGAGAGAGAGATTTTATTCTTGCGCGGGATTTAGAGAAGAATTATGTCATTGTCATATCAAATATTTTTTCATTTCCTTTTGAAATCCACAGTGAGTTTTCAAATCTTAGGTTTACTTATTTAAAAGTAAAAATAAAATAAAAATGAAGAATTATTTTCTTGAAAAATTTATACTTTCGAAATATGCTTAATATTGGATTATCTGATAAAGAAGAATAATCAGTTACACTAAAATCTAATTTCAATTCTTTTTATAGATCAAAATCTTAATTTTTAAATATTTTTAACGGCAATTAATTGTTCAATGATTTTCTAACAGGCTCGTGTTTGTTTAAATATTCTTCATATCTTTAACAAATTCACCTATAAAAAAATATATATGCTTGAAAAAAGTAAATAATTTTATGTTATTTTACATAGCTTAAAAAGTATCACATTTATTCCATAGACTTTACAGGGTATATCAATTATCAAATAACCATAAACGCTTGTAAATGTTGTGCATCAATATATAATTTGTAGTCCGCGAATTACAAGCAAGTACATTTTTGCATATTCTTGCACATTACATAAGTTTTTCTTTTTTCTTAAGTATGACATAAGATAGCTGATTTCTTTACCTAAATCCGTATTTTTTCAAACTTTTCTGTAAATCTTGCAATTATGTATTCTTTTTTAACTAACTCATAACTCACAGTCAGAAATGAGGTAGCATCAGCAAGCAATACACAGGGTGTTCCATCGCGACACCCCAGACTCTGCACAGCCAGATTGCTCGCTTGGAGTACATGATGAATGTTCCAAGAACTATATCTCTGCTACCCACAGTTTCTAGAAATACGGGGAAAAAACATGGCCAATTTTCATACCTGCTAGGCACTCAATGACGTTTTCCGACCAGCAAAGCCAGGTGACTTTCTACTCGATTTCCGATTTGCGATTCATGACCAAGTGTAATCGAGTGGAAAGTCACCTGACTACTATTGCGAGAAACGTCATTGAGCTGACTACCCAGGCCTTTATGAAAATTGGTCATGTCAAAGAAAATATAGCATCATATCAGGAACAAGGGGGGGGGGGTTATTCAATACAAGAACATCAGACTCAGGATTCGACTTGGATATCCGGTTTTAAGCCGCCCCATCGCCAGATTCGATATCGCTGGATTTCTTCCTATGCAGCAATTTGGAGAATTGCTCTATCAAGACCTAGTTACTGCGCGGTAAGCATTTTGAAAATCTTCCTATGCAAACATATATAGTGTGTCCTAAAAGTTACCGTGTTCCAACTTAAAAGACTTGAGTCATTTTTTTAATATTAAATTTTATATTCTGTGTATCATTGCATCAATTCTTTAGAATTTTATTGTTTGATTCCTTTCGCGCTCAAGTTGTGCGAGGATAAAGTTCTATGTAATTTTGTTGTTCACAATCAAATTAATTTATTATTCAATCAGAGATGTGGTATATGTGCTCGATGCGATATACAGGGTGCCCGAAAACGCCTTGACACATTAAAAAATTCATACACTCACTTGCAAATGTTAAGCACGGAGAAGAAGATGCTAATTTCCGGAAGCTAATCATAATTGAAGAGGATGCAATTCTCTGCAGAGGTAGATGGAAGGTAACAGCCAATCGCGCTTTCATGTCAAGAAATATGCAAAAAGGGCAGTCTTATAAGATGCCAGCTTTATGAAGGGTAACAGAAGTTGATTGTAAGTGCTGATAGAAGGTGTTTAAAACTATCGTACGATTTGTTTTCAAGATATACGTGTTTCTACGACTTCCAGAAGATGAATGGAAGATTCTGAACGCTGGCCTGCTGTTGGGCGCATTGAAGCAGGACAGTCGATCACAGATGTTGCTCTGTTCTGCTTCTTCGGCGTTCATCATTCTGTAATTTCACGTTTATGGAAACAATTCCAAACCACACAGACAGTTGTCCAAAGGCCCGTAGCCGGTCGCCCAAAGGTTACAACCCCCGTGAAAGATCGATATATTGCTATTTTAGCCAAGCGGAATCGCAGAGCGACCTTCACACGTGTGACATCTATGGTTACAGCGTCCATTTATAAGGCGATATCTGCAGCTACTGTACGCCGAAGATTACATATGAGTGGACTGTACGCCCGGGTACCTCGAGTTTGTGTTTTTCTATCCATCCAATCAAGATGGGCACGATTAAAGTGGTGCCGGGAACATGTCAATTGGACTGTGTCTGACTGAGGCAATGTCATGTTTACTTATGAGTCAAGATTTGCTCTGGAGCCAGATGACAAGCGTATAAGGATATGACGTGAGCAAGGAACACGCAATCAGCCCCAAAACATACTGAACATCACGCATTCCGAGGCGGAAGCATTATGGTGTGGGTAGGGATTTCATTAGGATACCGCACCGACCTGCACATCTTTAAACGGGGTTCTGTGACGGCTGTCCGGTATCGAGATGAAGTCCTAAAACCCATTGTGAGATTGTACGCTGCAGCAGTTGGCCCTACTTTTTGTTTTAATGGACGATAACGCACGTCCCCATAGAGCTGACATCGTCGATGACTACCTGGAGAGTGAAGCGATTGCGCCTATGGCGTGGCCAGCATACTCGCCCGACCTTAATCCCATTGAAAATCTTTGGGATGCTCTCGGCCGTGCTGTATCTTCACGTTTCCCTCCTCCAGCTCCTCTTATTGAGCTGGAAACTGCTCTACAAGAATAATGGCGATTTCTTCGGTAGTTGACCACCTAATTGAAAGAATTGTCACAAGGTGTAAACTTTGTATACAGATGAAGGGGGATCACATACCCTATCAATGTCCTTTTTTTATTTTATGCTGTTTATTTTTACTTTATACATAATTCTGTTTAAGTCTCCAGCATGTCATTATCTAATAACTTACAAAATTTTAATATTGTTTTCATTTCTGTATATAATTATTCATTTTGTTTTATGCATAAATATATATGCTACTTTCCTGCCGAATTTTGTGTCAATCAAAGTAGTATTTGTTGATTTTTTTGCATTTTACATCTTCGTGCTTAACTTTTGGAAGTGAGTGTAGAAAAGCAACAAATTGTGGTTGGAATATGAGGTTTGCACAGTAATACTTCACAGGTTCACAGTTTCTTTTTTTCCTTTTTTGACATCGAAAAAAAAATTACTTCCAAATTGTGTCCATAGTTGCCGCTGTACCGTCACAGTAAGGAAAACAAATGTGATGTGAGGTGTTTGATCATTTTATTAAGCAGTAAGCAATACCTTTCATTACCAGAGTTCAATATGTGCACCTTTTGTTGTTCGAACCACATCTAAACGGTACACTAGTTCATCCCATGTTCTAGCCAGCTGAACAGTTTGTGCTACTGGGGTAATTCGTAACTTCAGATCTTCAAAGCTAGCCACTTTCGAAGCGTACACCCGTTCCTTCATAAATCCCCAAAAGAAGAAATCAAGGGGTGGTAAATCCGGAGAACGAGGTGGCCAGAGCACTGGACCATCTCGCCCAATCCTTCGGTCTGGAAATTCCAATCCACGATGATCACGGACTATTTTACCGCAGTGAGGAGGAGCACCATCTTGTTGCCAATAAATGTGTGGCTGCAAATGGCAAATTTGTGAGATAGCAAACAATTCTATCATCCAAATAAGATTCTTTTGTGAGTACTCTCGTGAAAAAAGGACCAATGACACGATCTACCACTAAGCCGCACCAGATATTAACTTTTGGGCTGACACGGATCGTTTCAGCGAGACTATGCGGGTTCTCTAATCCCATTTCATCATGTTCTGCTTATTAACAGTGCCTGATAAATGAAAGGTTGCCTCCTTGGTAAAAATAATCTTTCCAAAAAAGTCTTGCAAAGCTGAAACGGTGATTCAAGTTACCAGGATTTAAAGCCTGCTATAGCTGCACTTTGTAGGGGCAAAAGTTCAGTCTTTTATGAAGCACATCATGTACTGTTGAGCGCAGAACTCCAAGGTCTCAGGAAGCATGCCTTACTGACTGCTAGGACTGCGAGCAAATGCTTCCCGAATGTCTTATACAGTCTCATCCGATCTTTGTGGGCAACCTCTTCTTTCCCTGTCTAAAACGCTTCCAGTCTCTAAAAACTTTTCATGCCAGGACAAACTGGTGCTTCGACTTGGAGGGTTTTTCTTTAACATGTTATGTAACTTTCTCTGATCTAAAGTTATGGATTTTGATTCGAATACCAACCAATGCCATACGCTTTCTCAGTTGCAGTCGCCATAGCTAGAATGAATATTCCCGCACCGTCAATGCTGTTTGAAACTCACGAAAAATCCCAATTGATTCCCATTCCTGAAAACTGGAGATGCAGCGCCATCTGTGAGCACATATTGTAAAGCAATTTTTTTTGAGATAAATTCTTGATTCTGTCAAGAATTATTCTGCGAGCCGCACATTCTTACAACAATTTGTTACTTTTCTGTGAATTTTTGAAATGTGTCACTTTTCGAACATACTATATTTTGAACATAAATCCTGTGAAAGATGCAAAGATGTTTACTAAATAAATACCCAAATGATATCCATATGCCATCATGAAGGAAACTTTTTGGACATTCTGTAGAAAAACGTATATTCATATTTCAATATATAAAAACTCGGCTGTTCGAGCCTTATCAAGGGGAGACACCCCCCCCTGAACCCCCCTAATTTGCTAGTTTCATTATTGCCATATTAAAACGATATTAATTGACTATGTCATTTTATCTCTTATCTTTCATGTATTTCGCCTGGTAGCCCTATGTTGAAATTTTTATGATTGTAACCTATTTATAGAAAAATACATGTGATGCATATTCTATAGCTTACGAAATATTGTAGCAATAGATTAAAGCTGTTGTGAAATAATAGTATTTAAATATATGTAAAAAATACATGTGATGCATATTCTACAGCTTACGAAATATTGTAACAATAGATTAAAGCTCTTGTGAACTAATAGTATTTATATATATGTAATGTATAAAAAGGTAATTTGGGTTTTACTAGTTTGGGTATTGTTTATTGTAATGTATAAAAAGGTAATTTGGGTTTTACTAGTTTGGGTATTGTTCAAGCGGGTACTTTCACTGTAAGTTTTACTTTCCTGTCATACTTGCCACGCGCGCTCTGGAGCTATGTTTTATTTATTTTGTTATTTGCCAGACATCAGGCCGTCGATTCTGAGTTCTTTAGATGTACACGTGTCCCCACGCCCTTGTGTCCCCGGATGTGGGTCATGTTGGTAAATGTGTGTGGTTCAATCAGAGATAAGAGAGAGGAGGAGTTGTGTCTTCGCAGACCACGTGATGTGGTAAGCGTAAATACTCCCGCACATCGAAAATCGGGGGACTTCTGCCACTGGAACTGCTTCATGAGTCCACGCTGATTCTTGTACCCGTCTCCCCTCCCCTCTTCTCATTCTAAATTGTAACTTAATTGTAATGTTCAATAAACCATATTACCTGCCTTAACTCTGAAGCTTACTTGAAATATCTGACGTCTCATATATATATATGTAAAATTATGTCGCTTTTTTATGTCGCATTTTTCGACAATTTTCAATAAAAGGGGTGAGAGATAAAATGACATAGTCATTAATATATATGACATCATTACATTTCTCTTGCATTTTTCAAAAAAGCTATGAAATGTGGAGGTAAAGTTCTTTAGGCATTTTTAATATCTTTCAAGGAAGAAACCGGATTGTGCAGAGTTCGTGCGGTCGTGATAGGGCAACCTTTTAAAATCAGGACATCCCTGTGTCCCTGGTTAAATCTGGCCACTTCTCCCTTATTTACGAACGAACATCACGATAAAACTAGACAAAATGTATTCATGGTTAGTCAACATGAATCAAGCATTCATTATACAAGTACAAATGTTACACAGAAACTGGTCAAAGGGAATTTAGAAATGGTCAAAATCTGAATACTGGAATTTTCCGCAAGAAATACGTCCTTCATTTTTTACAAGTAAATAAAAGGAAATATTGAGGATGGTAACACATATAATTATCTCAATTTAGAATCATATAAAAATCGCAATTATTTATGGAAAATTTTGCACACGGTAAAAGTTACCATCATAGGAATATTTTAAAGCAGTCACCTTTGTCTTCCGAATGTTCTATTCGCCTTTGTTATAGACAAGGAATTCGGAAGAAATGGAAGATCTAAAAGCATCTTATGTGAAGTCACCTTCACATAAGATGAAGGAGCTCTGTCTACCACTTAATTTAAGAAATGACGTTCAGCATTTGAGGAAAATCAGGGTAGCCATGCATCTTTTTCGCAATCATATCCATCAAGAAGATCTTCCAATCTGACAACTATAAAATTTGGAGATATCCTTCAAGTAACCGACATCTCGACCACACTACTTACTCATGTCATCTGAAAATGTGTTGCTTGTCACAATGAAAGAACTGTTGTTTGATGAAGTGATCAGTGGATTACCTTATCATTGACAATCACCAACTTTTTAAGCCTACAGTTTCTTGTATTTTGCGATGCATGACTAGACAAACTGCAGTGACCTCTGTAAGTAAAAAATAAAACTTATATAACTTAAGATTTTAGCGCATTCATCAAAAATACTACTTCATTTCTAACATTTCTGTGAAAACGACAAGCTTATATCTTAATCATTTTACAAATTTATAAGCTTTTAAATTTTCCTGTCTTTAGAATTGCCTAGTATATTTCTGAGTAACTTGAGAGCATGTATTTCCTTATAATGAACATTGGAGGATAAAAATTCGAGTTTTTGACAGACATCTGTTAACTTTACTAAGGTTGGTTAGTCCCACAACAGTAACTTTTTGTGCTAGATTACTATGCAGAATTTAGTATCAAATTATTAACACAAGTTTAAATTATTAACAACAAACTTCAGACAAGCATTCTAGCCCAGAAATAATATGATAACCTTTACACAGTGAACAAAGGATCACTATTTTCGACAACAAAAAATAAACGTATGAAAACTCCAATGAAAAATAAAACAACTCAAAGTGATTTTCAGAAAGTAACTAAAACCATTATCAAAACTAAAACAATTTAAATTTCTTCAATAATCAATTTTATAATACTGAGGCGAAAACCCGCTTACCGTACGGCGTCATAATTAGACAAAAAAAAATTCTCAACTGTCCTGCTTGGTGCGAAATAGTGTTAGCATCATCGGTGAGCGCCAACAGTCAATGCAGGATGCCCGAATCGATTTTAACAGTAACTGCAGAACGGTTTCGGAAAATGTGACTTACTGTTGTCAGTACAAAAATGAAGTGGTAGAAAGCAATGAGCAAATTTTCTCATTCTTCGTTCTCGCACTAAAGAAGGTTAATTCACACTTTCGGAAATCGTTATGCTGTTGAATTATCCCTCATTTGTGTTTTCATATCAGCTGTCAGATTTTTGACATTAAATTACGGTTTTCGTTTATCTATCACTGAAGTAACTACTTCGCAATATCGATGCCTTGAATACAGGGTGATTCAGAATTCATCTTCAATATTTGATAGAGAGGTATGGAATAAGAAAAGAATACTATTTCACATAGGAAAGCATGGGCGCAAACGAACCCATTGCGGTGTAGGGGGCGTTTCGTGTCCATAATTCTCATTGACGCTCTGTACGACAGCTCAGTTAAAATAAAATACACTGGCAACAGGGGATTCGTACAGCGTGCTTTTCATCACCATCCATACATAGAAGTCGATTGGAGATAAATCCGGTGCCCGTTGTGGCCAAAAACCAAATTACTAAGATCAATCATCAACCGCAAATGATGTGCGGGGTCAACAGACCAGAAAACGTGGAGCTCAATGTATTGGTTTCAGTGGGCCGCTTTGTTGGCCACCGGAGTTAGCTCCAATCAACTTCTTCGTACAGGGTTGGGGAAAAACATGATCTACGAAACTCCTTTTGCCAGTGAAGTTCATTTTATCTGAGCTATCGTATAAAAAGTGAACGGGAGTTGAGGACACAAAACGCCCCCTACACCGCGATGGGTTCGTTTGCGCTCATGCTTTCCTGTGTGAAATAGTATTCTTTTCTTATTCCCTACCTCCCCACCAAATATTGATGAGGAATTCTGAATCACCCTGTATATTTTTAATACGTGGGACGTGTCATCCATCATTTACATGGCAACAAAGATTTTTTTCCCTATTTTTAGACCTCTTTTGTATGCTTGTAGAACAGCTTCCAATATATTTGAACAATATATTTCATACACCTATCCTTTAAATAAATACACATCATGAAAACTTTAGCTCCTGTTGAAGCTCCTATCTCTAGGGAACTGACGGAAGAAAATTTTTTGAAGCAAACACTGCTTTGAGATTTGTCTGATCGAAAGTAAATTTCACTTAAAAGAAGATGGTATAACCATTTTTTCCTTCCTTTCACTTAGTTATCTATGTAAAAAAATCAAAGATTGAATAAAATTTTAAGCTATATGAGAAGGAATATCTGAAAAGTAAATATGTTTTTAACAAAAGACTTACCTAAAATATATATATTGAAAACTACAATACAATGAGAATTTTACTATAAATAGCTAAATAATTGTTCGTTCAAACAGAATATTAAAGTATTAAGATAAATATTTAAATAAAACATGCACTGAAAAAAAGTGTTTTCTTGAATCAATAGAATAATTTTTATAAATTATTTGGTTATTTCAATAAAACATTTTGTAAATTTAGCCAAACTATTCGTTTAAATGGGTTATTTGGTTAAAATCAACCACATTTTTTGCTTTAATTAACAAAAGTTCTTTGTTAGCTGGTGTTTATTTAACTAAATTCATTTTGTTGATTTTACTGTTATTTTTTTAACCCACATACAGGTGATTGAAAGTTTCAGAGATAGGACTAAATAATTTATCTATTCATCAAAATTCATATTTCTATTTTAATCATATATATTATTTCTCAAAGGTGTTTTTTTCTGGCGCGTCTAGATCTCATTAAATACTTGACCAAAAAATTTTTTAAAAATACCCAGTTAAAGCTTATAATGTCTACTTTGACGAAAAATATGCAAAAATTCGGAAAAATCTTTTTGTTAACAAAAAAAAAATCATATATATTATTTCTCAAAGGTGCTTTTTTTCTGCCACTGCTAGATCTCATAAATACGTGAAAAAAAAAAAAAAAAAAAAAAACAGACCTCCATGGTTCCAGGTTGCCATGGAGTCAGATGAATTGAATATACTTTCTTTAAAAATGAGTGGCAACAACAGATAAAAAATGTAAGAAAAATAGAACAGCTAGGAGTTGTTATGTTTTTATTTATAGATTGGATGAATGATTAAAGGTAACTAGAAATACAAATATGTTTTTATTTTTTTTTAAATTGTTTGTAAAATAAATATTTAAATGAAGATAAAAGAACTTCTTACTTTGTCTTTTCAATCGAGCCGTCTCATTTTGATAATTCAGTGAGTTGTATTCATCAGTCGCCGGCAGAATATTTTGTTCTATGCCATTTTCTCGAAGGTTTGGTGACATTTTTCTGGCGTTCCCGGGTGGGCGACTTGAATTGAAATGGGCGCGGCTAGATCTCATTAAATACGTGACCAAAAAAATATAAAAAAAAATACCCAGTTAAAGCTTATAATTTCTACTTTTGATGAAAATAGCCCACCTGTTGGTGACACATGATTTTTATTCTCTATGAAATTCGAAAATGTACAGAAGATGGCGTTTGAATAGCCCTAATACTACCAAAGATTTGTGTTGAAAAATGTTTCATAATCGATGTGTTTCGCATCATTTATCCTTCTACTTTCCTTTATCTTTCTTTCATTACGTTCTTGTCCGATTTTTGTATTTCTAAACGTTACGCAGTTTTGACACAGTGACCTAAGGCAGTTTCTTCCATCCAGTTATAGCAGTTCAGCGCTTTAACTTACTGGGGTAGTGACATCATATACGTGATCAGCATCAGAAATCACACAAAATGCATTATTTGAATTTTTTGGGTCACGTGAAACTTGTTAACACACGTCAACCGCAACAGCTGTCCCCTTACAGGATTCTCGAGAGAAAAAGATTGTAAACAAAATTTGAAAAAAGTATTTTCATGTATATAAATATTTGATTTGGATGATATTTGATAAGCACTTGCCTAAACTAATTGAATTTTTGGCACATTTGTAGTAAGGTGACGCAAAGAATTTCCACTCTAGCTTTTGCAACTGGTAACATCCCAATTCGTGCTTAAAAATCAGTGGCAGAAATATAAATCCAGTTTCGAAAAAGATCTGAATGTTAAATTTGAAGTTTATATAGTATGTAAGACTGTGACATATGTGACATGAGCAAAGTATGGAAGATGTGTTGTAACTTATACTATAATGTTTGTTTCAAATTTCAATGCAAAAAATGAAGATGGAAGCCAGAAATACTTCTTTTATAGGAAAGGCCGTAAATAATACGCATTTGGAACTACTAAAAACTTACAACTGACTTCCTGTTCTAAAAGATATTGACTTATGATTTAAGCAAGACATGAAACAGGTTTCTTATTGATATAACTTATGTAATGTCCGTTTCATAAGAAGCATACGTTTCTAGTTTCTTCCTTTTTTACAAAAAAGGAAGAAACTAGAAACGTATGCTTCTTCTTGGATTGAATTATAAATATTGCGCATGAGAATCTGTTATCCGTTTCCTACTGACGTAAATTTGTATTCAGTTTATTTTCTAAGAAGTAAATCTTATAGCGCACCGGAGAGAAAAGTCAAACCGTAGGATTGTATTCAAACTTCTTTCTGATCTACGTCTGTAGACTACTTTGAAGAAAGGGAAATGTGGAATTGAAAATTCAATAAACCAGAACTACGAGTAGCAAAACTTAGGATTAAGAAAATATGTTCTAAAATGCAGGAATGGAATTAAATTAAATGGTGCCTATTCTCTTCTAACTTTGTTCAAGTTATTGAAAAACTTTTTTTTTCAAACAGGTGTTAAGAAGAGTATTTCACTTTGACAAAAATATCATTTCAATTGTATTAGCTTCTCCATATATAGGATATATTTTGTAGCAAATGACCCTAGTAACCATTCCGGTTGATTACTATCAAAAAGGAAGGTGCACAACTAGATGTTACAGCAGTAATAAATACAAAATTTCAATGTTATATTTCAATTAAATTTTAATAACAAAATTTCAAAATTATGCGACTATATGTGTAATTGTAGTTATGTTACATAAGTAAGTGCGTACAGACGTTACGCCAAAACTAGTCATATTAAATCATACATGCATGGGAACGTACATTCTTCTATTCACACATACTGACGTCCATGAAAAACTTGTCAAACTAAGGTATAATCGAAATTATACCTTAAGAAATTATTCAGGTATAATCGAAATCGATTTTTTTCCGTCAAAATTTGAATAATTATACTTCCACTTCGTACGAAGGAGTGAAAAGCACAAAATTACATTACACATAATAAAGCTTTTTATTCGCGTCCGAAAAACGAGAGTGAAATTTTGTACAAGGAAGTACAATGCACAAACTTACCTTTTGCGTGATAAAACTTTCTATTCTCGTGTAAAAAACCAGTACGAAATTTTACATCTTTGTGTACGATTATAGAAGTGCTATTTTTGGACAAGTCAACGAAACTTAGTACTTAAGGTTAGAGTCTTTTTTTCTTGCTTTTTTTTAGTGTAAGAGGCACGATAGTTATGTAAGGGGAGATTAAAATTCATTTATTGCTGAATCATCACTGGAAAAATTTGTTCCAACATGTTCTTTCGTGCATGAACGTTCTAAACAATTCTTCAGTTATTTCACTATATTTCAGAAAGTTGTACAAAACACATACATACATTTTTCAATTTTTTTTATTAATTTTTATTGTACTATCACTCCTCTACCATTTAACTGACAAATATGAAAGTTTTTGTGTAAAACAATTAATGTCTCTAATAGTTATATGAGCAAGGCAAAAATAGTCATAAATTTAGAGTTGATGGGATAAGCGCACCAGTTATCGACATATTAACGAAAATTTCGCGTTATTTACTTTATGACTTTCTTAGATATAAATCAAACTCGATTCTTCATTATTGTCAAGTTCTGCACGACCGATTCCGCTCATTACTCTTGTCAAATTATTACATTTTTTCAGCTTATGAGCGGTAATAAACATCAATTTTTCTCCATATTATTAACATGAATGAACTTGACATGGAAAAGAACCAGTTACAGACATATGTATTCAATTATATGCAGGAAACACGATCAAATTACTGGCACCATAATAAAACAATTTTATGTCGAACAAAATGGGGCAATATTACAATTGAAATTTACAAGATACGTAGGTATATTTTAAACAAAAATAATAATTTCGTGGGGTCATTATCTGAACATTTCAGGGGTCAATACTTGGTTTGTAATATTCCAACTATTTGATTCATACTTAAACCTGATATTGATACCCCCTATTAAAATTTAGACCCCCTTCATCATTTTTAAATATGGAGAAGCAAAATTGTGTTTTAAAAAAAAAACTTCTTATTCACGTGGTAGAAGTTTTGTGTGAAGTTTACAATTAGTTGTATGAAGTTCACAGTTAGTTTATGTGAAGTTCACTTCACATAACATGAAGTTATATGTGAAGTTCATAAGAGTGTCGATAATAAGGTATATTATTGTTTTGGATTACTAATTGTTGACACCCCTATATATAGTTATTTAAATAAAACTTTACATTTGAAAACTTTATCCTCATTAAAAAGTTACAATAAAGTAGATTAAACAAAATTCAAGCGAGAAAACATGAAGTTGCATTATTATAGGGGGAATCGAGACTTAATTTCTTAAAAGAAACCTTTAGATCGCGGGCCTCTGCGAGACACTAATTAAAAAACTCTTTGTTCCTGGGCTTTTTTCGCTCAAAGAAACTTAATCGTGACTGGAATCTGTGGTGATCGCTTTTCATCGGTTACGGGACAAGTTTAAATACTCATGTAGCCCCAAACGCTAATTTTTAACGTTCAAGGAACAACTGTCAATAATTACGGTAGTGTCAGCAATTGGTGCCTTTACCCTATTAACTCATACATTTTTTTTAACTTTATAAATTCAAATTGGAGGACTTTCCTTACAGAATTCGGTGAAATAACTACAACTTTTAAAATAAAAATTTTACTTTCCATAATTGTTCCTTTAAAACAATAAATTTATGCATAAGTCATATTAAATTGTTATAGTTACTACAATGCAATTGTTGACCGACCTTAAATTTTTCGGGGCAGTGAAGAAATTTTTAAATCACAATATTAACATGTCTGTTTATCGTAGAAAGTGTTGAAATATATCTTAAACTAAATCATTTCAAAATGTACTAAAAGCATCATGCCATAAATTAAAAATGCTTCTCTAATAATTTATTCTTATTATATATTTATTAAATAAATGTCATATTATAATAATGGTTCTTAATTAATGCTTTTACATAACTTCGATACAATTTGCTGATTTTTTAATGCAAAATTTTACTTTCAAAACCATTGATTTTATTTGATAATCTATTTATTTATTTATTTATTTACGTATTTGTTAATTTATTTATTTTGATGTTGTTTCTTAGAATCGAATACAGCTAATTCCAAATAGATTTTTTTCAAGACGCACTCCCTTAGAAAGAAGCTTCGTAACTACAGAGATCAGAAGTGGTGGATTCTTCATTATGAGGGTGCCACTAGGCCGCCCAGCGTCACCACCTATGAAAATTAACAATGGACAAATTAACAACCAATCTGAATCTGGGAATCGAACTTAAACCCACACTAATTTCAAATAAAACCTTAATGAAAAGTATTGTTGCGAAATACTAACTTAATTATCTCTCGTATTGCATGCACCGCCGTGAAACTAGTTTTACAGGCATAATAGCGAAGTCCTCAGATAATGCTAAACCTGTGGAAGTAACCCTGTAGCCTTGGCGACACACTTGGCGACTTGGCGACGGATTTGGCGACCTTGGCGACAAATGGTGGCTTCTAGAAAATTCATGTCTCGAGACCATATTTCAATTTGATAAGAATGTTCCAGAAATTTCTCGTCAATTCTGGTGACGTCATCATCTCTATAAAAGCACTAGGATTTCTCTTCGGGGAGTTCAGTTGAGTGATAGACTTTGAAGCGCACGGTTGATTCTGTGATATGAATCGCGTTATTGTGGTGCTTATTTATGATTTTAGCTAATGCATGTTAAAGTTTCTTGTATTATTTTGAGCTATTGAGCTGCGAGCCGTGGAATAAAGTGTTATTTTTTTGTTTACTGTGCTAATTGGACTGCATTAAAATACACTCACTTGGCGATTTTCGTAACAGTATTATATTTTGCAGTTATGTGCAGTGCAAATAAAAACCCTACATCACTAATTTTTCCTGTTAATTACGAGAAACATATTTTTTCGCGTTCAATTAATTGAACTAAGCTGAAAATTTAAAACTAGAAAAATGCAACAAACTTGCATTAGTTATTAAATCGATCCAACCTGCTATATTTCATTTTTACTATCATAAACTAAAACTTCCACATTTTTTCTTTTATCCAATATATAAGTACAAAAGAAAAATATTGTTGTAAAGTTAAAAATTGAGTTTACATTTTTAAAGAACTTAACTTTTAATTCCTTGTTTTAATTTTATTTTTGCTTCATGGTACAAAACTTTTGTCAAAAATTATTATTCTAAAATCTTTTATCTAATTTAATTTTCGATGTCTCTATTTATTTATTTTTTATTGGAGTTAGGACGCAAAAATTATACAGAAAATGCTTTTTTGAAAGACTTTTAAATAAGTCATATTCGGGTATGAAATATTAATTGTTGCCTCCTTTTTTTTTCTTTAATATTATCTATATAAATAAAATTAGACTTTTGTCTGTACATTTCTTGGAATTCAAAAATTTTGCAATTTCTATCCGTTTCAAGCACCCGGGAATCCGATGCGACCCTCAAAAAAAAGTTTGTCTGTCTGTCATTCTGTCATTCTGTCCGTGACGCTTTTTTTGTTTAAGCATCACGTAAAAACGACTGAAGCGAATGATATGAAATTTGGTGTCATGATAGGTGGTCACTCAACTTAAAACATAGGAGTCCAATTTTTAAAAAATCTTGATTGGATTTTGAGATTTTGCGAAAATCCTTTCAAACTGCGTAAATTTGTGTTCAAGCATCACGTAAAAACGACTGAAGCGAATGATATGAAATTGGGTGTCATGATAGGTGGTCACTCAACTTAAAACATAGGCGTCCAATTTTTAAAAAATCCTGATTGGATTTTGAGATTTTGCGAAAATCCTTTCAAACTGCGTAAATTTGTGTTCAAGCATCACGTAAAAACGACTGAAGGGAATGATATGAAATTGAGTGACATGATAGGTGGTCACTCAACTTAAAACATAGGCTTCCAATTTTAAAAAATCCTGATTGGATTTTGAGATTTTGCGAAAATCCTTTCAAACTGCGTAAATTTGTGTTCGCACATCACGTAATAACTGCAAAGGTGAAAAAATGATATATGGTGAAATGATAGGTGGTCACTCATCTTAAACTATAAGCATCTAATTTAAAAAAATCCATCAGATTTCGAGATTTTGTGAAAATCGTTTGAAACTGAGTGAATCTTTGTTCCCGTATTACGTAATAACGACTAAAGCGAATGATATGAAATTTGGTGACACGATAGATGGTTGCTCAACATAAACTATAGGAGTCCAATTTTTTAAACATTTTTATTAGATTTTGAGATTTTGTGAAAATTCTCTCAAAATACGTTTATATTTCTTCAAACATCACGTAATAACGACTAATACGAATGATACGAAATTGAGTGATATGATAGGTAGTTGCTAATCTTAATTTATAGGCGTTGAATTTTAAAAATATTTTGCTTACATTTTGAGATTTTTCGAAAATCGTTTTAAAATGCTGAAAATTTGTTCCAGCATC
Source organism: Cheiracanthium punctorium (assembly GCA_038373885.1). Taxonomy (NCBI): domain Eukaryota; kingdom Metazoa; phylum Arthropoda; class Arachnida; order Araneae; family Cheiracanthiidae; genus Cheiracanthium; species Cheiracanthium punctorium. The sequence goes on from JAWZYV010013040.1 coordinate 152,554, forward strand.
ACGAAGTAAAGACTGCAGGGAATGAAACGAAATTGGGTGACATGATAGGTTGTCATTCAACTTAAATTCTAGGCTTCCAATTTTTCAAAAATGTTGATTAAATTTTGAGAGTTTGCGAAAATTATTTCAATATGCGTCAATATTCGTTCGCGCATCCCATAATTACGACTAAAGCGAATGAAATGATATTACTTAGTTCCTCTCTAACCTGTAATATTTTAAAAATACATGAAAATTATAACTTCGCTTTTTTTACTTTGGCAACATACTACATCAATTCTGTGTACTCCTACAATGCTGACGAAAGTTCTTGCTTTTTAGAAATTTTCATTCACTAACCCGTCGAGGACGGGTACTTCAGCTAGTAGAATTATAAAATTAAAAGTTCAGATTCAATTCACACTTAGAACGTATAGTACAAAGTGCTTTGTAGCTTTTTTTAAGACAAAAATTTTAATAACATTTGAAAAATAAAATATGGAATATAAATTTTACACACAATAAAAGTGTAAGACATTTTATGATGCAGTGGCTAGCAATATACGAATAGTAGCGTATTTGATTCTCGAATTACCACTGAAGACTACGGAGTGCATGGGGTGTATATGCACGTTAGATCAGAGATTGTCACATCCCTTTTGGCGTTCAGTAGCAGTTTCCGATGTGGACAATATTCAAAAATAGGGATCTGATTTTCAGTGAAAGAGCTATAATTGGATTTAAAAAGGAATTAAGTTGCGTACATCCGAAGGTCATCGTAAAATCGCATAACCCCTCGTTCTATCTGTCGTGCCACTACGCGATAGATAGGCTCCTGTCTAAAACTTCATTCGGTGGTGCAACTTTTTTATGTACATCGAGTGTACACCCATTTCGTGTAACAAATTAGTCTTATAATCTTTACAACTACTTTTTTTAATAAGTTAATTATCAAAAGATATTCAAATTCTAAAAAATTCTTTTACTTTCGGTAAAATTTGCACTAACTAGCTAACAGGCAACTATAAATCAACAAGTTGCTTCCTTCTTTCAGCAAAGTTATTAACAAATTTTAATTTATTTTATGATTTTTTTTTTACTCATGATGCACTCATTTTCCAATTTTGCGAATTTACCCGTGAAAGATGGTTGCAAAGCTGATGCGACTTAAATGAAATTTTGAGAATAAATATCAATAGCACTAAAAACAAAACTGTCCCTCAGTAAGTATTGTTAAAGATGAATCTGCGTGTGTTTTCCTTCCATATCACTTTATCGAAATTAGTTCGTTTGAAATCCATAGCCTCTTAAAGGAAAACCATGCCTACTTAAATAGGAAAACTATGCCCACTTACCAAAATCAATATCTTCAAGAACCAATAATCAAGTGAGAGTTGTGAACTGTGGGAGTTTTTATTCTGTACTAAAAAATATAAATCAAACAACATAAAGTAAGCGACTTCTCTTATTAAACCAATAATACTGAAAATTGATTTAAATATAGTATCTTAAATATAGCGAATAGTAATACTTAGTACACTCGGTTACAAAACATAGGTATGTGTGCAGAAAGAACTGAAGCACGGCTACTGAACTAGGCATCTGTAAAAAGTGCGAGTAATTGAACAGAGCATCAAAATAACGGAACAATGTACTGCTTTTTTTAAAGCGTAGCAATAATAAAGCAACAAGTATGTTCTCTCAAATAGATGGCAAAAACCATCCATGAACAAATAGAAACAGATAATCGGTGCGGCAGGGAGTCGATTAAGAATCGAATGTCCTGCAACGATGTGGCCAAGCATTGCCAAGTCTACCAAATATAACCTGGCCGGTCTGATACTATAGGCTGTAAAATATCGTGGACGATCTTGAAACTGGTGAGTTCCTTGTAGCACGACTAAATATAATCGCCTGTCACAGGAGATCGTTCTCCAGGCTGTCTCACCAGGTAATGACTGTGTAGTGTGTACCTATCCGTGACAATTTTGGATTCGACAGCTGACCCCCCGTCATCCCCAGTCACATACAAGGAAATAATTACCTTTGAATGAAAAGCGGGATTCGTCGCTAATTTTTTTCCGATGGAACTTTGTCACGAGCTTGATCATGGACGGCACCATTCATTTTTAAGGTGTGAGAGTCGGTCGCTGTACTGATCGCCGAGTCCTGAGCCCACTCACGGCGGTTTTTGTACGAAGGGTATCACTTGTTATCACTGGATCTCTACAAGTTGGAAAATGGTTTCGAATAATTGATAGTCTCTGTCGGCGCAGTCTTAGCTACTCTTCTGTGTGCCCCATCTGAATCATTCTCATTTGTGTCCTGACCACCTTGCGCATTGATGGTCAGTGGAAGGTCAGAGCTACTCTACAACAAACTATATGATTTATGTGAGCCACTGGTTCAGTGGCGCACCTAGGATTTTAGTTTAGGGGGGGCTGGGCTGCAAATACTACTGAATCAGTTGTAGTGACCTCGATTAGTTAAACTCTATTATAATGTCAAAATATTCTGTACCACTTGATTGTCCCATAGAACACAAGGAATGTTACTCATTATAGAGTCATAATAATCATCTGATCTTTTCTTAAATGTAACCGAGTTTAATGGTGTCTCCTAAACTAAGTGTAAGCATTTATTTAAAAACTAATGCCTTTTTGGTGAAAAATACTTTAGAAATAATTTGAAGACAATTAAAAAAGAGAGAGAACGAAAGAAAAAATAATAATTTATTAGCGAAAATTTTCATTTTATAAAGTTTTTCATTTCTAACTTTCTACATTTAGGGGGGGGCTTGAGCCCCCATAGTCCCCTCCATGGGTGCGCCTATGCACTGGTTCAAACATGCAGCAACTACCATCAGTGCCTTTACTAGAGTTAACGTCACGCTCAGCGAATCATAGTTAGAACTCCCCTCTATGAAACCATACCCGATATTGGCGCCCCTCTTAGCACTGACCCCGGTGCGCGTTCCCCCTTAAGCATCTTTCTAGTTGCGGCTCTGACTACCTTATGCCTTCGTCCAGTTTGCCTGCCGATCTGTCTTTTCGACCAATCGTCTTCTTTGAGATCTATGATGCGATATCGGACAACTTCAATGCAGATGTCGAAAGATGACATCTGCAAGTCATCTTTCGTGTGAGCGCCGAATATTCGATCAGTCATTTCGGTTACGATACGACTTAGATATATCTATATTTATTTATATTGCAACAATTTATTCCTTAAAAATGAACTAGAACTAATCTGGTTTATGAGTTTCAATCACTTGATAAATTATGGAAGCTTATCCATCAATTTATTATATCTTGAAGGTTTATTATGTTACAGGGGAATACATTTTAAATCAAAAATTGTCGTACTTAATAAAATTCGTCTGAAATTCAGAACCGCAAGGCAATTCAAAACTGCAGCGTGAAATTCAGTAAGGTAGTATATTTACTTGGTTTACCTAACGTTAATTTAATCTGAAGGGAAACATCAAATATTGCAGAAATATATAATGACAGACGCTATTTCAACTTCTATGAAACATGTATGAATGAATCATGAACTGAAAAATGAAAGGCTGGCTTAATATTTATGACTCAAAGAACGCGATGTTTCTGAAAAGAGTAAATGTGTATATAAATCTCACAGTGAGTAAACAGGAAAATAAATACCTTTTACAAGAAAATATAAAAGTGTTATATCTACAAATTTAATCTAGTTCCAATAATAATTTTAAAATACTTCATTCTCAATTTTAAATACTTACCAGAGTAGCTGGATGAAAGTCTTCGCTTTAAGCATAAAATAAATAAATGTAAATCTTAAATCAGGACTTTTTAAAGAAAAATGAACATATGGTTTTGGCTGTTGTAGTTATGTACATGGGATAATTGTAACCACCGCGATTTAAAAAAAAATTAAATCATAAAGTTCCATTAAAATACTAGACATGAAACATACAAGTATAATGCACATTTCATGATAGGTATTGCTACGATTTTTCGGGATGACCCGCTCTTCTGAGGTTTAAAGTACTCTATAATTCGCATTTTACGCGTCATATAATTAAAATTTACAGTTTGTTGCACAAAATTTGATCAACTGCAACGCAAGATAGGGAATTTCGGATGTCCCCATTGCTTAACATAGGGTATTCTCAACTTCTCGAGAAATATCGGCTCTATCGCTTAGCTGACTTCAGCTACGGGAATTTATTTTTGGCGCCAAATTTGGCAATATTTCGCCAAACATTCGACAAGATAGGCGACATTTGGCACGTTTGACGCAATTTTACTTATTCACCAAACACTTGACACGTGAATTAACCCTAACTCGCATGTTTAAGATATCTTGCCGATGACTTTAACACGTGTATTTGGTCTAATCCTCGTGTCAGGTATTTGGTGAATGCGGTCGTAGATCTCTGGCACGCGATGAACTATTCGATCGACCATCTTGCTGGTAGTTAAATCGAGCGATGGCAACGTCTGCCCTTTTTTTCAGCATTGGGAAATGGTTGCGGTTCAAAGGGGTAAGCAGAGCTCTACAGCTAAAACGGGTGAAAAAATTGTAATCAAATTTTGTAAGTAAACTATACATCAGATGCGCTCAAAGAATTTTTAAAAAATCGGAAGCACATTTTAAGTACGCAATAAAGTGTTATCTCTTCTACTTATTATAAAAGAAGGTGTCTGATTGTGTGTGTGTGTGTGTGTGTGTGTGTGTCTGTCGGCAGCGTTACGGACAAACGGCTACACCTAGAAACACCAAATTTGGTACTCAGGAAGATGTAAATATGTAGTTGTGCACCTCGAAGCGATTTTTTCAAAATTCGACCTAGAATTTTTTTTTTTTTATGTTTTATGCGATTTTTGGCATTTTTTCTCACCTAATTCGTAATAACGGCGGAAATTACGCTCGCAGCAAAACGGCATTTGTATCATCGGATAGAGGAGGAAATTTTCTTTTAAAAACAGTTTGTTCTGAATACGTAACATGATTTACCGGTTTTTAGGAATTTTTTTACTAAGCATCTGCTTCGCGATTGTTTTTCGTAAAATAATTTTAAAACTGTCGCATCTTGAATTCTATCCGTCATAACTTTTAGATATTTTGACAAATCGTGAAACATTCTTTTCTCCCTCTTTTAAAATAAAAACGAAAAAATTATGTAAATTAGATGATTTTTTACGAATTTTAATGCAGCCTAATGTTTAGAATTTAATAGCATCAACGCGATCTTACGCCATTCATTACATTGCGATCACGGCACGAGAATTTATGTTCGGTTGTTGCCACAGAAAGGATTAGAAAAAAAGATTTTTTCAACCAATCGAGTTTTTAAATGGGATATCAGAATTTCAATTCGCAAGTGAGGATCTATGACGTCAAATGCTTTAAGATACGTAAAAATTACTCCATAATTTTAACTCATTTATTCCAGCTCTATTTTCAACACAGGGAGACGATATTTTGATTAAAATTTACTGTAGAAATAAACTAAGAAATTCACGATTATTATTATTAGAAGTGGTATTTTAATCCGGTGCTTATTTAAAAATTGAAATGTTTTCACGGCGCTGAAAATGTTCATTTTAAAAGTTACAAAGTTCGTTTCAAAGCGCGATATATTAAATTTTTTCTATTTACTATTTTTATTTTTGGCATTTAATTTAGCGCAGGCGTTGCCTAACATACGCATGCAGGTTGCGAGTATAGTTTTATTTTAACGTTGAATTACGTTCCTCCATAAGGGTTACATAACGCAAAGTTTTAATGATACCGTTTGATAAACGAATAGTTAATTTCGATATTTCGATATAATTATGCGAAATATCGAAATTAACTCCCTCAGTCTACCGGGGTATCCTTTACGGCAGTCAAACAGTGACGTCATAAATTAAAAAAAATGCCTGAAATTTGTAAACTCTGCAACTCGAACGCCCTGTCACAATTAAAATGGGAATAAGTAGCTCCTCGAGATTACTCAGTTTGATGTTTTTCAGGAGACAGGACTATGGAGGATATAAAAGATATCGCTATATTAGATACATGGATAGTTAAAATGGCACCCCTTGGATATTTTCTCCCCAAAGTAAGATGAAATGGTTTGCGGCGCTAAATACGCCCATCTTATAAAACTATGTATAAATTAAATATATATGGAGAGTTTCCTTAATGGCAACCATTATGTGAAATGATTATTATTTATGCTAATGCGTAAATTGCAAAGAATCGCCACAGAATCAAAAGATCCCATTGAGGCCAAATAATCTAAGCTGTTTCTTTAAAGGGAGCCTTGAAGAGGGAGAAGCGAATATAGATAGTATTAATGTACGTAATAGGTAGTATTATTAGATTTGTATAGATAATATGAATAAATCGCAATGTACCACGTTAATAAATATTTCATGAAATTAAAAGTGTCCTGTTTCAACGGTTCTCTTACAACCAACTAAACGAAAAGTAATTCTAATTTGCGTTAATATATCCCGCAGTAATTTCAACAGAGGAGATTACTTGAACTTTTTTAAAAATGAAATTCTGTTTTGTCAAATGCAGATATGATTTTAGTAGTAAAATATTCCCTTCTTCCCGTATGAAGAGCGGGTGCGCAGCTATTTTAAAAACATCTCTTGAAAATAGCATAAATGAATTCAGAAGACCTCAAAACGTGTCAATACACCAAAATCTCGAAGTCGAATTGTTTCACGATTACAATACTTTCCTTATATGGTACATGTTCGGAAAGAGATAAATGGTGCTCCATTTCATGTAGTGTCTTAGGTATTTAATGCTACAACTTGAGCCTAAAAAACAGTATGATGTAGAAATAAGACCAGGTGCGTAGCCAGGAAATTTTTTCGGGGAGTGTATATGAGCCTGGAAATTTTTTCGAGGGGTATATGAACTTATATATGCATAAATAGACGGAATTTCATCACTAATCCAAAAATTTCGGGGGGGGGGTATATATTCCGATATCCCCCTCTGGCTACGCCCCTGAATAAGACATTTTGAAAGCCAGGAGTTCTCTGCAAACCATTAAGCTTTCCACTTTTTTGATAGTGAATGACACTGACGTAGTTTTTTGAGTCATTATACTGCAATGATCAGGTTAGTACTCATGACACAAACTTTACATTAAGAGTCAAATAATTTTGCTCTTTTTTTTTTTAATTCCACATCACGAATAATTTCGAACTACACATGTAAGGAAAATTTTCGTTTCCTACCGTGCGAAGAACGGGCACGCAGCTAGTATATATATATATTAAAAGCGTATCATAATCCATGCGCCCTCCCTATTTTTTCTTCCTTATTTCATTAAGGTCGAAAGTCTATCATTATTCATGAGTGTTCCTTTCTTCCTTGTTCCATGAAACACATCGATGGAATCGAAATCTATCTTAAAATCGCCTACTCAAGCTGTTTTACAATCCCCGCCAAGCATATTCCAACTATACTTCACAATTTTAAATGCTGTTCGGAATGAGCATCATAATTCATAATGTACCGTGTTTGTATTTTTAGTTCCACCAAACACATCTTCAGAATAAAAATCTATATTAAAATCGCCTACTAAAACTGTTTAACAATCTCCGTCAGGCATATTTTAACTATACTTCATATTTATAAATACCATTTGGAAAGTGTATCATAATCTATGAGTGTAACGTGTTTGTCTTCTCTGCTTAGTAAAACCCTTCTCCCAAATTGAAATCTATATTAAAATCGCCTGCTAAAACTATTTTATGATCTTCGCCAGTAATATTCTAATTATACTTTTGAGAAAAAAATTGAGAAAATGTTCAAAAGAAAAATGTTCAAAATATGCAAGAAAAAAGATTTCACTAAGAAGACTTTCCTCTCTCCAATTCTCACTCTTGTGATGTTTTCCAGAAAAAAACATCACAATTAGTAAAATGTGCCCCAAATACTAATAAGGGGATCTTCAAAATGTCAGCTTCTATCATGAAACGTCTCAGAGATATCTTTCAGCATAGATGGTCAGCGGCTATACGCTTATACTTGTATTTGAATGTAAATATTTATTACTAGAGTGCAAAAAGTTATTTTCTTTCATAATTTCTGTAACCCCTGAATCGCGATCACGCGACGTGGTTTTTTTCCCTTCGAGAACCATTGAAAAGTGATTTAAGTCAGCATATTTTAATCTTCATATCTTTCATACTTTGTAGGATAAAATTGTCAAACTTTGTACATAACCTCATTAGTTTATGGGGCAAATTTTACTGAATGGGAATTTTTTTGTAGGGGCGTACACAAATTTAAAAGTGTAACTTTTAGAAAATTAACGTGAGGAAATTATTCTTAGTCTTTTTTTTTTTACCTTATTTTGAACATGCTTTTTCATGCCTTTTCTGACTGGTATCTGGATGGGAGCCCCAGCCAGATGTCTGTACCTTCTTTTTTATCTACTTTTCAACCTTTGCAACTTGCTTCTATCTTTTTAGAATTTCTGGTTATTAGTTTTTACTGATTTTATGCAAGATTTCTTTACTAGAATGCCTTGATTTTCTATTTTTTACACATAATCTCGCGCAGTATGTCTTTTCTCGACTTTGTGCCATAAAACCCCAACCAACCAACCTTAAACATGTTTCCAAGTTATAGAACCCACTTATCTCTAAAAGATAAAGAATTAAAGAGTGCTACCACATTTTTGGGACTCACTGTATAATAGGATTGGGTGAATTATATAAAAGGATTTAAGTTAGTGAGTTATATAATAGGATATGTTTCGGTTAAATGTAGGGCACCCGTTGTATATATCCTCAAAACGGACTAGTAGCACTGGCTAAAAATAGCACACTGGATATAATCAAAGCTCTCAATTTAAGAGTTCACTGGAAATTCATATAAAATGTCTGGTTATTGAGATATTTTCAAAGGTATTATTTGCTTTGCGTTTTCCAGGTCTCTTTATTTCAACTCATTTCACCTTTATGGAATACTAAAGTTAAATTAAAATTTATGACATAAAAAAGTTTGTAGAAAGCTCCTTTTTTTTCTTGTACTTCAAAATTAATGGACTTTTAAAAAATGACCCAAATTCAAATTTAATGATCATAAAGCATAAAAATAGTGTGCTGTGGAAATTCATTTTTATTTATTCATGATAAATATGTATTTAACTATATTTTATTTTATAAAATTTGTATGATAAATGATTCTAAAATATCATGGCTATATTTTTAATAGATCATCAAGAGTCATTAATAATTCTGAGAATTTGAAATAGGGTTTCGTATTTTAGTTTAGAATAAATTAATGCGGAAAATTTTTGAAATTTAGAATAAACGTGAATAAAACAGGTTTCTGAATATTGAAGTTTCCTGAAATGAGTAATTGTTTTGGATCCGCCTTTTAAAAATAATTAAGGTTTTAGAACTTACCCTATTTTAAAATATATATCTAATAATTATAAAATCATGTACTTAAGAGTAGCGTTTAAAAACATAGTCTTATTACAATGAATGTAAATTTTATGGAAACCAAATTTTAAATTTTGTCGATTGAAGAGACACATTTTTTGAAACTGTGTACATTTAGGTGTTATTTTGGAACTATTTTACATGTTTATATTTTTCAGCACTTGACAATGGATTAAACAATAACAACAGTTTTCACCAAGTACTTGACACCTGTGCTAACTCCACAAAACGAGAGTCAGATGTCGAATGGACGTCACTTCAGTTAATAAAAAGAGAATAATTAATGTATATTTGATGTCTATTTAACGTCTGAAGGGGTTAACACAGGTGTCAAGTTCTTGGTTAATACGGCCATAAATGTCTCAATTTATTAAAAAAAAAAAGTACTAGAGTGCAGAAAATAGTGTCTAATTGTTCTTATGTATTTTCATATTGAAACCGTCGTTTTTCTGATTAACCATTTTTTAAATCTTTGTGACGGTAAGTTCTTTCGTTTAAATTCTATCCATTAGCAATAAACTGGTAAATGCCCTCGCAACACATTGCTTCATAAAGATACTTTAAATCAATTTTCAGACGTGAATCTGTTTTCATGTCCTCAGTTTTCTTTCCCTTTCAAATTCAAAATAGGGCAGTTCTATATGTGAAGGAATGACATTTTGAGTAGTAGAATTTAAGTTAAACCAATTTCCCTGAAGCTACTTTCAAACGAAAATGGATTTCTGAGCTTGCATGTAATTGTTATTCATTATAATTTATTTTTTTTAAATATGGTGAAACAAATCTTTTAACTCTTTCATTTTTTCATTTTTGACCAATATTTTATTGCGTGACAAAATGACATTTTTTTAAACATGACTACATTGGTACTTAATCTGGAAAGTTTTTTGAATAACGAAGTCATTTAATTTTTAAGTAACGCATATCTTAATTATGATGAATATTCCTATAAAATTACAATTTATAGCAACTTGTGTATTAAGAGTTGAAGTTATCAACCGTCAATTGGCGTGGCGGAATGACTGAGTTGTCCAATGACGTTGCTTTATGCGTGGAACCTAGGTAATATCTGGTGATGATGAATTAGGGTTGCATAATAATGGCAGGTTTCACAATAATGTTATGCAACATGTGATGCTTAATATTACAACAATAAAAGGCGAGTTTAGCTAAGGTAAAATATGTGTTAATGTTGGCACATTCGTTTCAGTTGATTCCCTCGCTACCTGATCTTAATTACATTTATTTCGCATGTCCGGAAACGAAGCTTACAAACTTAGCCGTACTATGTTTCAAGAACCGCAACCTCGAAATAACAAGTAATTGGGTAACTGGGGGTACTCTCGGCCACTTCATATTTTCACTGAAATTTCTGTTATTACAAAGTATTACATACGGGTTTTCAATGTGTCTAAATTGAGTTTTAACCAATTAACTTGGAATAAGGAAGTAAACTGCGTAGTTTTTAAAAAAATTCCCTTTTTCCTATTGATTTTCTGTTTTTTTTTTTTTTTTTTTTTTTTTTTTTTAAACCAACCTAGCCTTACCTTTTTTTTTACCTTAGGGTTTCTTCTGTCCATTCACTTGATGTCATACACATTGAATAGATTTCGTATGTTGTATTATCAACCCTTAGCTTAAAAGCCTGCTAATGAATTGACATCTCAGTTGCTTTGTTATTATGAAAATTCTCTTTTTCTGTTAATAAAAATTAAATCTATCCCCAAACTATTGAATTAGCCTCATTTAAGGCGCAAAATATTTTTCAATCTCAAAATCTCTTATTTATCATCTACTGTTTGTTCAGTACAAGAACTCATAGCTAATTTCTTTTTGCGTGTTGTACCAAAATAGCCCTGCCAGAATCAATGTAGCCCCTGTTGCTAGTATTTAAAGAATTGATACAATATGTCTCTGATTATATTTAAAAAATAATAAAAAAAATCTGGACTGACTCCAGACGCTAGTGCACTTCAAGTAATTTGAGTGCATAGGCCAGAACGTATCAGAATACTTTTTTGTAGTCCTATAGAAAAATGTTCCTATATTAAAATGTATACTGTAAGACAGTGACTTTTAATATGCGTACTTATTTTAAGCTCAATCGAATGCACCCTATAGACAATAGCACACTTTCAAGAATTCGCAGCTATAAGTCGTAATGTATAAGAATTATTTTTTGAGCTCTGTGCAAAAATTATTAGGTAAGTAAAATTAATTAACTTTGTAAAATAATACACATAAATTTAAAAAAAAATTAGAACGATTGTTTCTTAAATGCGTTATTTCACAGTTTAGTTTTAGTTCATGCTTTGTTCTATTTTGTATAATAATTCTTTGTGGAAATAAAGCTGCCACGATTCTAAAATTCACAAGCCATTTTCTGCTTAATTAATCAGTCAATCAATATGTTCCTCTTCAAGATCCAGGAATCTTGAAACCGAAAAATCGTGTCATATTAAGCCTCTTCACGCCACACGTAAAGAAGAATCTCTTACAAATCGATTAGGATCTTTTGTTCTGTCAAATAGCGGGCAAACCCAGAGTCTTCGATTACAGGCATTTCTGTTTGCCTTTTCCCTTTTTGCCGGATCGATAAATGCTAATATTGCCACCCCCGCGGTATTAATGCCCGCTTTAAATCCCCCGCTTATCGTGTCTTTACGATTAAGGTGTGGTGAGGTGGGGTTCGTTGAACCAACATGTTCTGTTCAAACGCTCTAGGTGTGCTATTAAATGAAGATAAAGAATTTCTCGTGAATAATTATTCACGAAAACGTTAGAAACACCCAGAATGGGTTTCACGTAATGACTTCGATAATAAGAAACAGTGTATTAAATGTCCAATTTATTTTTTTTAAGTTCCTTGCACAGCGGCTGCCATTAGCGAACTGGTTTAATTATTTAAAAGTGTGTATTTATGAGTCCATAAACATATCTTTGGAGGATTTTCGCTGGGTAGCACAACTAACGGATTCTCGATAATGAACACTTAATACGTTTAATTACTAATTGCAAACGCTTTTAACAATAATTAAGATAAGAAAAGCAATTAAGTGGTAATTATTATAGTTATGCTGGCGAAGTAAGTATCCAGAGAAATAGTTTTGTGCCTAAAACCAGGTATTGATTTACAGAAATAGGGGCCCAGAGCAAAAGTTTCTGTGCCCCCACCTCACTAAAGCTTCTTTATACTCTACGAAGCAGCTTTCATATCACACCCTATGAATTGTGTATTGTGCAAGCTACTCGAGTGTCTATCTGTCTGAAAAGGTGTGCCTTGCGTGAAGGACTTTTTCAGGGGTTCTAAGGCGTATTCATCATTACATCTGGAGAAAACTGCCCAAAACTACAGACAGTTAGAACGATGGCCGAGCGAGATGGGCGCCCATAGGAATTTTTCTAGGGGGAGGCAAACTTGAAAAAAAATTTCTAGAGGGGGGCAAATTTCAAATTTTAACAAATTTAGTTCTGGTTTTTGCCATTTGTTTACATCATGAGACATTAACCTAAAACTCTAGAGGGGACAAGTGCCCTACCTTTCTCCCCCCCCCCTTATGGGTGCCCATGCCGAGCGATAGGCCCGAACCTGGGACTTTCACACTTTAGAAATCTACGATGTTCAATGTCTTTATGCACTTGGCCATGATAGGGCATCACACGTCCTGCAGTGGTCTACACGCTGAACTCCGTTCCCACTAGAACACGGCCAGTGAAGCAGCATCCGGCTCGGCCAGTGCTTGGGAGGGTGAACTCCTCTCGCCGCTGGACTGCTGTGGGACCGTGTACGCTAGTGGGAAATGATGCGCGTAAAATCCGTCGTGGCTCCCGTGTCTTCCATGTTCAAACGATACCTCTGGGGGTGCCGATTTCTGGGGGGATGTCCCTCATCTGAAATTGGTTCAAAATGAGGGGGACCCCGAGCGAAGTCGGACTTCCCCCCCCCTGGGGCTTATTCAAACAGAAGCCGTCTCTCTCAAACCGTATGAAATGGGATATTATAAGAGCATGGAAATAGTTATTTTGTCAAGATGCAAAATGAAAATGGAAGACCTCGGCTTTATTTATATTACGTAGGATAATAAAATAAAAACTTTATCAAGATGCAAAATGAAAATGGAAGACCTCGGCTTTATTTGTATTACGTAGGATAATAAAATAAAAACTTTGTGTTAAAAACACACATAAAGTACACTTATAATAAGATACGTTCTTTTTATAACGTTCTCTGCGACTCATGAAGACTGAAAATTTATTCAGTCTTCATCAGTCATATCTAACGTGAACATTTATTTTTTCCTTCAAAAGAGGACATCTACTACTTTTTTGGCAATAGTGTATCTATTTTCTTCCTCAAAACGGGACATCTACTGTTTTTAAGGTAATCGTGTAGGGGGACTGAATTTACAGGTCTGGGTATCTTTTAGTTGTTAAGAAAACGCGCAAAAAGCTTCTGTTAATGTTAATCTATTTAAATAAAATTAGACTTTTGTCTGTACATTTCTTGGAATTCAAAAATTTTGCGATTTCTATCCGTTTCAAGCACCTGGGAATCCGATGCGACCCTCAAAAAAAGTTTGTCTGTCTGTCATTCTGTACGTGACGCTTTTTTTGTTTAAGCATCACGTAAAAACGACTAAAGCGAATGATATGAAATTGGGTGTCATGATAGGTGGTCACTCAACTTAAAACATAGGCGTCGAATTTTAAAAAAATCTTGATTAGATTTTGAGATTTTGCGAAAATCGTTTCACACTGCGTAAATTTGTGTTCGAGCATCACGTACAAACGACTGAAGCGATTGAAATGAATTTGAGTGTCATGATAGGTAGTCACTCAACTTAAAACATAGGCGTCGAATTTTTAAAAAATCTTGATTAGATTTTGAGATTTTGTGAAAATCCTTTCAAACTGCGTAAATTTGTGTTCGAGCATCACGTAAAAACGACTGAAGCGATTGAAATGAAATTTGGTATCATCATTGGTGGTCACTCAACTTAAACATTAGGCAGCTTATTTTTAAAAAAATCTTGATTAGATTTTCAGATTTTGCTAAAATCGTTCCAAACTCCTTAAAATTGCGTTCGAGCATCACGTAAAAATGACTGAAGTGAATGAAATGAAATTTGGTATCATGATAGGTGGTCACTCAACTTAAAAATTGTCGTCGAATTTTTAAAAAATCTTGATTAGATTTTGAGATTTTGCGAAAATTGTTTCAAACTGCGTAAATTTGTGTTCGCACATCACGTAATAACTGCAAAGGTGAAAAAATGGTATTTGGTGAAATGATAGGTGGTCACCTTAAACTATAAGCATCTAAAAAAAAAAAAATCATCGATTTCGGATTTGCGAAAATAGTTTCAAACTGAGTGAATTTTTGTTTACGCTTTGCGTAATAACGACTAAAGCGAATGATATGAAATTTGGTCACATGATAGGTTGTTGCTCAACATAAAGTATAGGTGTCCAATTTTTTAAACATTTTTATTAGATTTTGAGATTTTGTGAAAATTCTCCCAAAATGCGGTTATATTTCTTCAAGCATCGCGTAATAACGACTAATACGAAATTTGGTGATATGATAGGTAGTTTCTAATCTTAATTTATAGGTGTGGAATTTTTAAAATATTTTGATTACATTTTGAGATTTTGTGAAAATCGTTTTAAAATGCTGAAATTTTTGTTCCAGCATCACGAAATAAAGACTGCAGGGATTGAAACGAAATTGGGTGACAGGATAGGTTGTCACTCAACCTAAATTCTAGGCTTCCAATTTTTCAAAAATGTTGATTAGATTTTGAGAGTTTGCGAAAATTATTTCAATATGCGTCAATATTCGTTCGCGCATCACATAATTACGAATAAAGCGAATGAAATGATATTACTTAGTGACTCTCTAACCTGTAATATTTTAACAATACATAAAAATTATAACTTCGCTTTCTTTACATTGGCAACATACTACATCCATTCTGCGTACTCCTACAATGCTGACGAAAATTCTTGCTTTTTAGAAATTTGCATTTAGTACTAACCCGTCAACGACGGGTACTTCAGCTTAAAATAAACTTTGCTAAAACACACATATACTATGAAAAATAGTACAAGACGTATGTTTCGTGTGGTACAAGGGGTAGGACATTCTTCGACTTCGAAAACACCATCCGACACAAGGCAGGAAGGTAGGAATGTGAGAAATACAAACCAAAAGGACACACAGAAAAGGAAGCTGTCATTCGGAAGGAAAAAAATCTTAGAAAAACAAAGTGAAAAGGGAAAATAAAGTGGAGATCGGGGGAGGGGGAGGAATAAGCAAAAGAGGAGCATGACATTAAAAAAAGAAATAAAAATGAAATAAATTGAAATAGTCAGTGGCGTATCTAGGGGGGGGGTTCAAACCCCCCTTGTCAAAAAATTTTTAACAAAATGGCCATAAATTTTCAATTTTTAGCTTAAATATTACGCATTTTAACACAAAGTTATGTCTATATCCCCCCCCCTTGAAGGAAGTCTGCATACGCCATTGGAAATAGTTAACAAAAAAAGAACATTAAAATAACAAACACAAAAACAATATATCCCCCTGGGGGAGGAAGGGAGGTCAGGTTTTCTTTTTAGACACTGCCGTTGAAAGATTTTAGATTTTTAGCGGCCTTTATTGAAATCGTTACCGTGGGTTGCCCTCTTCCTAAAAACGGGACATTGCAGAGGACATTTTCTAAAAACGGGACATTACGGTGTCTCGAAGCTGTACTTGGGGACAACGGGACAAGCCACCTAAAAACAGGATTATGGTCACCTAGTAATATTCATTCGTGAAAAACACGTTACCAATGCAAACCGACATGGGAAAAACTATTTTTAGCACAGGAAGTACCGGCTAGTCTGAAATAAATACACAATTAAAAAAAATCTGATGTGTCCAACACATGACTTCCTTGCACGTCCATTAGGTCAAAAATATTTTCGACGCACTTCCTCTAAATTTATTTGTTTGAAAGAGATAAAATATCAATAATAGTAAGGTTTAGCGATTTCTAGCCAAATATTTCGATATCGCCAAGCTGAGTTCAATTTGAAAGATTTCCTTCTGACACTTTATTTGGCGATATTTCACCAAAAGCCGACAAACTTGAGATAGTCAGCGAGATCTTGGGGATAGCCAAAGTAGTCATTGACCACAGACTTTCAATGAATTGAATGCATCCATACACCTTAATGTATTTAAAGTCATTTGGCTCACCCTCTAAATAAATTCCCAGTCGATTGCTGTCAAAAAAGATATTGAAAACAGTTGGATATTATAATATAGTTCTAAAGACAAAAGTTCAAAATTCTACGGGTTAAAGTTTTAGAGTTATACAAAATACGAAATAATTTTGGCGGCCAAATTTGGCGATATTTCGGCGAAACTCGTCAATGTCGACGACATTTGGCGAGATTTTAAGCATGGACCAAAAAAGACAGATTATCGCCAAATTTGGCGATATTTCGCCAAAACTCGCCAAGAATGATGACAAATGGCGATACTTTAGGCATGGACCAAATGACTGACTATCGCCAAATTTGGCGATATTTCGCCAAAACTCGCCAAGGTCGAGGACAGACGGCGAGATTTTGGGCATGTACCAAACAATGACTGTCTACAGTTGTATTATATTGAAGATGTCCATAGACATTAAGGTACTGAAATTCTTTTCGGTGGTCCTGTAAATAAACTCTCCAGTAGATTGGAACCAAAAATCGAGATGCACAACTAGATGTTACAACATTCTTATATATGAAATTTCATAATAGTTTTTGAGATTTGAGAGTTAAATATGCACACACGTACACCAAAAGTCGCCAAGCTTGGCGGCTTTTGGCATAGTTCTTGAGGGAGGCACGTGACCGTGGTCGGACCATTACCTAACTTATGTGGTAGGACGATATTGTGCTTGAAATGGATGAATGCCCCTAAAATTGCCATTGACCGTAATGTATTGGAAATCTTTTGAGTGTTCCTGTAGCAGAACTACAAATGATAAAGACACTTTTTTTAATGGAGAAATTCATTTTCTAACTCTTTACAGCATACATCACTTCTGAGTCGTTTGAAATAGCCCAATACCTCTAAAAAACGCTTTGATGAATTTCGGCCCATAGAGCGTAATGTATTTCGAATCTTTTGGGCGGTTCTGTAGATAAACTATTCAGTCGAATGGAATCGAAAGGGGAGGTGCACAACTAGATGTTACAACAATCCTAAATATAAAGTTTCAACATTCTACGCCTAACAGTTTTTGAGATATGCGAGTTTAATGAGTTTCGGCCCATTGAGCGTAATGTATTTCGAATGTTTTGGGCAGTCCTGTAGATAAACTATCCAGTCGAATGGAACCAAAAGGGGAGGTGCACAACTAGATGTTACAACTATCCAAAATATGAAGTTTCGACATTCTACGCCTAATAGCTTTTGAGTTAGGCGAGTTTAATGAATTTCGGCCCATAGAGCGTAATGTATTTCGAATCTTTTGGGCGGTCCTGTACATAAACTATCCATTCGATTGCCACCAAAAGGGGAGGTGCACAACTAGATCATAGAAGAATCCTAAATATCAAATCTCAACATTCTACGACCAATAGTTTTTGAGATATGCGAGTTACATACATACGTACGTACATACGTACAGACGGCATGGAAAAACTGGCCACAGCAGACTCGCCGCTGGTCAAAATGAGTTGCAGACGCGTTAATATGATCGTGCATGCTAGCCTACGATAGGATGCATCGAAAAAAATTTTTAAATTAAATTTAGAGGTAGTCAAAATCGGTTTTTTTGTCGAAATTTGGCCCCCAAAATTTTTCGGGATCACATTACTTCCTTATACTACGTACAAGGAAGTAAAAAACTATTGCATGCGGGGGGGAAAGCGAAATACTAATTTGAATGCCGAAATAACGAAAAATGGAAACAGATATAAAAGTTAAAATGCTTAGCTCAAAATAGAATTAATCAATAAAACTGAAAATAAATATTTGTGAATATTAAATATACGACCTACATCACTACATCACACTACATGTTCGATTTTTCAAAATTATAAACCATAATCAATGATGACCCACAAATCCGACTGACTTGCTGTGATGTGCCTATATTCAGACATTATTAGTAAGAATTGCTATATACTACAGAAGAAATGAGAAAAATCATTTTAAAAATGTTTTGACAGTGAGATATCGTATTATTGGGCATGATAAAAAATACGCTCGAGATTGAATATTTATTCTTCAATCCAGTAAACTTTAGCAAACTTCACGTTAAACTAGAAAAAAAAAGCAACTGATTATTCAGATTAACTTCAGTCATGTGCGATACCATTACTCAACTGTCACGCACATAGTAATGAATCTAAACAAGCCTATTCAGAGTACGTCAAATGTACGCTCGGCGAGCATAAATTCATAAATTATGAACTCGTGAAACACAGAGAAGCGTCAATCACGCCTTCAGACTTCTGGAAGATCACGAACAATGAAGTCAAAAGCTGCTGCTTGTCTAATATTTCTTGAAAGAGATATGGAAAGACAACAGCCTTCTCTCCTACTTGGGGCATTAGTGTTAGAATCATCAATCCTTACAATGCGCTACACTTTTTGAGAAGTTGGTGTTGAAAACTGATTTGACAGGAATTCAATAAATACTGAACGTCCGATGAAGCCTATATACAGCCATCGAAATGTAATAAATAATCCATTAAATGGTAAATCTGTTTGTTCGTTTCGTATTTCCAATTCGATTTATTGTTATTTAATTTGTTGTGTATATGAGAGAGAGATCGGTATTTTAACCAGGCTTTGAAAATAACACACGCAAAAACTCGAAAATTGGTGTTTTGGGAATTGCCATATGGAATAACAGTTTGATAGCTGTTAAATAATTTTTTTCTTGAAAACAAAGGTCATTTTTTCTCTCAGACAGTATACGATTTTATAAAAAAAATCCGTAATACTAAAAAAAAAAAAAAGTTTAACTAGTTTAGCATTCGGTCTTGCTACGAGAAGAAAATGTCATTTTTTTAACACTTGTAGCTGGAGCTCATGAAATGGAGCAGAATTTAAAAAACTACAACTTTTCAACTTATTAGTCGTAACGCAGCAATTGCATTTCGATAGTTAACCTAAACTTTACTTTCTTTTTAAAATTTTGCAGCGTTTGCATTCAAGCTCCTTAGAGCTTTCCACATGGCAAAAGAAACTTTTATCGTGGCTGACGATATATACACTATACAGGCTTCGGTTCTGACATTTTAGTCACACTCTTTTTTGCACTCAAAAAAGCGGTGCCCTAGGGTGGATGACCTTCTTACTGTGGTTATCACGGACTAAGTCACACACCCTTGGTCACACGAATCTTCGAGTGCAAAGGGGTGTGGTTAAAATGTCAGCACCGTAGCTTGTATATCTCGTAAGCCACCTTTTTACGGTTTTACGTATTTGTCTGCCAACCAGTCTTCAACGTTCTTCTTTTTATCCCAAATGGTGTAATTATGAAGTAATAATAACGGATATGTGCATCAAAATACATAGTAACGTAATGACTGAACTAATCCGAACATTAAAGGACGCTTTCTCTGCCAGGATTGTTTACTGATCTGCGAATTTTCTGGCCAGATTGTTTGCTAATTTTACATTAATGTTGATTTTCGACAGAGCATAAAGCAATCCTCTGACAACAAAATAATTTTTATTTCCCTAATGCGCCACTTTTGGTCTTCAAGACAGCTGCAACTCGCCTGGGCACGGATGCCACAAGTTCTTGATAGATACTAAAAACAGGATGAACCAAATATTTAAGCAGCGGCCGGACAAAGCCGAGATACTGGAACATGGTGGTGTTTTTTAGCTCTGAGCTGCCGGGGACAGGGGAGCAGCTGTTCTCCTGGAAGACGGCATATCCTGACACGACAGACTACGGGATGAAGGAGAAAGCGGGATGCATCCTACCAGGCAACTCTCTTCTACATATCCTAGGTCCAGACTCTATGTTTCCATGTCCACTGTAGGCGTAGTTGACAATGACGCTTGGTAAGCAGAGACACAAGAGTAGGACGTCTGGTCGGCAGTCCCATATCCAACAGTATCCTCTGAATTGTGTGTTCAGAAACTCTTGTACTTGGACTTGCATTATATTGGGCTGGTAGCTGAGCCACTGTCTGCCGCCTATTTTGCTGTAGTACTCTGTACTGTCTCCGGCGTCCTCTTTCTTGGATGATCATCTTAGGGTCTATTGCTGGTTTCACCGTCATTAATCCACATTTTATAAATATTAACAATGGCAGATAGTGAACAACCGTGCAGTTTCGGAGATACTTATCCCCTAGTCTTCGGGTCTGTAGCTTGAAGGAATAATGAAAATGAAATCAAAGCAGGTACACTCACTAATCGAGAAGGGGGGGGGGAAGGAACTGAATAATAAAAAAATAGTTTCAAAAATTGCCGACAGATGGTGCTTCCAGTGCAAAAGGTGAGTGATGGGACCAGTATTGGTTCATGGCCTCGTAATCATCGGCAACATCAAGAAGCGGTCATATCTACCAGTAACATGGCAAGAGACGCCTCTTTGTTTGCTAGATCGCGCTTTGATTTTAAAACTATTCAACGTTAATAGATCCAAAAGCCATCCACAGTAGAGCATGTCTCGCACAACTTGTATTCTGTCCTCCAGCTCAGTGGCCATGAGGAACCTGAACTTGATCGGCACCACCATGCGCAAGCTAATCACATTACCTGTTACGGGAATGGGTTGGTTGAACCGGGCGAAGGGAGAAAAAGGGGAGTTTCACTGTTGATGAATTTAATCCACGGCCGAGTCGCATCCGCGAAATGGAGGGGAGGGTGACAGTCATACGGGAATCCTGCTGTCGCGCAAAGGGCCAGCGGTAGCATATTTTCCAGGAGCTTCCTACAGCGAAGGCCGGACCCAGTGATGGTTTTATTTTGGGTCTCGCAAAGGGCCAGCTGTAGCATA
Organism: Cheiracanthium punctorium; assembly: GCA_038373885.1. Classification (NCBI taxonomy): domain Eukaryota; kingdom Metazoa; phylum Arthropoda; class Arachnida; order Araneae; family Cheiracanthiidae; genus Cheiracanthium; species Cheiracanthium punctorium. Next base: position 174,002 of record JAWZYV010013040.1, read on the forward strand.
TTTTCGAGAGGGAAGAAAGATGAAGATTCCGGTGCAACTCACCCCTCGATTTGATTGATAGCTGTTGGCGCGGGTGCAACTGACACTCGTCCCCTGTAACATTTTTCAGTAAATTAGGTATGACATCCGGGTGAAGATCCCGGATTCGGTCCTCATCGGATTCGGGCTATCGATCTAACGGTCTGCAGTTTTGGTCGTTTTTCTGCAGATGTACCGTGAATACGCGTTACAACCCATTATAAAGTCCTCCCACCAAGTCACCCCTCTCTTACGCAGTTCGCCCATGCGTGATGTTGCCATAACGACACAAAAATACACTCTATAGCCAAAAAACGACGCACCAAAAAAGAACTTTCCGATAAAAATTGGTGGATGTAAAGAACATACATAATAAAAGCAAATGATTAAAATTTCCGAACAATTGAATGATTTATTGTAGAGTTTGACCATTACGAAGGAAGGAAGTCAATAAGGCGTTGGTCCACCTCTGACCTCGATACAAGCTGCTACCCGGCGTGGCACAGAATGATAAAGTTCCCGTTTGGTGTCCTGCGGAATTTCTTGCCAAATTAACTCCAACTGTTGGGCTAAATCGGCATTATTTTCAGATGGGTGCAATCGCCTTCCCATAGCGTCCCAAATGTGCTCTATGGAAGAGAGATCAGGCGACCTAGCTGGCCAAGGAATTACAGGGAAAGCTTGAAGACAATTCATAGCAACACTTTCCGTATGCGGTCGGGCATTATCGTGCTGAAAAGTAAGTTCAGAATGCCGCAAAAGGAATGGTAACACAACCAGTCATAGGATGTCGTCAACGTACCGCTATGCCATCAATGTGTCAGAAATGACTATCAAAAGGTCCGGCTATCAAAGCTAAATGAATAGTTAGAATGTATTCCCCGTGCTCAAATGCGTAAGCATAAAATTTTTTTATGGCGATTGGTCGAATGGTATTGAAGTTGATGCGCTTCAGCGCCATCTTACGGCAAGTTACAACAAAACGGACAGCGTAAAAATATTCCCCATGTTCATATATCCATGTCTACAGAGACGGCCCGAGGGGCGTGCGGGGCACCAGGCGAAGCGCAAGAGCGGGGTCTCTTCTCTATCATGTCTTATGAGATAGCAATAAAATGTCCCAGGAGCGGGGCCTTAGGCGACCGCCTACATTCGCACCCCCCTTGGGCCTACAATTATCATCAAATTCGGTTGGCCGGTATTTTCACAGCAAGCGCTTAAACGAAATGGAATTCGATGTTCTCCAGCACCATCTAGCGGCGAGTTACAGCAAAATGGATAGTGTAAATATATTCTACGTCTTCAAATATCCGTGTGTACCAATTTTCATCAAAATCGGTTGAAATGAACTTCCATAGCGAGCGGTCGAACGAAATAGAATTCGATGTACTTCAGTGCCATCTAGCGGCAAGTCATGGCAAAACGGATAGTGTAAAAATATTCTCCCTGCTCAAATATCCATACGAACCAATTTTCATCAGAATCGGTTGTACATTATTTTCATAACAAGAGGGTTGAACGGAATATAATTCGACGTTCTGCAGCGTCATCTGGCGGCAAGTTAGAGGAAAACGGATACTGTCAAAGTATTCTACGTCCTCAAATATCCATGTGTACGAATTTTCAACAAAACCGGTTGAACGGTATTTACATAGCAAGCGGTTCAACGGAATAGAATTCGATGCTCTGCAGCGCCACCTGGCGGCAAGTTATAGCAAAATGGTTATTTAACAATGTTCTCCGTGTTCAAATATCCATACGTACCAATTTTCGTCAAGATAGGTAAAACGGTATTTTCATAGCAAGCGGTCCAACGTAATAGAATTCGATGCTCTGCAGCGCCACCTAGCGGCAAGTTATATCAAAATGGATTGCGTAAAAGTATTCTCCGTGTTCAAATATCCATAAGTACCAATTTTCGTCAAGATAAGTTAAACGGTATTTTCATAGCAAGAAGTTGAATAGAATTCGACGTTCTGCAGCGCCACCTAGCGGCGAGCTACAGTAAAATGGATAGTATAAAAACCTTCTCCGTGACAAAAGACTTAAGTGTACCAAATTTCATGGTGATCGGTCAAACGGTTTTGGAGTTTTGCAACGTCATATACACACACACACACCCAGCCACATACACACCCACAAACATTCATTTATATATATATAGATATACACATATATATATATGTGTGTGTGTGTGTGTGTGTACATACATATGCTATGATAACCTGTCAAAATATAAAAGATTTTCTTATTTATTTTAAAATATGCTTGACTGCTAATTAAAAGTAATAATAATAGTAATGGAATAATTTATTTATTTGCAATAAATCAACATTATCTTACGTTCTCTTAACAGCATAAAATGAACATATAACTCATTTACTTTAATAAGATTTCGTTATTAATTATTTACAATAAATCTTAAATAATTAACTTTTTACTATGTTTCTTTGTTATGTTTCTTTTGCATATAAAAATTTCAAAATTACCATCATAAATATCACTAATTAAAAATCAACATATTAAACAGCCTACAGTAATGAAGTTGCCATGTACTAAAATAATGTATTTTCAAGATATAATTAAGTATTTCAGTTAATCTCTTTGCTGAGGCATGTTACATAATCAATAAGCAAATTTGTTTACCTGACCTCAATTCCGTTATTATAGAAAATTGACAATAGACGTTCCTTAATAAGTCATTCGATGCAATGATTAATGAAAATTATAACAAAGAAATAAATCGTTGACATACGCAATGTTATTGTTTGTTCGATAAATTAGAAAACGGCTTCTAATTAATCAAGAGTTTTGTTAATGAAAACAAATCTTTATTTATTCGAATGGCAATAAAACATTACGTAAACTTAGAACAGAACTCTTGAAAAAGCTTATGCGATTAAATTATGATAATATGCCAGTAAATGAATTAAATTAGATAATAGCATAATTTTTAATTTCAATGAACAATTTTCTGTTTCCCGCAATTTCGCACTATTTGTAGAGTGTATCTAGCTGACGTCACTCTGCGTCATCAGCATAATAGCAGCCTCTTAGTGACAAAATAAGAAAGCTAGTTTTCTGCAAACATATGGTACCATTGTGTGCGTTTTTCGAAATTTTTATTTACGAATTTCCTTCGCCAACATTTTTTACGCTAACTAGTGTACTGTTAAACGGACTGTGGACCTTTAATGATTTAAAAATGGATATTTATTTTTTAACTGTTACCGAATTTATCAAGAAAATGCGATAAGTACAAATCTATATTCATAATATCCGACTAAACAGAGGAATTGTCTAACAGATCATCATACGATCAACATCACCAATTTTTGTTCTTTTTGGTAGTATTATAATACAGAGCTTCCATTCAATCATGAAAATTATTACAAATTAATTTTCAATAAATAGAGGTTTGTTTCCACAAATGGATGGTCAGCTTTTCGAAACTTGAGTTCGCCAGTTACAAAAATGAGACCTAGTTGGATTGACAGTTATCCTATGCATTAGTCTACGATTAGTAATTATTTGAAAGATGCCCTGACATTGCCCTAGCAAAAAAAAATTAAAAAAAACACGTACATTAATCAGGTTTAATACAGCATGTAACCCGTAAAAATTGATTGAATACCTTTCACAGAGCTCTTGCAAGATCGCGGGTTGCACGGAAGAATTGAACAAGAAAGATAAATTATGCCAAACACATCGATTATAAAACACTTTCCAATACCCTACCGCGAGCACACACATCGCCTAAGCAGATAGCCTTTAAGTAGCTTTGCCTTAACACAACACAATGCACTAATTCGGCTAATTAGAGCGCGAGTAGCGAATTTTCACGATTCCCATTGAAATCATCATGCCTTGAAAATTCCACATTAGGTATTTTTTTTTTTATTTCTCGACAAAAAATGAAAATATCGCCAAGCTGGCTTCATTTTTTAAAAGATTTTTTCTCGCCGTAGTTGGCGATTTATCGCAAAAGTTGCCAATTTTGGTGCAACATTTGAGGAAGGTATTATATAGTATCATATAGTAAGATAGTATTGTGCACTAAATGGATGCATGTCTCTAAACTACCATCCAACGTAATGTATTAGAAGTATTTTGAGTGCTCCTGTAGAAGAACTACTAATGATACAGATACACTATTTTCGATGGAGTCTCTTATATTGTCATCCTAAATAACATGTATCGATTTTGTTTCATTTCAAATAGCCAAATATCTCTAAAATACACTTTAAAAGAATGACTGCCCATACAGCGTAATGTATGGGAAATATTCTGAGCTGTGCTGTAGAAGAACTATAAATGCTGCAAGCACCATTTTCAATAGGGTACATGGTACAGCACATATAAATAGCATATATAAATTTCGTAGTAATTGATGCATATTTACGGAATTTAGAGCACGAACGGACGGACAGACAAACCTAAATCCTAAACACTTTTCAATCTTGTTGGAAAGTGTTAAAAATGTCAGGGTCAATATGCTTCAATTGTTTAAATTTAACTTTCTCAGTATGGAATCTTATGCTGGTGGCATGTTCCCTTTTTAAATGGACATTCATAATATTTAAAACTGTTTGACTGAAACGAATAAAAATGGTTAATTCATAGAAAGTATTGTTACGAATTTTCGCGGAGCAATCCGCTGTTCTGGGGTTTAAAATAATTTAAAATTTGTGTTCTAAGCGTCAAACAGTTAAATTTTACATTTTGTTGCGTCAAAATGGGTTAACTAAAACGCGAAATATGGAGTTTTATATTTCTCCATTGGTTTCTATAGCATTTTCTAGAAATCTCGAGAAATATTGGTCCTAGGCCTTCGCTAACCTCACTTTTGGGGGCTTATTTTTGGTGTCAAATTTGGCGATATTTCGCCAGAGAGTCACCAGGCTTGGCGATATTTCTGTCATTTGGTGCGATTTCCCCAATGGGGCCTGTAAAGAACGTTCTCTTACAACGGCATTACATAATTGCCTGATATTACTCAATTACTCTTCTATTACGCAATCAAAATCAATTTGTTCTATAACCTTCCTGCAGGGGCGTACCTAAGGGGGGGTTAGGGGGGGTCATAACTCCCCCCCCATGAGGAATTTCTTGCCACACAATATCACAAAATGTATATTCTTCACTCCCTTATCACACACATGTATGCATATATGTGAGTTGCAGTAGTCGTAACCGCCCCATGAAAACTTTCTGGCTACGCCACTACCTTCCGGAGATACTTTTCTCTAGAAACTTCCACGGTGTTCGTCGTCATCTATAAAAGCAGTTCTGTTACCCCAGTTCAATCAGTTTTCCATCGAGCATTCATTGAGTGAATTCGCTGTATTACGTTGTGGATTGTGCTATAGAAAGATATATTTTGCTTTTTGAAGCTTTGAGTGCTGTGTGTAAATTCTTCGTGAGTCTTGAGGGACTGTTTATGATTTCCCTCGTAAGTTTCCACTGAATTTTTACATGTGGAAGTATTTTATTTTGTGGGAGAAATACAGAATTTGTGAAGGCTTCTGTACTAAGCGGAGTGTTATAAGCACGTTACTGGCTGATTGTGCTTGTGAATTTTGTACAGCTGATTGTTCGACGAAGTTATTAAAGCAATAAAGTTTGTGTTCCATCCTGACAAGTGAACTCTTTACTAGAATTTTCTACACCTACTTGACTTTAGAGTGACGAACCCAGGAAACAAACAGAGTTTTCTACAACAGTATGCCTTACCTACGCATTTGCGGTCTAGGGTAGATTACTTAACGTCGCACAGTGGAGTATTCGTATCAAAATCCTGGCCAAAAGTCGAAAATTTTAAATTTGTTTAAAAACAGTAATATATATGTTTTTGGATAGCCTAGTAACTGATGCATCATGTAATGCATGTTTTTCGACCATAATTCATATCCAAAAGATGCAACACTCGGTTTAAAAGCAAGTTTCTTCATTTACGGCAAGAGATTTCAGCGTTTTCTATTACTTCGTCTTGCATTTTTTACGGGCTCTTTAAATTAATTTACTGGTTTGATACTTTGTATAATTGTAGTAAAATATATTTATTTTAATTATATGTATCTATTAGCTTGAAAAAATAATATGACTTTATTTTAAAAAATTGTAAACTTTTTTTTTCTAATTTTTTTTCAAAAATTCACATTTCAAAAAGCTTTTTGAAGGGGTGTCGCGGCTTGTCGCGCCCAATTTCAACTATAATCGTAATTATTACAGTATTGAGTGTCTATTCCAAGAAAAAAATGTTCCCCCAACAACCACCATTTTTATAAAAAAAATTATTTATATAGCGCCATTTTTATTTTTTCGATAATTTTTCGACGGGTGATCGCAAAAGCTATACAAACATACGCACTTGTATTTCTCATAAACTATAAATTATGTGCAGGTGTTTGGATAAAGGTATATAAAATTCATTTTAGTCAAGATTTAACATCAGTATTTTAAATTCAGTATGTAATTTCTTATTTTTCTGATGTAAATTTTCTATAAGAAGAAAATTTCTACATATTTCAAAATTGCCCTTTCTTAGTCATGTAAATAGTCCCATCTATTTACAGCTTAGTTTTCCATTTATGTAGTAAATTGTGTCCAAAGCAAAAACTCCCCATTTTTGGTTCTCAAAGGTTGGCAACTGTGACTTCGGGTCATTGAAGTGTGAGTGTGTAAACAGAAAAGTGCTGGCTTGAAATAAATTACTTTCTCCTCGAGCTTGGAATGAGATTTTATGGGTTTGCAAAGGGGGGCATCTTTTAAGCAGTGCCCTTATATGATCTGCTCTAGATAAAGGCCAATGAAAAAGAGCAAGCCTTATAGCAGTGAGACCCTATAACTTCTTCTTCCAGAGGGGTCCGATGGTGCTCTATATCTATCTATATCTCTCTCTCTCTCTCTCAAAAAAAAAAAAAAAAAAAAAAAAAAAAGGAGAAGAAAAAGAAAGTGATTCTGAGTGAAGACGAATATCAGAGTTCAAAAGAATCGGAATGAAAAAGTTAATCTTCAGAAGTCATTAGAAAACTAAGATCCAAATAGTAACTACATTTAGAAAAGTGGAAAATCTGAAAACTTTTATGATAAAAATTGATTTATAGATAAGTAGTATTATATTTATAAGTATTATTATAAGTAAAGTATTACATTTATATATTTTTATTGTGGTTAAGGCAGCGTTTCTCAACCTGTGGGGCGCGCCCCCCAAGGAGGCGCAGAGCGTTTCCAGGGGAGGCACGAGAAAAACCAAAGAGCAAGTAATGATGCACGATTTTTAAAAATCGCCTAATTTATTCTCATTTTTACTCAAAAATATATCCATTTTCGCTTAAAATGGTTCATTCAAACTTTACTGATAACATTATTTTGTAGAAAATTCGACTCAATGTACATTGTTAAAGATTAAAAAACTGAATGTATGCTGAACAATGTGAAGGGGGGGGGGTGCTACCGTAAGTTAGCCTTTGTTGGGAGGGGGCGAAGTTAAAAGGTTGAGAACCGCTGGGTTAAGGCACGGCTATTTTCCTCACGGGAAGGTTGCCTTGGCGGAGGGCTTTTTAAGAGGCTCTAATGCGTATTCACGTGACATCTGGAGAAAATCGCCCAAAACTCCAGACCGTTAGATCGACAGCCGCGTGGTATTACATTTATAAGTGGTATTATACAAAAGCAGTACTTCCCAGTAAGGGACACTCCCCGGACAAGACATTTGTTAGAAACAAACTTCGAGTCGTTTAGCGATATATCGCCAAATTTGGCGACAACACGCTTTTTTATATAATTTAAGAAGTATATAATACTAAAAAGTAAGTCAAAAGTCAACAGTAATGATTTTAACGTTAAAACACATGAAAAATATTTTTGGCCAGGATTTTGACACAAATACTCCACTGTGCGTCGTGCGCCCCTACAAACATAAAAAAGGCCTTACCTTTTATGCTCTAGATCAAGATTTTTCTATTTTTCGGTTATAAATTACGCCCCTTCGATTATGACGCCCCGATGCAATGCTTACCTTGCTTACCGTCTCGGGCCGCACCTGTACGTACGGCAACAACAAGAGAAACGGTATCGATCTATTTAATTTTAGATTTCTGTGCAGTTAAATATGTTCTATATTTAAGCTCGAAAATGTCAGACTGTCGATGAGTTTTATATTACTTAATTTCATTGTGTAAGAATAGAATAAAATAGTTGCTTTTAAAAAAAAAAAGCAGTTATTTTATTTTTCTTGGACCCTGGCATTTAATTCTCAGTTTAGATGCACGGGGGGGGGGGAGGGTTCGTTGAATTCAGGAAAATATGTTGGCAATATAGGAACGCAATAATTGGCCCACCTTTGACAAAATGGATAACACACTGAACATTAGCAGATGTATGAGGCGTGAAAGTCTAGGGTTGTGACCTACATCGCGGCTGTCCATCTGGAGATTGGAGCGGTTTTTTTCCAGATGCAATTTGAATACACGTTACAATCTCCCGCCCAGGGCATCCCTTCCCTTAGGCAGATAGGCTTTGTGTAACTTTGCCTTAATTACAAACAAGTAGCGCAATGATTCTTTTAAACTATCAAAATTTATGTTTATTTCAAATACAAACTATTCTGTTCATTAAACGTAATTTTTATTAATTCTAGAAGATATTTTGTTGATTGAACTAAGGTTCATCTAATTAAAGCAGTAGCAAACCAATTAGGGATAGATGCAAGAGTAGACGAGAGAGAGATTTACAGCTTTTTTGATCGATGAGACAGACGTTTTTATCTTTACAATGTAGGGACTTTGAGAGGCAAGACAAAGCTCTGCGCCTGTTTTGCGAAACGAGACGGGTCTATATTTTGTCTGGCATCAAATCAAATTTTAGTTTACTCGGAAACATTTCAAATACAACAAAACATTTCTCCGTGCATATCCCACTGCACCTAAATCTGTTTACCCTTTAAAAAGCAAGCATTTTCACATCAATATAGAAGACCGACTGGATAGACTCCCAACACTCAAAAAGTACAGGGTGATTCAACAATAACTCATGCTACATTTTTTAAATAGAGTTTATAAGCTGGCATAATAATAAGAAGCAGAGGCGTAGCCAGGGGGGGGATATCGGGATATATCCCCCCCCGAAATGTTTGGATTAGTGATGAAATTCCATCTATTTATACACATATAAGTTCATATCCCCCCCCCCGAAATATTTTCCAGGCGCATATCCCCCCCCCCCCGAAAAATTTTCCTGGCTACGCGCCTGATAAGAAGGGCATTTATTTCTTTCAAACAAAACTCATGGTGATTCAAATTGTTTTTTTCTTTCAACAAATCTTTAAAAATCTTCTAATTAATTTTTTGAAATATTAATAATAATTGGTAACTCATGCTACCGAAAAAGACATTGACTTTTCTGTTCACACTTCAGTGTGTTGTACTTATGATAAAATTCTACTTCTTAAGTGAATAATAAGTTCTGATAAAATTCTATAATCATTATGAGAGTTTGTATGTATACCTTTCTTATCACAAAACATCATTTAATTTTGCATATAAAAATGGTTATTGAATTAAAATATACTAAGTGTATGGTAACTTGTGCTACACAACTGGGTAACTGATGCTACACAACTGGGTAACTCATGCTACAACGTAGATGTCTGACTCTGAAGTGTTGCCATTCTGATAAAAATAAACTTTTGCCTGCACACCTACAACAATTCGAAATAATTTCTCACAAAATTTATTAAAAAATATTTTTTTACGGTCATGTCCATGTCCATATGTAATTGTCTCACAAACCTTTGCCATCGATTCATTTAAAACCAACAACATGGAGGCATATCCAGCTTGTTAGAAAACTTCTTAGCTCTATGGTGCCAGATGGGCTCTTGAATCGTCCGCCATTTTGGTAGTTAAATGGGTCGAGGGCAACGGCTGAACTTTTTCAGAGTTGGGAACATTTAACCATGGTCCCAACGAATTTTTTTTGAGACTAGCAGTGAAAGCACTGAAATAAGGTGGTTTTTCACGGCACAACCACAGCGCGTGAAAGGGTTAAATCATTATGAACTAAAAGCAATGTAATGCATGTAGAAGTAGCAATACATTGCCAATTGCATGCATTACATTGTAGAAATGCAATGCAATGCATGTAGAAAAGGAATGCAATGTAGAACATTATATTATTAAGAACTACAAAAGATAACGCGATATTTTCTCTCAGTCCGATGTTCCTTAAAGTTAGTTAAGGATACCGGTAAAGAAATCACCGAGATAGAAATATAAAGGGGGAAAGCATTACGGCAGATAAAATTAACGTCGCTCTCCTAGTAAATGAATTAATGGCAGAGCTCCGTGAAAGCAGAGACAAAAGCATCCCAGAAAAAACTAGAGGACATAATGGAAAAACATTTTAAATTAAAGCCACAGCATTCGTACTAAACTAGAAAGTGCATTATAAAGGAAATGAGAGCTAAAGAGCTGTATTTATGTGGAGATAATGTTTATGCTGGATATTTCATTTAAGAAACAGTTTAAAATAAGTGAAATTTTTGTTTGTGGAATGTTAAATGCATTTTTTGCCTTACTAAAGAAAAGCTTTTTTTTAATTGCGGGTATAATGTGTAGTAGAAAGTATAAGTAAATATCAGACTTTATTTTCGAATTTTTAATAAGAGTTATATAATTAGAATAAACGGTATTTTATTTCAAAAGTACCACTAATACCCAAACAAAGAATATTAACCCTTTGAGGTGCAACCCTTTTCCAATGCTGAAAAAAGGGTAGCCGTTGCCATCGCTCGACTTAACCACCAGCAAGATGGTGGACGATCGAAACGTTCATCGCGTGCCACAGGTCTAGAGACCCTTTTTTGACGCAGCTGGCTGTGCCGCACAGCCGCACTACCATCTTGCTGGTAGTTAAGTCGAGCGATGGCAACGGCTACCCTTTTTTCAGCATTGGTCAATCTATCCAGCTGTTCTCGCACTCTTCCACTTTTCAGCAGATGTCAGTGCTGTTAAGAATAATCGTCACAATTTTATTACGGGAAATGACGTGCTAAAAAGTAAAGGATTCTCGTGGAGCTATGACACCCGCAACTATTTTTATAGAAATCGAATCTATTCTTCGTGACTGACAACAGTCAAAACGTCAGAGTTTGGTGTTCCCAGAGCGGGAACACTGCGCGTTAATGGGTTAAAAACAAACACCTAAACACATAATCCGGACCTTGGACACCCCATTAGTATACTCACAACTGCTAATTATTGCCAAATATTCACCTTTTAAATTTATCGCTTAGAATAGTATGCGATAAAATGTAATAGAACACGGTTTAACTCAGTTCTGGGTCATTTTGTTAAGATCTTCACATTTCAAAATTCATTGTGTATATCTGAAGACTACACTCACGATGGTCCTTGTTCAGGTGTACTGTGCCTTATTCCACTTATTACTGGTCTCTGTCAAGTACAAAAATTCCATGGCATGTGTACCAAGTTTGGCAGGCTAAAAGGAAAACTGAAATTTAGTTTCCTTCTTCGTTATAACATAAAACATTAGGTACTAGGAATCGAAAAAGATTGCATTTCGACTTACATAATTTAGGCAGTTTGCTAAAATCCCATTTGTCATCTCTGGTCTGTGATTTTAGATGAAATAAACTTTCCTCTTACGGCCGTATTCACCAAACACTTGAGACGAGAATTAACCTTAACACTCGTGTTAAAGTCATGGATAAGATATCTTGCCGATGACTTTAACACATGTAATTGGATTCATCCTCGTGTCAAGTATCTGGTGAATGAGGCCGTAGATGCATCAATAACCATAGTAGCACAACTTTTTCAAAAGATGTTCAAAAAACGACTATCAAACGTGTATTTGTGCGATTGCCCTGGTAGCACAACTAGTTCAGACGTTCATTAAGCGTCGGCATTCGAACCGACTAGCGGCCGTATTCACCAAACACTTGGCACGCGGATTAATCCTGAAACGCGTGTTATAGTCACCGGTAAGATATCTTACAGATGACTTTAACATTCGAGTTTGGTTTAATCCGCGTGTGACGTGTTTGGTGAATTCGGCCGAGAGAGTCTTAATGCGCTTTTATACATCAAGCCACGACTTTCAGCAGTAAATGACAGAAAAACAATCTTTAGAGCTAAAAGTCAAAAAGTACAGCAGTTTCAACCACCATTCCAGAGTCCATAAGACAAATACACAGTCAAAATATCATCCATCAAGTTATAATCATATTTTGAATAAAAATCTATATAAAATGGCAAATAATATTGAATCCTGGGATAAACCAATTACATACTGAATGAAACAAATAAACAATAATATCCATTGTATTTTTTTTCTGACTCTTATATTTCACTCAATAAAGTATTAAATAAGAAACAACGTATCTTGTTATTTCGCGTCTACACAAAGCCCGCTCTTTCTCATTCAGCTGATTGAACAGAAAATATTGAGTACGATTCTGTCATGCATGGAATGATTTCTCGTTTAAATTAATTGGGAGATGTTTTATAAGATTGTACGCTCAACAATACGTGACTTTGTAGTGGAACGTGACTCCATTATATGCGCCTAAGTTTGACTCATTATACCACTGAGATAGTAATGGGACAAAAGAAAGATAGATATAGATTTTTTTTCTAAATAAAATGCTAGAGTTTATGAAACACTACTGTTCACGGATTAAACAATTTAATTATTTAAGTTTATAAAAATAAATTTTATACCAATCCAATTTTTGATACATGATATGTAAGGAACATCATAGTAGTGATTTTTCTTTTGTCAGTTTGATGAGTTAAAATATTTCAAAGAGCATACATTAGGAAGATAAATAAATACTTTTATTTTTTATTGCAGTAACTCTCTTACATAAAAGAAATTATATATCTATATATTATTTCTAGACTACATCAATTTCAAGATTAAACTTATTTACAGAAAGAGCACTATTCTTCTTTAGTTTTGTTTTTAAAAAATTATTTTTCAACGATGTTCAAAACAAGCTGTGCTGCGAAACAAGTCCGAAGCTTAATCAGACGATAGTTCAGTTCCACGGATTCCAAGGGTAGCAATTTCATTCGGATAGTGACAATGGTTGGTGCGTACTGAGAGAAGGAAATGCTGGTAAACTGGAGGTAAACTGGAAGCTTACTCCAACGTTGAAGTACGCGACACACTACGTTTTTGTGGGCAACACGCTTCAAGCAAAGGCATTGTCCTCTTTCATGACAATGCAAGACCTCACAAGTCACGCACAACACAGGATTTGGCTCGCAGCTTTGGATGGGAGGTCTGGCAGCATCCACCGTACAGTCCCGAACTGGCACCCCTTGGAGTAAGCTTCCAGTTTACGCGGCATTTCCTCCTCGTAGTACGCACCAACGATTGTCACTATTCGAATGAAATTGCTACCATTGGAAGCCGTGGAACTGAACTATCGTCTGATTAAGCTTTGGACTTGTTTCGCAATGTTGCCATCCGTGGAGGAACAAGTGTAACTTACTTTTTGAATGCCCGTTGTATTAATGATATAGACATTCTTTTCGATGGAGAGATTTATCTTGTAATCCTTAATAGCATGTATCAATTTTGTTTTATTTGAAACATCCAAATATCTCTAAGACACATTTTAAAGAACGACTTCCGATAGAGCGTAATGTATTGGAAATATATTGAGCTGTCCTGTAGAAGAACTATAAATGCTGCGTACACCATTTTCAATAGGGTGCATGGTACAGTATCTAGGAACAATATATACCAATTTCATAGAAATCGATGCATATGAGATGAGAGTCAGAACATGGACGGACAGACACAGAACCCGAAATCATAAACACTTTTCAACTTTGTTTGAAAGTGTTAAAAAAGATATTCCCTGAGCTAAATTTTATATCGATATAAAACTATATACTCATATTGTAAAATCTATGTTTCAATTTAATTTTGTTAAACAAAATCTATGTTAGATATTTTTCTTCTGTGTGTTGGAAAATGTTAATAGCGAAAACTATTACTTTTGAAAATGTCTTTTAAAATTCGCATGTCTAAGCTTCTTACAACTGAGACTGAACAATCGGACAGAAAACAATCTATTAAAAATTTGACAAATAACTGCAACTCAAAATAGAAAATCCATTTCAACTGTAATCTTTTTGCAGTCAGAGACTTATCATGAAATTCTTTTCCATTTTTCAAGGAAAATTCAGAATTGATGATGCAAAGTCTCTTAAAATGTGCAGCTCTTGGTATTACGCTAGAAATGTCAAAGATAAAAGTCGTGGAAATATTTGTTTCTCTCCTTTAAATAAGTTTAAAAGAGTAGCACATATTTTCACAGGTTCAGCATGTTAAAAATATCAGCCTACTATATTTCTGTTTTACCATCTTCAGCTTTAAAATAACACACTACACTGAAGTTGTCGCAATACAAAACCGTTTATCAAACACAGCAGAAACATAAACATGGCTATGAAAAATAAAAAGCTATTAAAATAGCAGAAAAGGGCCGCATTCGTAAACGCCAAACCAGTTACACTCGTGCAACGAGTTTCCATCTAAGGTATTCGTAAAGGAAACTGAGTGCATTCAATTTATAAACTAGAGCGTTCGTATAAAAAAACTTCACTGCAATTTGTTCCAAACGAAGTAAACTGAGCTCGGATCAGGTTCGTTCAGTTGTTGAGAAGATAAACTTGCTGCATGTTGTTGCCGTTTAAAAATGGCGTCCGTTGTCATGGAAAAGTATGTTCAGAAAAGTATTTTACGTTTGCTGAAGCTGCAAATATTATTTTTTCGAGGAGGAAATTCATGCATACTTTGGAAACTGCTACGAAGGTACATAATTTTTCAAAGGTAATCATTTTCTTGTATTTTTCATTTTAGTAAATTCAAAAATGCCTATTTTAGTGTTGCGACTGAAGTTGATTTAAACCGTTATTAGCGAAATTTGAACTTCTCTTGCTAAATGCTTTTGAAAAAAATGAATTTTAGGTGGAAATTTCTAAATTTTGATCTGTGCACTTCAATTATGGCCACTCTTTCTTTTAAAAATCCTGTTGATTTTATATTATGTACTAAAAACTCTCCTCAGCAGCCGCCCAGGCGGTGTAGTGGCTAGCGCGCCCTACTACCATCCTTTGGGCCCGGGTTCGACTCCCGGCTTTGGGCGTGGATGTAAAATTGTCAATTGTACTTTGATATCAATAAATATGATTGTGTACTTATGAACAACTGAGATGACAGCCATAAAAGTGCTATAGATCTCGAAAAAACTGTGTCACTCAAACTCTCCTCATCAAAAAGAACACATTCGCGAATTGTAAACAAACGCGTCTCCTAGGCGGCTAAACTAAATGAACTGAAGTTGTTCGTGTAAAGTCAAAAGAAACTGATAGCCAAACACACGCATTCCAGTTTTCTTACGAAAACTCCTGCAACGAGTTTGTCGTTTACGAATGCACCCAAACTCACATCATTTCGTGGCTTAGTTTCATGATTACGGAAATCTCATGATTATGGACAATCCCACAAGTTCATAGAAATGAAATCAGCGTAAACTCGTTCACATTCACCATGGCTATTCACATTATTCACAGCATTCGTAAACGAAAAATCAGTTACACTTGTGCAACGAGTTTCCATCTAAGGTGTTCGTAAACGAAACTGAGTGCATTCAGTTTATAAACTACAGCGTTCGTTTACATAACTGAGTGCGTTTAGTTTCAAACTAAGTAAACTGAGCACAGAGCAGGCTCATCTAGTTGTTGAGAAGATACACTTGCTGCACGAGTTTGTCGTTGCTGTTGTTATGAAATGGCGTCTGTTCTTACGAAACGTATGTTGTTATGAAAAATATTTTAAGTTAGCTGCAAATATTATTTTTTCAAGGAGGAAATTCATGCGCTCGCTAGAAACTGCAAAGAATATACAGAATTTTTCAGAATATACAGAATTACAAAGAATATACAGTAATCATCTATCTATATGTATTAAAATACTAAGGCAGCTCGGGACAGATTCTTGAAGTCGTTTCTGATGCAGTTTGACCATGCGCGTTGGCCTAATACTCTCCTCGACCAATCAATAATCAGAATAAAAGCCTGTCTTCACACAAAAGTACGGCTAAAGCCCATTGTTCTGTCCATTTCCACGAGCATGCACGGATGCAGATATTTGGGCTAACGGTTGGGATCGGCGAAAATGCTGGTCGCATTATCAAAGAAAATTTCCTAAATCTGGTACGTGGCTGGGAGCACTAGATGCATCAGTGACATCAACACAGCTGCGGTTTCGGATGACTGATTCTATCGTCTGGGGGTCTATTCTGCCACGTTCGTTTAAGCAAACGTTCGTATTTGTGACACCATCTAAAACTTATCCGTGCCGCATCCTAGTTAACGAACGTTCGAAAAATTGGTATTCTGGAAACCCTCCAAACGCACGTTCGAAACAGACCACACCGTGCGAGAGGCGGAGCAAATTCCATACGGTACGTCCCACAATATTGATGTCACACAAATAGGACTGATGATTTTTACGCCACTTCCTATTGATTATAGCCAATGAAAATTCGACAGGTGATTTTCGGCAAGCAGTGAAAACTTGTAAACTGTCTAAAGAAAAAAAAAAAAAAATAGAATTATTTTCTAAACATTTACTGAGTGAGTTAGTTATATGCTACGTTGTCGAAGTGATGACTTTACAGCCGGACTCTGGTACTCCAAGCAAACTTATTTCCATGTTAATTTCTCAAAAGGTTTCTTAGTTGTTGATAACTTTAACATTCGACAAAAATAAGGCATTTCATCTCATTTTCAACTACAGTGCAGTAAGTTTTAACTCTTGTATAAATTTTAAGTAAATTGAATAACTATAAATGTAAATAATTCTTTGACAATAGTTGAAATCGTCTAAGCCTAACGATCAGAGAACGTAAATAAACATCATATACCCGTAATGTAGGCATTTATTAGTCTTATACTAGCGTTGTATTATATTTTTGTGTTTTTTTACTTGATAATGAATAGTTGAACACAAATAATAACAAAATGTGTATTACTTTTGTTACATGAATTATTTAGGAATTTATTGTGTACTTTGAAATGTTTTATAATGTATGCTTTTGCATGATTACTTGTTATGTGATTGATCATGTTTTGTAAATAGCGATCTGATCAGCGAAGATAATATTTATACATTGAAGCGATTTTTTAACAATAAAAACTTTATTTAATGTATTTTCTTTATAATAATGGTATTTAATTTTGTAATCGGTGCTAGATTATTTAAATGCGTAAATGCTGTAAACTCTGTGTCACGGTGTTCTTTTTCATGGAAGGAACCGCATTTGAGAATTCTAAATATGTAATTTGTATAGAATATAACTACAGAGTGCTTATTATCATTGCAAGTTTGCCTGTAGTTTCATTATTTTTGGTGAACTTCAAAAGATTAAAATTGTTTTTTCACCTTATTTTTTTAAACATACAATATATCACTCATTCGTATATATAAATATTTCTTAAAACTGCTTAAGTACCATGGTATGTATGTTTCTCATTTCTTCATTATTTTTAAGTTAAGTTGTCTAGTAGAATTCTTAAATTTTAGTTCCTAAACATATTTTTAAAGGATAAAACATAAGTGACATGTAGCATGTTGTTTTTCAGTATTATGCAATGTGGGCATAATTAAGCTAGATAATCTTTTTTTATTAAAATTCTTTAACAGGTAGGAACATACGGTGTTAGAGACTAATTCATAAATTTGCTGCTTGAACAAAAGGGCTACTTATAGGCTGAACCAAAACATCGTCTATTTTACTGTCTTTGTAGGTTATAGCCTTGTTAGCCTACTTAGAAATTCGCAACTGTATGCTTATGGTGTAGTATTTACTTGCTGGATTCTGATCGTTGAAGCAGATATTAATTTAATTCTGCTTCATGTTTGGAATCTTGCTGCTGTATGGCTACTTAGTTATGTTATGGATTAAAGAACCTTGCAGTTAAAAGTAAACTCTTCAGGTAAGTTATTTTTTCTCAGGTAAGAATATTTTTATATTATTTTATTTGTAAATATAGGTAATTTTCATTATTCATGAGTGAAAATGTATTTGTATACACAGTTCGAACTTTAGTTACCTGATTTGAAAACAGTTAAAACCTCCTTTAGAAACAAATTTTCAGTTAGCGAAATTTGATGAATTTGAGAGTAAAACAAGAACATAAAAAAAAATCTATAAACGGTTTATTTATGTTATGAATGTAGAACATTTTTGAAGGTTATAGTAACGTTCCGTTCAACTGCATGATGCAAATAAGTAATTTTAAGTAACATAAAATACAGCTGCCGAAAAAAAACAGCGCATTTTCGTGCAGGAAAGTTACATATACCAATCGTTTACGAATAACAGGTCCGTAGCCAGACGATTCGACCAGATGGGGGCAGTATCCCAGGATGGCTATGTATTTGCAATTGTTTTCTTCTCTTCCCCTCTCGCCTTAAAGTGTTACGAAGGCAAATTTCTGGCTATTTCATTTACTTTGTTTTTACTAATTTAATTGCGTATGTTAATAAAATTACAGTGCACGCAAAAAGTCCTCAACACGCGCAATTTTTTGCTTAGTTTTTGTGGTTGACTTAATTTTTCATTATAAAATTATCGCAATATCTTAACTATTGTTAGTGATACTAATATGTTTTAATGCTTTCCAACAAAGCTGAAAAGTGATTATAATTTCAATTCTGTCAATCTGCTCTATCCATCTGTCCGTGTTCTAACAGCCGTAAATATTCATCGACTATTACGAAGCTTCTATATGTTATCCCTATGCAGTGTACCATGTACCGTATTGAAAATCGTGTTTGTAGGATTCGTAGAGCTTTTACAGGAGCACTCGAAATAAATGAATAAGACACTTAACATAGTAGATGGCCGAAGTATAAAAGTCCAGGTTTCTAGTCTACCGCATGGCTGTAGAACTAACTGTCTTGAGTTTTGGGAGACTTTCGTGAATACACATTTGAACCTCCTAAAAAGTCTTCACCCAAGACAAACCCCCTTTATACAAATAGCTCTAACGTAGCTTTGACTTTATTACAAAATTGATCAATCAAATGGTCAAATGGAACAGAATTGTTATGTGAAAAAAATACTCAAAAAACTGGTGCTGAAAGATAAAATAAATAAAAACTTTGTGAAAAAAAAGCACATATTATAAGTAACAGTCTAAGAGCCAGCGACCTCCAGACCTTCGTCATAGTATAAAAGCTGGAACTTTCAACGCGCACCCTCAACAGAGGTAGTAACAATCGGCCACTATAAAGTTTGAATGTTCGTGGCTTTGGCAGGTAACAGGTGTCAAATGTGTATAAAATTGCCGAATATTTTCGTCATTTCATAAAGAGTGATTTTTTTGGTAAAATCGTACAAGCCGGTGACCACCCCATGTAAACATGGCGACAGTCGCTGGAGCTTGGCGACCGCCAAGCTCCAGCGACTGTCGCCATGTTTACTAGTCATTCTAGGCAACCAGTGGTCCGTTTTTTACTAAAAAAACCCCAGTGGATTCAGCAACCTAGTTGTACAGCTATCTAAACTAGGCAACCAGTGGTCTGTTTTTAACTAAAAAAACCTCAGTGGATTCAGCAACCTAGTTGTACAGCTATCTAAACTAGGCAACCAGTGGTCTGTTTTTAACTAAAAAAACCTCAGTGGATTCAGCAACCTAGTTGTACAGCTATCTAAACTAGGCAACCAGTGGTCCGTTTTTAACTAAAAAAACCTCAGTGGATTCAGCAACCTAGTTGTACAGCTATCTAAACTAGGCAACCAGTGGTCCGTTTTTAACTAAAAAAACCTCAGTGGATTCAGCAACCTAGCTGTACAGCTATCTAAACTAGGCAACCAGTGGCCCGTTTTTAACTAAAAAAACCTCAGTGGATTCAGCAACCTAGCTGTACAGCTATCTAAACTAAGCAACCAGTGGCCCGTTTTTAACTAAAAAAACCTCAGTGGATTCAGCAACCTAGCTGTACAGCTATCTAAACTAGGCAACCAGTGGCCCGTTTTTAACTAAAAAAACCTCAGTGGATTCAGCATCAAAACAATACGAAAAATACACTTAAACAAGAACTTACCTTACTTTTCCCACTTCATTTTCTTCTTAGAGGGGCCAGGAATTCCTCGTTCTTCGTCATCGCTTTTCTCCATCTCCGTCTCCGATAGCGTATATTCATCCTCCCTCCCTCCCTCTCCTTCACTCGCACTCACAGTTGACTCATCACTTTCCTCCCTCCCCCCCACTGGACCATCCTTCGTGCGCGGAGCGTACAGTTTACAAATGCTTCGAATGAAGAGCTTCATAAGCTGTGCCTTTTTTCCCCTATGTAGCCTTCTCCACATATACTCGGCAAGGTACGAATCAAATTGACCAACCACCTTCCGAGTGCCTAGAAAAGACTGCTTGATTGCGTTCCACGTGCCCTCCACCGAATTCGTATGCGCCCCAGTTTCCTTGTCCTTGTAGGTCACTGAATGGTTTACCGAAAAGTGTATGAAACCTTCGTCGCCTAGGGTTTCATATGCTTTCCAGCAATCAGAGATCACTACAGAACCCGGAAGAATACGCCGCTTTATCACTTCCAGCAACACATCCTTACTTCTACTTTCAACCACCTCAAAAAAACATCTTGTACTCCCTCTTTCAACACCTCCAAACACCCACCTTCCTTTCACAGGCTTACCCCTTTTATACTTCTGTCTTCCAAACTTACTCTCATCAATTTCAACTACCACACCCTTTCCACCCACACTAACGCTATCAAACACAACAGCATCCATACAAACCTCTCGGCAAAAACTCATCCAATCAGTCACAGTCTTGCTACTCACACCCCTTTCAACCATAATCCAACTAGCCCTCATTTGCTCAATCCATGCACACGTTATTAACAAAACCTCAATCATACTCAATTTCGATTTCTCAAACCACGTACCCCCTCTCAAACTTCTTCTTACGTGATGCCCATTCTTTCCTCCCTTCTTACAAACCCATACATAACCATCCTTACTGTCTTTCCTTTTACTCAACCTCATATCCGAACCACATACACAGCATACATACGCACTCGCTATTAAGCCTACACTCATACACCATTCAATAACCGCTTTCGCTCCTTTTCCTTTCAAAACATAAAAAAACTCCATATTCCACACATCCATACTTACGACGAAATTCCCCGAGACGCTCACTAACCTACAATGAAGAGTCCGTAAAACAGAATCAAAACCACAGGGAAAAGCCAACACAAACTTAATCCACTCTATCACTCGCCACAAACAAACAACTACCGTCATTCAATTAGCACTGAATGAATATCCCATACTTCAAACACCCCGCGTTTCATTATGGTTACCAGTCTAAACAATCACCGCCAGGGTGCCTCACTGCAGCTGAGCATCGCCGTTGACGGCGCCAGAGCCAACGCCAAATCAATTTGTAAACAAAACATCAAATGTAAACAAGTCACCGTATACGGAATATAGTCCATTTTTTTATATGTGCTTCGGCGCAGTACTAGAAGTCACTTTATCCCTTGCCAGACACTTTTCCATCGTGGCAAACCCCCGCCAGACAATCTCAAAGTCATGGAAAACGTAATTCTATTTTCGTCATTTCATAAAGCGTGATTTTTTTATATGTTCTTCGACGCAGTACTAGAAGTCACTTTATGCCTTCCCAGACACTTTTGCATCGTGGCAAACCCCCGCCAGACATAGTCATGGAGTCGGATTTATCGGATAATTTCTTTATATAGAATTATTTATGAGTTTAAAAAAAATCAAAATTATTCAATATAATTTCCATCTTAATACCTTAATCAGAAATTTGATATGGACACCACATGACTTTCTTGTACGTCTGTTATATTATAAATATTTTCGGTGCATTTCATCTAAACTTATTTTGTTTGAAAGACATAAAATACTGCAGTAATAATAAGGCTTAGCGATTTCTAATCAAATATTTCCGATATCTCCAAGTTGGATTCAATTTGAAAGATTTCTTTTTGACACTTCATTGGATGATACTTCACCAAAAGCCCAAGACTTGAGATAGTTAGCGAGATTCTGGTCACGGCCGAAATGGTGATTCATCACGATGAATCACTATTTCGGCTATGACTAGAGACGTCAGTATCATTATAATGAATTTAAAGTGTCCATAGACCTTAATGTATTTAATGTCAAAGGTAACCCTGTAAAGAAATTACTCTTTTGATTGCAATAAAAAAAGACATGCTCAGTTAGCTGTTATAATATTTCTAAATACAAAATTTCAACATTCTACGGTAAACAGTTTTAGAGTTCTGCAAAATACGTAGTTATTTTTTGGCGTTATATTTGGCGATATTTCTGCAAAACACGTGAAGGTCGATGACAAATGGTAAGATTTTGGGCAAACAATGAAATGAAGGAAATAGAATTAAGTTTTCCATGACTTTGAGGTTGTCTGGCCGGGGTTTGTCACGATGAAAAAGTGTCTGGCAAGGAATAAAGTAACTTCTAGTACTGCGCCGAAGAACATATGAAAAAATCACGCTTTATGAAATCACGAAAATATAATTACGTTTTCCATGATTTTGAGATTGCCTGGCGGGGGTTTGCCAAGATGCAAAAGTGTCTGGCAAGGGATAAAGTGACTTCTAGTACTGCGCCGAAGCACATATAAAAAAAATCACGCTTTATGAAATGACGAAAATATTCTGCAATTTTATACACATTTGACACCTGTTACCTGCCAAAGCCACGATCCTCAAAACTTTATAGTGGCCATTTGTTCCTACCTCTGTTGGGGGTGCGCAGAGAAAGTTCCAGCTTTTATACTATGACGAAGGTCTGGCGGACGAGGGCTCTTGCTTTATAACATTTTATGTGTCCTTTTTTTTCACAGAATTTTTATTTATTTTAAAATTTTATATGTTATTAAGAATTACCAAACAGCTCTTCATAGCGTCTCTATTATTTAGACTGTAAAAAAAAGATACTCAAAATTAAGCCGAATGTACTCATTTTTGAGTACATTCTGATCTTATAATAGCTCTGAGTTGTGTTCTCCAATTTAAGAAACTCGTGCACTCACTTTTTTTTAGTTCATGCAAGAACTCAAACATGAATGTACGTATACTCAAAATTTTCGGGCAAATTATGTACTCATTTTTGAAAACATATGAAAAACTAATTTTTGAATACATACAAGAATTGATATTTAATGTATTTTTGGGAAATGCATTTTCGTTATATTTTTATTATATTTAATACGAATATATTGACTGTCGATTTTTGTATACACTAATACAACAATCAATATATTCTTATTAAATATACTATTTTTTATTTATATTGATTGAAATTTGGGAATAACCATTATCATATGCGTAAGCAAAGCGTATACATTATTCGACTGTTTTGTGCAAATTATTTCGTTTTGTTACAATTTTTATTTATATTCAAGACACTGATCTGACATACAACGATCACAGAATGTTATGACAATCTGTAACTATTAATATGAGATAAATTTAACAAAAGTGTAGCGATTCCCTAACACTGTTTAGAAAGCCATTGACATTAAAGCTTTTAAAATCTAAAGAAACTTCAATATTTTTACTCTTGAAAATGTTATGTCCTCCCCCCAAAAAAACAGTCACTAATACAGTGGCGGTTTTTCCTAGAGTCTATACTTACGAATGTAACTTATTGTTTGGTGAGTGTACAAAATAAATAAGGCAATGAAAATAAACATAAAAGTAGTTAAAACATAAAATATTTCTCCTGCGAAAGTATTCTTATAATATCAAAACAAAATTTGTTTACTAAACCAATACTACCGGCAAATGAAATAATAGCTGTAAAGGTATACGACCAATCAGCGTCTTAACTATAATAAACAGAAACAAAATGAAATAACTATAACTTAAAACAAACAAATAATATAAAAGTTGTTCTTACACATAAGATGCGGGTTATTTGTGAATCTCAGCAAATTCTTCTAGCATTATATATGATAGATTATTTCTTCTATTTTTAAGCAGCGAACGCCACAAGCTCTTTACAACAATATGGCAACATGGCGTCGACCACGTTATGCGGACTCTTCTAAAAATAGGCTCTGGCCATGCGAAGAAATCCGGTGAGGGGTGGTTGAGAAAAATGAAATCTTATATACTCATTTTCTTGTTCGTTCTCTTTGAGTATTCTTCAGCGCGTTGTAATAAGGTATAGTTCGTAAATTTTAAGTACGCTACTAATTTATTCTTATAACTTCTGAAACGAAATATTCCCGAACACCACATAAACGTTTATTAAATAATTTACCAGTGTACAAGTGACGTAATAAGGGATTATAATTATATATATCCGGCGAATTGTTATTTATAGTTAAGTGCGTGATGTACTCATTTATGATACAAATGTATTTAAAAAAAATATGAGTGCATTAAAGTACTCATTTTTAAGTAAATCACTTTTAACGGTGTATAGTTATTTTACAGGAGCACCCAAATGTACAATGACTCTGGAAAATTGTGAAATTGGAATTAAAAACAATGGACATTTTTATAAATGTCTATTGATCATGAAATCACGATGTAGATTTATGGTCAAGAAAAAGGGCTATCGGATTGAACATTTAAAAAATAGCCATATTTTAAGCATATCAACTATACCCGGCCTCAAAATCGTTCTAAAAAAGTGTAAACACCTTCTGTATTCATATCAATTAGAGCACTGACGGGCAGATAAACCAAAATCATAAACACTCGTCAGCAAATTTTATATTCCCCATGACAAAATGTATTAAACACTCGATATTTAATTTATAGTATTTTTAACACTAAAATTAATACAAATATGATGTACCGTAAAAGCAATCTAGAAGATTGGTATGTTGGCAAACCGGTCACCAAAATCAGCGGCGTATATAGGATTATACTTCGGGTGGGGGATGATCCAGTATTTTAAATCTTATTATTCTTACAATAGTTAATATAAATGTTTTAAAATAGCAGTTTTTTATAATTATTTTACATTTCTGAGTAGCCCATGTCTACTCGCCCTCCACCCTCATATACGGTAGGGAACAAAATTCTCTTGGCTCTGAAACAGGCGTGTTGAGTTTTAAAACTATGCTGAAAATACACAATTTGTCGTATATGCTTCAGTAATGGCAAAACAAGATTTTAAAGATGTTTAATTTTTTCAAATTGATTCTTTACTTCATTTTTTAAATCACTTTTCTGTCGATTTTTTTCATTCGGGAGAAGCGTTTAATTTTTACGGGGGGGGGGGGATTTTGGTAGGGCAGTGCCCGTAATTTCATACCGGCCTGACGTACACTTTAATTAAAAGTAGGCATAAGGGGGCCATCATATTTAAAGACGCACCAACTTTATTTTTACAATAGCAGCACCTATATTTCACTTCGTATTTCTAATAATTTAGCTCATTTTAACACCAAATAGCAATTTTCAGTACCTCTGAAGTAAAAATTAATGAGATACATTATTAAAATTTTCCCTCTTCCTATGTTAAAATATTTTTTCATCCTTTTAATATCCTATCTCTTCATACCTCTTCGCACTCTTCTATAACGCTGATAAAATAACATCAGCGAAGCAGCTGACGCCCTTTTGATTTGAAGCTTATCAAAGTGCAGATTCTCTATAACGCCACTATTTTCTTTGAGGGTTGAAACGCATACTAGAATGTAAGCATATGGTAGGAGAATCCGCACCTAAAGCTCTACCGTACCTTGCAGAATACTAACATACGTTAGCAGGTTACGTATGACATCAATATGATGTCGCACATCCGAACATGGCAGAATAGACCCCCTGGTTGTGCAAGACCATAATCAACAGTGCTGTTACTTCTACTTTCAGCATACACGGAGAACTGCTAATGCGTTCAACCGAACTTTTAAAGAGAGAATTACTATCGAGCCAAACTTAACAAGGAAACACTGGGAAATCAAATTACTATTTTTGAATTGCGAAAAAAGTGGTGTTATTTTTCAATATGAGTACATATGTTATTTCGTTTACTACTAAATTTTGTTTTCTGCAACTTGTTTATTTTATTATAATCACCAATAGTTTAGTGTTAAACAGGCTTCTGCAAGTGAGAAAAACTAATCAAACTAAATCCTTTGGATCCATTTATTGCTAAAAGTTATTGCTAAAGAGCTACAGTGTTTGTATTCCTTAGGCGATTACTACGCATGATAGAATGATTTGACGATATTTCACAGTTGCATAAAAACATATACTTCAATTGTATCATCATTTTAATTGTTGTTTGAAATTCTACATTTTGTAGTCGTGAAATATTTTTGTTAAAAGCATAACTACATATTTGAACTCTTAAAAGGCTTACCTTACCTAAAATCAAAACCTCCATTATTTTTACAGCTCTACAGAGAAGGCCTCACGTATTTGCTTCATAGTAGTTAAGCAATAAGCGTTATTCAGAACATTCTTGTCGTTTACGCTTTAGAGCCGTCGAAGTTGTTCAGCGACTAAAGAACCATTCCATCATACATTGGGTGCGGGCTCGATTCCCGGCTTGGGCTAGGTTCTTAAACTGTCCGTCTCTTCATGAAGAATAACGCTGTCGTCTCCTGGGAACAATCATTAAAATGGCCAATAAATCGAGCCTTAGCAGTGACGACCACTTCATGATTAAGGAAGTCCTGCCTATAAGGAAAATGTTCTGTGTGCAAGAATTTATTTAGGCAAATTTTACAATGAAATCAGGTATACAAGCCCCCCCCCTTCTTAAAAAAAAGCTATGAGTTCTCTATAACGGAAATTCTTCAGAACTTAATAACTGGAGTCATTATTTCAATGGGGTTAAAACCCAAATACTAAAAACTGAGATAGTAATAAATAGTGAAGATAGTATTGAATTAAAATACACTGCTGGCCACCCAAATTGCAACACCAAGAAAAACAAGAGATATCACAACAAAATTTATTGTGTAGATAACATGTTGACCAAGTAACAAATGATTAAATTTACAGCATTCTATGAAGCGTGGTTCCTGCCAAAATCAGTACCCAGAGTAGCCGCCGTTGTTGGAGATCACAGCTGCCACACGCCTAGGCATTGATTCAAAGAGACTTTGAATGTGTTCTTGGGGTACAGCAGACCAAGCAGCTTCCACACGTTGCCAAAGTTGATCTGGTGTGACAGCTGGGGATGAACTCTGGGTCAGTCGTTGAGCAACCATGGACCACATGTTTTCTATCGGCGAAAGATCCGGAGAGCGCGCCGGCCAGGGAAGCAATTCAATCTGGTGATTGACGAAGAACCCTTGGACAATGCGTGCCACGTGTGGCCGTGCATTATCCTGCTGAAATATGGCTGTTGGCAAGCCCTGAAGGTAAGAAAGGACAACTGGCTCCAACACCTCGGAGATGTAGCGCTGGCTGGTTAAAGTACCGGCAATGCGTACTAGAGGAGTGCGAGAGAGATATCCGATACCGCCCCATACCATAATACCCGGTGCAGGACCAGTGTGACGGTGCATAATGCAGCTGTTCAGCATCCTCTCTCCACGGTGTCTCCAGACTCGAATCCGACCGTCGTGGTGTTGCATACAGAAGCGTGACTCGTCAGTAAAGAGAATTTCATTCCATTCTGTCGTCCACATCCTTCTTTCATCGCACCATTGGCGGCGGAGACGTCTGTGGTTCCGCGTCAGAGGTAGACAAAGCAACGGACGTCTTGCGGACAGACCATTCTGCTGTAAACGACGTCGAATGGTACGCGCAGACACTGGATGATGCGTTACAGACTGAATCTGCTGTGATATGGTTCGTGATGTGACTGAGCGGTCCGTCACTGCCATGCGTACAATCTGCCTGTCATCACGTGACGTGGTGCACTGAGGTCGATGCGGTCGATCACGTCTGTCCGTCGTACCCTCCTGCACCCAACGATCACATATCCGCATCACAGTTGTTTGGTTTCGTCCAATACGACGACCGATTTCCCTGAAAGATAACCCACAATCTCGGTATGCCACTATCCTTCCTCTGTCAAACTCGGATACTTGATCAAAAGATGATCGTTGTTTCCTACGAGGCATAATTTATCGTTTTTTTGAAAAAAAAGCAAGAAAAACACAATTGCTGTACTTGAAACCGTCGAAATCTCCAAGCCTTAAATAGCGCTTTGAGGTGGCGCCACAGGCGCGTTTGATGTGCGTCTGCGCTGAAATTCTAATCATTTGCATATCTCACCTCAGCTAATGCATGTTGTAAATTTCATATTATTTGCATGCTTCCTTCAGGGTGTTGCATTTACGATGGCCAGCAGTGTATTTTGTGCCCTTTTTTATTGTTATTATTTTTTTAATGACTTAATCTACTACTAACTCCTTCAATTGGTTTTTTCAAACTTCAGGAAGCATGCTGTACTGAGTTTGTGTTTTTAAAAAACTCCTAAGAATTTTACTTTTGATCAAAATTTATAAACGCATTGAAACGGCTAATTTACATTCAAATATACACAAATATTAAAATCTTTTACCAATTTGTCGTTTTATCTTTTTCTCATTTCGGCACCCCTCTCAGTATCTCACTTGTGCGATTGCACACGTTGCTCACGCCTTAGGCCGGCTCTGTAGAGCAAGTGCCGGTCCTTGGAGAGAAAAATGCATTTATCCTAGAGCGTATGTTAATTAGCAATTTCCCAAAATGTAATATGTTATATTTTATCGGATGTTCGGAACTTTGAAGAGTCGAAATATATACTAAGTTACTATAATATTATCATATTTTTCTGACAGTCAAACGCATAAAACTAAATCTTTAACATCTACTGTTAATTATACTTATTCACTTACAGCTGTATGTTGTTCACCACCTGTAACAACCATTTTTAAGGTTTTTTTTTTTTTAAGAGCCCCGTAAAAGTACGGTTTTTGTGAGCTAACGTTGAAGTGGTGGGCAGGAAAAGTTCCACTCTCATAATGAAAACAGAGCGCAAAATTTAATATCAACAAATCTATTTAATATCAGTAAATCAACAATAATCATTTGGAATTAAATGAAAATGTTGTTGTTTTCTTTCTTTTTTATTCCATCTGTAACAAAAATGGGAGGTTTTCGTAGGAAACCTGTAAAAGTACTTTTTCGTCCGTTAACGCGTTAAAGCTTTGGGCGGGAAAAGTTCCACCCTCTTCATTAATGTAGACGCCCACAATTTAATATTTGTCTAGCGCTTTCGTGAAAAATATTTTAATTTTAAAGGAAATATTCAAGTGGTTCATTATTAGAATTTATAAGCGTGAATATGCAATGCCTTTTTATAGTAAGGTACAGCGGTTTTTCTTATATTGGATATAACACTACAAATTAAAAGGGTGCGTTTATATTGAGATATTTTCCTTGGTCACAAAAACTATGCAATGACTCCGAATGAAACAAATTTGTGTTTTATCAATTGCAACTCCACAGATCGAACAAACTTGCTGAGCACACAGAGATCCCAGTCCTTAGCCCCGCCTATTGCTCCGCCTGTCAATCTTTCTGGGCCAATGCTTAAGTTTCGATCTCTTTCGGAAGGTCCCACGGTTTGACACTTTATTTGTTGTATTTTCTTATAAGTAGAGGCTGCAAAGAATGCAAATACACTTTCTTTGTCATTCACTTTTTAATTTTATTGTTTCACATGTGAGTGTTTATAAATATACATGGATTTACAAGTTCTACTGTTTCTAACGTCATGTAGAGACCGACTACTACCATCAATATTTTTATTTATTTATTTATTTTCCGTACTCACGGAATGTTCCTTTGAATACCTGGTGAAACTTTTACCTTATGATTCAAAGCTTTTATCCTTTGCAGCAAATTTCTAGAAACTGAATATTTTAATGTGGTGTTTCAAAAACAGAGAGGAGCTAGAGTTTCTTTAAAAAGTTCGGGATTAAACAAATAATTTTTGTCTCATCCCAGTAACTTTCAAACAATGTGATAAACACAACAAATTTGAATGAGATTATTCTTGAAAGTATTAGCAGATAGCCACAAAATCGTCAGCTTAAAATTCAAGAAGTTTAAATTTTTTTTCTCGAAAAACTTTTTTTTAAGTATTTTTTACAACATAATACAAAAAATTTCTCTTAATTAAGTCAGTACTCTATAGATTCGTTGAAAAAATGAGCCACCTATATTTTTTTCTTTATTTATTGAAAATTTTCCTTTCTCTTTTGTCGAGCTTAAAAGTCCGTGTTTATTTCCCACAGAAAAATTGTAACCATACATGCAATTGAAGTGGGCGTAAACTTCAGATGGAGGTTTCCGCCTATATGCGCAACCACTTGCTCTCAGATCATGATGCCGATTTCATTATTTTAATAAAACTCATTATTATTTGTTAAGATCACAATGCATTTTTTAAATTTTTTAATGAAATCTTTTGTTTAGTGTTTACGGAGCTTAAGAATGTGTGTTCAGGGCCGGATTTAGGACTTGCATTCATAGGCAAAATTAAAATCATCCATCCTCATCATGCTCCTTTCACTTTTACATCTCCATGCATACTATTAATGCGTTGTCAGTTTTAAAACAATGCATTCTACAGAAAAACATTAAATTAAATTAAAAGGACAATAGATTGGAAAATTGTTTTGGAAGTGCTTTAATGTTAGAAGTCTATAATGTTATTGTCTATACTTCCCATTTGCAATATCAGAGGTAAGGAAATTGACCCCAGGATCTCTAAAACGGATTTTAGATGAAGATGATGAACAAGTACCACACCTTACATAAAAAAAATTATATTTACTCCAGAGCGTATATTTTTGTTTTGTTTTTTTCTCTTTAATAGATACATTATGTTGAATATTTTGCTCAATTTCGTTTGCTCAAAATGTAATGTCTTATACTTTATCGGATGTTCGTCTCTTTTAGGAGTAGCAAAATTTTTGATATTTTAGGAGAGCAAAATTTTTGGTATGTTAAGATAGATACTAAAAATTATATAAGTTACTTCTGTTATCATCGACCCACGTTTGCAATTGCAAGGAAAGATGAGGAAACCCTCCTACTTCCAGTCGATGAAATAAATGTAAAGGAATAATGAAAGAAAAAGAAAAAGGGGTGAAAGATAAAATGACATAGTCAATTAATATTGTTTTAATATTTCAATAATGAAACTAAAAAATTAGGGGGGTTCAGGGGTCTCCCCCTGCCGAGGCTCGAACAACCGTATTATTTAAATATAAGTGAAATACTCAATATATATATGTCGCATACTTTTATGTCGCATTTTTGGGACACATTTTTCAGACAATTTTCAATAAAGGGGATGAGAGATAAAATGACATAGTCATTAATATATATCTATATATAGCTGACATATTAAACTAAGCACGGTAATCAACATACTTACGATATTAAAACGTAAACATACTAGACTAAAATCATCAAAAAACAGAGAAAAACGAAATATTCAAACGTACAATACTACACAAATGCAAGTAGAAAATTTAAGAAATATTGTCATTCATAAAATTCTGTTCCGGTATTTCAATCGGCAGAGAGGCTACAAACGCCTTTAGCTTGTAGCGGTATAAATAAGAGAAAAGCATTCATGTTAAAAATTAAGTTTCCATAAAATTAAAGAAACCATGCTTATCGCACTTTGAGATTAAGAACCAAATGTAATTATCTTCCCGACAAATGAAGCAAAACAGTATTACTAAAACCTCTCATCGATAGAGTAAAAATATTTACCTTTCAAATTAAGTATCATTCCATTTGCATGATTTATGCTTATTAATTTGTATGGAGTATTTCTAAGGACTCCATTTTTTTACTTTTGACACGATTTCTAATATCTTACCTTAATTTCACACTCAGGAGTCATAATTTTTTGTAGATTACCCAGGCAGCATAGTAATCACTAAAATTTCACCACCTTTTTTAACCCCGCGTAGCTCACAAACACATTTCTTCCCTTCTAATTGCTACTGAGATTTAAATTCTAAAGAAAATCTTTGAACATATTTTTTAAGCCCCTTTCATAAAGATGGCTATTCTCAGATTATTAAAATTGCATCTAGAAACTACTCGGTGATGAACGTACGATTTATAATTTTCTAAATCCATATATATTCTAGCAAGATTTTGTGCCAAAAAATATTACCGTCGGGTACATAATCGTAAATCGATTTCTTCAATAAATAATTTGCATTAATTATAGGAAAATAAATCCATTTTTCTACTTACTCAACTTATTTAAGCAAAGACAAATAACTTAATAAGGTTAATTATAATTCATTAGCGAAATTTATTCCTTACAATTCTTATTAAGATAAACATTAATTCGTGTTCATAATTTTAATAAGTTCTCATTATTTTTTTTCCAGTGAATGGAAGATACTTAATTGGAAATTAACTAAAGGCGAAAGAAATTGTTTGTGTAAGAAACTGCTTTAGAAGTACGCAAGGAAATCATAAAATGATGTGATTTTTTAGCACTAGAAAATGTATTAAAATATAATAATTAAAAATGTGTAGTGGTTCAGTTTTCGGCGTTTATTAAAAGTGTCCGCTTATTACAATATTTTTAAGTTGCGTTTCAAAAACTAGACAGCATATTAGCTTTCAAAAGCTTAAAAAAAGGTAGCTGTTTTTTCTTTTCTTAATATAAGGTCTGTCTCAAAAACAACGAGAAACATTTTTCAGAGCATTTCTGGTTCATCGCAAAGGAAAACGAATGGCTCAATGTGGATTGAAATGTCAGGAACGTATTCCAACGCCCGAGCAGCTGCTCTTAACTAACAGCGCACAGGCCCGTGCTGGCCCGGGAGGACAGGGGGACGTGTCCCCCTGCGCCCTTTGCTTGAGACGCCCTTTTGCGCCTTAAGCCAATGAAATTGCGAAAGAATTACATTTTCAAGAAATTAACGTTGAAAAATTGTTTTAAACTAAAATATTTTTTTCCTCGAATGCAAGAGTGGATTAAAGGAGGTGGGGCGGATGGGGCGACCTCCCCCCCCCCGAGAGAAAAGAAATTACTGTATAAGATCCTATTTTACTACCATAAAATGGATGCATCCGTCCCCTCCCCTCCCCCCGACAAAATTGCATTAATCCACTACTGCTCCAGTGTTCTAGTTTTTAAAATACAAAAATGTAGATTTACTACACTATTACGAAGAAGAATGACGTTGTTTTTCACAAAGTCGTAGCTAGGGGTCATGAGGGCCCAGTGACGTGTTATTGCAATTTTTTTTGGGGGGGGAGGAGAGGAGGGGGAGGTTAGTTGGAAGATTCACACACGCATCCATTGTAGAGAAGTAAAATAGGATATTTTCCTTTTTTTTTCTCGGCAGGAGCGATCTCCCCTCTACCCCCTTTAATCCTTCCTTGTGAAGGCAATTGTCAAGATTTGAGTTTTGTACCACTAAGACTTCTTCTTACTATTATGCAGGAAAAGACTACCAAGTGCGCCCTTCTGAGGCTTGCGCCCCTGGCACTTGCCAACCTGGCCAGATCCTAGCTACGGCACAGATTTTGCAAATTAATATTATAAAAAGTCCCCCCGCCCCCTCCAAATAAAATAAAATAAAATGGAAATGTCATTTTCTCAGAAACTTGAAAGCAATGGCGTTGCTAGGGGAGGGGGCAGCAGTTGCTCCCCTTAAGTCTTTGATTAGCTGATTGGCGCAGTCGCATAGAACGCGAACTTTTGTTTTACTTCTGTACAAAAATTAAATAACTAATTAAGCCTTGTAATTGTTTAACCTTCAAAAAAGAGGTAGTGTTCCTTTCTAAAGACAACTTTGCTAGTCGAGCTCTTTCTTTTAAAAAAAGAGATCCCTTTTTAGTAATATTATCATTTAACCAACTTTAGAGGTTAGTAATTTTTTCTAAGTAATTTTAACGACGTGTAACGAAACACAAAGACACCTATTTTATACCAGACTCTCATAATTTTACGCTCCTTTCGCGTTTCCATATGATAAGGTCATAGCGTCAAGCAGAGAAAACATATATGTTCCTTGAAAACCCTGCTTAGTAACAAGATTTCTAAGCACCCTATTTTCTCTTCCCCTACATTTCGCGCACTTTCAGGCAACAAAACGAGATATACCTCCATCCATCTGGGTCGGATCGCAGATAATTGGGTCGGTTCTTTCATGGGTGTCCGGTATCTGCAAACGAGCGCACCCCCCATATGTATCTGTATGGCAGAAATATGTATCTGTATGGCGCGAATGTTTCAGATGTACGCGTACAAGTGTTCAGAAAAAAAAAAAAAAAAAAAAAAAGACAGAAAAATTCCAACTCAAAGAGATGGAGAAAAAATTCCAACTCTTACTAAACACTAGAATCCACTGTAGTATGGTAGTAAAAGAGGGGGCTGTGGGTCCTCCATAAACAAACAACCAGAGCTTTAGCTCGAGGACTTACTGATAAGCAAGGACAGGACTTGCAGGGGGTACACAGACACAAAGCACATATTGTTTTGTATTACAACTTCCTGGTTTACACCAGTCCACAAAATTACTGAGAAAGCAATGAAAAGGAATAAAAAAACAAACAAACAAACAATAAAAACTCCAAGGACACCCCTCGAACCTATAATGAATTCTTCTTTTTTATTTGGTTTATCAGTTATTTTCTAAATCTTTGCTAAACCGTGAATTGCACACTCGTTTTCGTTTATTATTGTCTATTCTTTAGGAGTTACGTTTAAGTTTCTTTTTAACTAGAATAGTGTGACTTGTAAATATACAATTTTGTGAACTGTGTATAAGTTTCTATGCAGAGTTGGGCAAAATACATAAAAAATGTATTTTCGATACAAAATACAAATTACATTTCTTCGAACACAAAAAAATTACAAAATACAAAATACTTTCTAAATTGAGAAAATACAAAATACATCCATTTTCAAAATACACAAAATACAAAATATGTCTAAAACTTTAATCAAGAATAAGTAAAATTTTCTACAAAAACTTCTAGTTTATTTTACTCCAATGTATTTTGAGATGAACAAACAAATGTAAAAGTAACTATTTTTTATTTATTCTTTTTAATATACATGAATTTTTTCTGGAATAAATTGCATCTTAAAAGGCATGAAAACAAAACTGTGTTTGACATGTATTTATTAAACGTTATTTTTAGTGATAATGAATGTAATTAAAATATAAAATTAAATATACTTCTAAACGAAGATTAATTAAATTATACTTCTACTTTAAGGTGCATTCATATATAACTACAAAAATATGTGTCATTGTATTAATTTACTTAACAGTATGCAATTTAATTATGAAATTATGAAAAGACTTTTAAAAGATGGCATAATTATTCTAAGCACTATCATTTAGAAAAATAATGATTTGCTTAAAAAAAAAACTAGTTTTTCGAACTGATTATCGCTTAATAAATTTCTTTTTGGAGCATTTATGATGTCTGCAAAAAGTCTTTCGACAGGAGCACTAGTCGGCAAACTTATGTTAAATTTCATGAAAATTTCTTTTCTGTCGGATATGAATTTGGAACTTTCAAATCTGTTGATTTTTTGGAAAGAAGCTGCAGTAATTAAAGTTCAACCGCATTTTGAGAATTTGTGATGTATAGTTCGGAGTCATTAAATTCAAACCCGCCATCATCATTCGTAGTA
The DNA here is from genome assembly GCA_038373885.1 of Cheiracanthium punctorium. NCBI lineage: Eukaryota > Metazoa > Arthropoda > Arachnida > Araneae > Cheiracanthiidae > Cheiracanthium > Cheiracanthium punctorium. The sequence continues at coordinate 209,760 of JAWZYV010013040.1, forward strand.
GTTTTATCTTCAACCTCTCTCGCATCACTCTAAAATTACTTCATTTTGATAAGAACAACATTAAAAATTGAAAAGCTTACTGAAATGTTTCATTTATTTCATCTAAGCTAAATCTTGAATTATGATAAGAATCATTAAGAATAAAATCTTAAATTATGATAAGAATTATAAATTTAGGTTCAGCTCTTCAAGCTCTAAAACTAATTTAAACTCATATCTAGTATTTTTTAATACAGACATCAATGGTGAAGTTTAAATTTTTAAGAATTTCAACACGATCCATCCATGATTCTAAATATAGGATGAGTAAATGATAAACAATTAAAATTAATAAAAGAAACTTAAGGTTTACTTAGATTTCCAAACAAGACCAAAAAAAAAAAATTTTTTTTAATATATGTATACTGTTCCTCTCTCATACTTTTTTTAAAAAGTAGGACAAGCATGCTTTGATGGAAAGAGAAGTATATATTAATATATATAAAGCATTATATAATAGAAGTATATAAAGCATTCAATTAAATAAGTTTGAAAGAAAGACGTTGAAAACCTTGTGTATTAATATTTATGATTTATTGAATTATGTTAAACATTTAAACAAAAGAACTCAGTTAATCAATTTTATGATAAGATTGAAGTTTTACCTTTAAGCAAGTTTTAAAATTTGTAGTGTTTTCGAATGTTCCACTTACGATAGAAGACCTTTTGGGTTGGCAAAGCTGGCTATGCGCCTTAATTTTCTCATTTGCATCTACAGATAAAATTTGAAAAATTTTTCCACTGAGAATTGCACAACGACTCGCAAATTCATCTAAACTGAAAGCTTGATCCATCTCGTGATATAACTTCAGAAATACTGACTGACTTATTTTTCTGTAACTTGGTAACGCATTTGAAACTGTTTATAAATTCTTTTACAGAAATCCAGTGAATATTACTCAAAGCCTCCTAGACCAACTATCATTAAACTAATCTAAATGAGATTTCCTCCCTCCTTCTTGCTTAATATAACCTAAGCGTCTCATAAAATCCCAACACCTCTTTAGTTACCATTTATAACACTAAAATAGAGCAGATGCAACAGAATTGTTTATGTCATGAACTGTGAAAAAATTAATGCCAGCAGTTCTATTATTTTTGTTTAATTTTCCCAAACCAAGCTAATTTTGATGTTAGATTAATTTAACTTCAGAATGAAAGATGTATTTTCGGTATTTTGAAAATACAAAATACCTTGAAAATGTATTTTAAGATACATTTTCAAAATACTTTGCTTTTTCTTGTGAAAATACAAAATACAAAAGCATTTTGAAAATAGTATTTCAAATACAGTGTATTTGCGATATACTATGCCCAGCTCTGATTATGAAAGCGCTATGGGCGTCAACAGAATATTTTCCCCGGTATGTGTGTGTGTGTGTGGAGGGGGGGGGGGAAGATTGGCAAAGATTACTTTACCATACCATTACTATGATGGAAAGAGAGAAAAAGAAGAAAAAAACAGGGACAAAAAGGGCATACAAAATCCAGGGAGGGACAAGTGCTCTCCCCCCCCCCCCTTGTTCTATGTTGCCGACGCCTGTGTAAAGCGCCCTCATCATCCTTTGTCCACCGCCCTCTCAAGGCACCCAGCACGGGCCTGACAGCGCATGCCCAGCGCCCTAAAAGTGAGTCTGTCAGCGTGGCTCGTTAACGTTAAGATGCAGTGATCTGTTGATTAGTCTTATAAAGTTTTGACTGAATACCAAACCGATGTATAAAACCGTGTGTTTTTCTATCTACTGTATAGTCCCGAAATGTCACCTTTGACTTTTTTGTTTGTTTGTTTGTTTGCTTGCTTGCTTGTTTGTTTTCACGTGTTAAAATCAATACGAAAAGACGCTATTTTTACACACCAAGGCAACCCCCTGTCTGGATACCACTCAAGAAACATTAAATTATTTCCATTTTATTCACTGTAGTTTATTTCTCTTGAGTTCCAACTTTGTCGGGTTTATAGTAATTTATATCTTTGTACCAGAAGAAATCTTGCAACTATTTTAAATTAGTTTATTGTTAATTAAATATTTCAAGATTATGAATTAAAATAGCAGTCACTTCAATCCCTATTGCCATTTTCGGCAACCTATCTGTGTGAAGCGGGGTTTTTTTTTGCAATGACTGCAACAAAAGCTGAACGACGAAATAAACTGGACATAAGCAACAAGCCTTCAGGTGTCATTGTCTGCTATTGCCCCTGGATGGGACCTACTCGTTGCAAAGAAACAAGCTCAGTGTTCTCATTGATTTAGCGTTCTAGTGAGTTTAAGGGTTAAATTCACTTCATATTCATTTTTTGTGTAACTGTGTTTTATTTTGAAGGCTTGTTAAATACAATTAAATTAAAATTATTAAACCAAATCCATCTAAATTAAAAACAATCAACGTTCCCTCTCCCTGAGTGGCCGCGGGAAAATTATCAAAGTTGATCGGTCTGCGGCGATACATGGGCCAGCAATACTCCTTGTATTGCTGTCCAAGGCCCATACTTCGAAGATTATTAAGTTTCTTCGTTGTAAGAACGGTTGCTTAATTTAGGAATTTATTTCTCAATACTTTTCAGATAGACCTTGACGATCTATACAAGAATAGCGGGATGCCGAGATCTAATCTTTTATGTTTTTTAGCGAAAATTAGTGAGCTACGTAGATAATAAACATGTTTTAAAATCTCTATTTTAAAATAAATTCAATATCATCAACGGATGTGCCATGATGCTTTTAAATTATATCGTGAACATTCATAAATATCTAAACAAATAATTTGCTTCTTTATAAGCAAATAACTAGTTCTTTTCTGGCGTGTAATTAAAAACCAGACTGAATTATACGAACCTTTGTTCTTTATTATATAAAAGATTAACTTTGTTTCTCGAGAGTTTTTAACATAAACTGGTGATGTGGCACGCTTGAAACTTTTTTGACAACGAGCAACTATTCAAGTTCATATATATGCAGGGCATTTCTAGGAATAAAGAAAACATAGTAGTAAATACATCTGGGGGAGATAAATAAAACTCTCATGAATTTCAGTCGATGAAATCTGATTTTGAACTCAAATAAACGGTATTAAATTTATTATTATTTATAATTATCATATATATATATATAACATGTATATATATTATTTATTTATTTTTTTATTAAATTGTTTTTATTATTATGTATGATACTTCATATACAAAAATAATAGTTAAATTAAAACAAGCAATGCATCAAAATACTTTGTTGGAAATAATATTTCTCACTCAACTAAATCGCTGCTTATGCAAAATCATCGGCAATTTTCATGAAAAAATTATCTAAAAAGTTTTTTAACCCTTTTAAATTTAAATTTGTATAAGAAAACAATTGAATTAATTAATTAATTAATTTAATTTTTCATGATCAAAACTAGAAAAAAATGTCATATCACGTAACAGTCTTGAAGAAGTATTAGATAAAACCATAAGTAATCTTAATGTTTGTTTGTTGTTTTAATATGGTTTGTTCAACTCTTTTCACTGCACAAAAATTAGAAACTTTAAGAACGTGACTGAATTAGCAAACAAAAGCTTGTGGTTTCCAAAAGTTTGAAATTACTACTAACTGTGCTAATTTGAAACGTTTCTCCTCAAAAACTTTAATGAAAGTGGTTTTTATTTTCCCTGAGTACAATCAATCTATTTTGTTTGCATTGAATTCGAATTGAAGTTTAATATTTCATCATTGTTATTAGGAGGAGTGTTTTTTTTTCCTTCTCAATTCTAGGATATACTTTAAAGTTCGATAATTTAATGTGATTTTTACTTTTAATTTACTATTTTTTAGCACTGGGCTGCTATTTCTTTCAAGCACGGGATTTTGTCTACGCGGCGCTCCGTGGTCACTTTTCCGTTTGATTCATGTTTTTTGCAGAGTGATTTGCTATTGCTAACGGAATATTTTGGTCGAACTGGATTCAATTTGGTCGAGCGGATAGACAGTGGTTTCCAAAAAAGAAAGCCATCTGGAATTGCTAACGGATCATGTTGCTAACGGAAACGTGGACTATCCCTTCAGGTGGTTTTCAAATACCAGGATTCACTTTGGTCGAACGGATAGACAGTGGTTTCCAAAACAGAAAGCCATCTGGAGTTATGATTTTTATACAGGAAAACTTTATAAAAGTCACTTTATAAAAAGAATATGAAACACTTTACCCGTGCCTACACGGGCCAGATCAATGGTGTTCAAATGATCATTGCGTATATTGAAGATATGAAATTTGCAGTTACATACCTTAGTCCTCGAATTTCTCATGAAGATAATTTAGACGCTCTACTCGAAACGTTGCTGAAGGAGGATGATTGTAAGACTGTTTTACTAGGAGATTTTAACATAGAATTAAATTCCGATCCAGGATCCCATTTCATAACTGAAATGGGTACTTTAGATTTTCCAATACGCACTCATCCAAAACATTTCACCACTAGGGGCCAAACAACAATTGATGACATTTTCAGCAACAAAATTATGCGAACAGCAGTCTATATGAGCACTTGTAGTTATAATTTTTCTCTATATGGCAGAATTGATTGAATAGATTTTTTAAAAAAAATTCTGAAATTATTCCAGCCGAGTGCGTAAATAAAATCTGGAAGAATTTTAGATTTTTTTATTAACTTTTTATAGGATTAATAAGGGTAATTAACTTTTGTACAAATAGCACGTACGTAAAAATGCTTGATCAAGATGTTCTAGACAATTGGCTCCCAACTGTTGATTCGCAAGCCATTAGACGTTGGCGATCTGTACAAATGGGCTTCATGAAAAGAGTATACTAGCGCATAATGACTACAACACTGTGTTGTTCACTTCTTCGTGTTGTAACTGATGAATGGATTGTTTCGAATAATATGTTTTGTATTGACACGTAGTGCACCGTGTAGCATATTTACATAAATACGCAACATTAAACGTATCATTTAACATGATCCTCGACAAGAACATAATCGCAATACATTATTATCTGTACTCTCATAACTAGCTATTTACGGGCATCAATACACTTCAAACAAAACACATTAACATGCATATTATATATCATAAAAAATTATCTCCATCAAAAAATCTTACACAGCTTTTGTTGCTATATTTTAGGACATTACAATTGTTTCTTATATGTATTAGATTGTTTTGTGATTCTTTGTTATTGCAAACTTTATTAAATTACTAGCTGTGACATGTTCTCCGCACGGTAGGGAACGAAACTTTTCCTACCATGTATAATTCGAATTGATTCCAGTGATTTGGAATCTAAAAATAAGCAAAATAATTTGACTCTTGGTGTAAAGTTACCCATTAGTTATTCATAAAGTTAGTATAAGTACTGACCTGAGACCCTTGTTAATATTATGAAACAAAAAACTATGTCGGTGTCATTCGCGATCAGAAAAAGAAAAGCGTGACGGTTTGCAGCGAAAATTCCTAACTTTAAAATGTCTCATTTCTACATCATACTCTTTTTTAGATTTAAGTTATGCCATTAATACCTTAGAAACTGTGGAGAACCGTTTTGTTTTATAATTAAATAGTTGTGTGCCCGCTCTTCGCAAGGCAACAAGAGAACATTTTCCTAAAATGTGATCACAACTACTTGTGACAAAACAGAATCTCCAAGAAAAAAAAAGTTCAGTTACAGTCTTTTCTGTTGAAACTACCGCGAGATATATTAACGCGACGTAGAATTACTTAATGTTTAGTTAGCTGTGATGTAAGATGGCTAATGAAAAATGAATCGAACACTCAGTTTCACGAAATATTTATTAATGCGGTATATTGTGCTTTGATCAATAACTATCCTGTAGATTGGAACCAAAAAGAGAATGGCACAACTAGATGTTAAAACAATCCTAAATTTAAAATTTTCACATTCTACGACTAATAGTTTTTGAGAAATACTAGTTACATACATAAGCCAGAAGACGCCAAGCTTTGCAAGTTTTTGCACAATCTTTTGAGGAAGGTTCACGAAGGTCGTCCGCCCATTAGCTAACTATGATAAGATGGTACTGTGATTGAAATGGATGAATGTCTCTAAAACAGCCATTACCGTAATGTATTGAAATTCTTTTGAGTGTTCCTGTAGAAGAACTAAAAATGATAAAGACACTATTTTCGATGGAGAGATTCATTTTTTAATCCTTGACAACATACATCACTTTTGATTCGTTTGATATAACCTAATATTTCTAAAATAATATTTAATGAATGTCTGCCCATAGAGCGTAATGTATGGAAAATCTTTTAGGTAGCCCTGTAAATAAACTATCCCGTCGATTGGAACCAAAGAGGGACGTGTACAACTAGATGTTACAGCAATCCTAAATATAAAATTTCAACATTCTTCGTCTAATAGCTTTTCGAGCGACTAATAGCAAATTACATACATACGTACGTAAAATGTACGTACACACATGTGCAGGTGTCAGGGAAGAACTAATCAAAATAGACTTGCCGTTGGTCAAAATGGATTGTACATGCGTTTATGCGAACATACATTCATGCATACGATGAGATGTCTCGCAAAAACTCTTGAAAGTAAATTTAGCGGTAGTCAAAATCAATTTTTTCGTCAAAATTTGGATACCAAAATTTTTCGCGATCACATTACGTGATCTTCTCAAATGCATTTCTTTGTAAAAAATTCTCAAAGAATGTTTTAAAGTAAACATAATGTCGACTTAATCTTAAGAAAAGAAACAAGAAAATACCCTATAAATAATAGAAATAAAACTTTGTTCCTCTTAAGAAACATTAAATGTTGTCCTTTGTTGCGTAATTCTATTTGTGGACTTCAACACCCTTTTTTTATGTAGACGCGAAAAATCTTGTAACATTCAACAGAAATCATTAAAACATGTTTTTACAGAACATTTCTAAACTTGTGTTAACAAAATACTTTAGGGAATAAAATAAGGACGATATTTTAATATCTTTTTTTTTTCCCTAAAAATAAAATAAAAAGCGACGTAAAGCAAACAAATAAACTGCATTACTTTTTTAGGAATAAACTGTTAAGGGCAGTCTAATGAACTGAGTTTTATCTCCAAATACAAAGTGCTTCTTGTGATAATTTAATAAGGTAAAAAGTCATAAAAGTTTTTTTTTAATTTAATAGTTTAATAATATTAACTCATAACTAATAGTAATAATTTTATGTACTTTGGAATAGTATTTAATTTTTTAGAATAAAAATTTTAATCCAGATGTGTTTCATTTTTTTTTTTGGTATATATTTTTCTTTTAGAAACATTTTTAATCTATAGAGCTTTGTATTTAACACATACAATCATAAAAATAGTGCAAGACACGCGTTTAGGGTGATACAAAGGATCCACCCTTCTTCAGCTGCAAAAAAATTGAGCTTTTACATAGACAGAAGAGAGATAACTAAAAATAAACAACGCGGAGAGAAAAGCAAGTTTTGTCATTCTAAAAACGGGAAAAGTAGGAGAATCATGATAGTATGTTTAAGAATAAAAAATAAATATATAATCAAAAATTATAAATATAATTAAAAACAAATAAATTTAATAAAGTAAGTAATGATTTTTTTTTAATGGACGAGTCAGCGACCTACTTATAGGCTTGATCGGTATGAGGACCAGAGGTGCTGGTCATTTCATTATGGAGGTGCTTAGTAGACAGACCAAAGTTGCCTCCTATACGTGACCTCCTAATTTTGAACCAACTCCAGATGAGAAACGTAGCACCTGGATCGGCACCCCCAGATGTATCGTTCAAAGATGGAAGACATTAGAGCCACGACAGATTTTACGTGCACCAGCTGCCTTTAGCATACACGGTCCTCAGCAGACTCGATGGAGAGAGGAGTTCACCTTCCCAATCACTGGCCAAGCCGGTGCTGCTTCATTTCCTGTGTTCTAATGGAAACGGAGAAAAGTATGGAAACATAAAACATTAACACAGAAACATAGAACAAGAAATAACAATGACGTAAACAACATTTTTCTTACAATAAACACACACTTCTTTTTATGTAAGCAAATACTGTAAACACACACATACAAATATTATGAGGGAGCAGACAGAACCAATCGTGTCGAAATTACTGTTTTCAAGTAAAGCGAATTAAATAAATGGAAGGATCATCTTTCAGAAGAAACTGGTGATGGAAAATTCCTCCACGAAGTCAAGATGTGATTTAAGATTGAAGCGAACACAAGACATCGTTAAGAAATTTAAAACGATGACGAAAATTCCAAGAATGAGAGGTAATGGGAGATTTGAATAGGTTCTTGCTGAGAATTATATCTCATACGCTCTTTGAGACTAAGCTTGAGAGCCCTTTTGGTCTGACTAATGTATAGCCCAAATCAAACTGACAAGGAAGCACCCTCAACGATTCTCGGTAAAACTAGGATACTCAACAGGAGGATTTAAGATTATTATCAGGTTTAACGATGACTTTGAAATTGAATCAGATGTTTACAGTACATTAAAAAAATAGCGTTGTTTATGTTATCGTTCTTATTTTGTTGTTTTCTTGCTGTTTTAACGTTTTAGGTTTCGATATTTTCTTACCTATATTACGTAATTATTTATATTTTTTAACTTTCTGTGAACTTTCTGCTAATTTCTTCTTCCTCTCCCCTTTCTACTTTTATTCTGCTTGGTTTTCTCAAATTTGCCTTCTCCCGGAATGGAAACTATTTTTTCTCTCCAAACTCGTAGACTTTTCGTTCTCTCTGTTTTTTTCTCTCTGACTCGTATACTATTGTTAGTTCTCTTTTCCTCTCTGACTCGTATACTTTTAGTTCTTTCTCTCTTGCCTATCTGTAAGTTAAACTGTTTTTTCAGATGAAAAAGTGTGGCTCCGTTGTACCACACAATTCTCATGTATGTATTTTGAATACAAATTTCTTTATTTAGTTTTGATATTAGCAGCAAACATATATATTTGGAGTATTTTTATTATCTAAAGGCAATAGTCACAATGGAAAAGATCTAATTTTTTTAAAGAATTCTCTCTTTTTAGGATTAAAATATGATTTCTACTTTTAAAATGAATTATTCAACCAAATTTTCATATTCATACGAAACTGTATTTTTCTATTTAATTTAATCCAGTTTAGAAAAATCATCTACAAAAATCTTAGTAAAAATGAAAACCGTAGGTGATGTTTCAAATTATACGTGCAAAGAAAATAGAGCATGAATAGAAGACTCTGCATATAAATTTTCTATTTTGTGTGAAACAAGGCAAAGGTACTTGTCATTAAGAAGAGCGACTATGAATGGACAATTCTAATAGGATGTACATAAAGTATTTAATTTACATCCAAAGAAAGTTTATTCCAAATATGAGGCAATCGCTCTAAATAAAAGAAATATTGCTTTTAAGAAACCATCATAAAGTATTTTACAACAAGCTTCGAACAATTTTAGCATCATCAGAAACAAAATAACCTAGCCCTAGAAGTAAAATAGATAATCCTGTACTTGGAAAGGGGTACTACTTATACAGATCACGTTCTGAGATGGATTTTAACTGCTCTGCCTTAAGTCAGATAAATTCATCATTGTTCACCATTGTAATGAGCTGATCTAAAACCTATTAACTCTAATAGAAATAAACTGTCAGTCAATTAGAGGCCGATTTGAAAACAAACCAATGAAATAGGGGGAATCAGAGAAAAGTATCAAAACTGATTGATGCAATCTGTTGCTTATGTCCGGAGAGTTCCGCATGTGAAACTGATCTAAAGCTAGCCACCATACAATTCAGAATTTACTACAAGAAGTTTACAGAAAGAACTGAATACTAAAATGAGTTTTGAAAACTGAAATTATACCGGCGTACTTTATGAAAGAAGGAAAAATAAACTAATAAATTAAGATATAAACTAAAATTTTGAAAATCTTTTCTTTAATAGTAAGCTCTGTGGTGGTGTTATGGTGTTCTTTTTTACTTATTTTATTATTTATCGAAAAGTCATACATAATTTGTTAAAAGAAATCTGCCGTTAAGGATCTTACAATATTTTCATGGGATGCGATGCTACATTATATGCAACCAGAAAAGAGTGCATGGGCCTCAAAAAGTAGTTATTGGAGAATTCTCTTCAGCAAAAATCGAAATTTGGGGGGCAACTTCCCAACTCTAATTTCAAAATTGCGCCAATGTATAAAATTCGTATTAAGTTATCCAAATAGTTCACCAATTGTTCAGTGTTTCCTTAAATTTTTAAAAGGTACTATTACTGTAAATATTTAAAGGAATTGATTATAGATAAATTATTAGACTTCTATGGATCGCGGCCCGACGCCCGTGTAATTGTGGTTTTAGATAAGAAATTGTGTCTAATTTTTCCATCGAGGAAACTGCTGGTATGGATCAGTTCTAAACATGAATGAAACATCCTTTGTTGCAGAGGACCTAAAGTTCAACTGACGATGACAAAATTCGATAAATCGATCAATTAGTTCAGGATGAGTAAATGAACGGCCGATCAAAAAAAGAGTAGTACTGCTGCTAGGAATGTCCATTATTACTGTGAAAGAGCCTAAAAGTTGCATCCTAATTAAAACAAAAACGTATCAGTGGTTTTTCTTCCAGGGAAACCGCTGAACAAAATGCGTGCTGTGGATCCCCATAAGCAACGAGCTGCTTACCAGCAACCCGACAAAAGTTGTTATACACTTAAGTAACAGATAAATCACATCACTTTTTCAGAAGCATCTTGCAAAGGACGGTACCACCTTCTCTACGTGTAATCAAATTGATCTAGAACCGCTAATAAGGGGAAAACCCTCTTCCAGTGGCGTTTTGCGTAGTGAATTTATCCTGCTAGTGTAAAATATGGACAATCTTTGCATAGATTCTGCGATCCTCTCGTCCGCCATCGCTAGGATTGACTGCCACTGATGTTATCCAAAGCACGTTCGATAATTCTTAGTGGTTGTTTAATCTAGAAAGCAAAATCGTGGCTAAAAGTAAATTCTTTTTTTCTTTTTTACTTCTTTTCTATAAAAAAGCGGTGGTACTTAATTTAACGGTAATAACCTGGGTAACTTAGTTAAGGTCGTCACTCTTTTAAAAATTATACATTATTTTAATTTTTGAGAATTTATATTTTGTGAATTTTCTAAATGACTCTGCCAGTGTTTGGTGAGATGGTATGGATTTGTATGTGACAGTATGTCAGTATGTGACATTTGTATGTCAATAAGTGAGCGTGAAACTTCTTTTAAAAAATATTTTAAATCTTTTAACGCACCCTTAAATAAATGTTTGATTTAATTTATTTTTACTGATATTATTTCATCTATCATTATTCAAAACAACTTCCACTATATTTAAAATTATTGTGAAAATTTTTATATGCATTTTCTCTGTATCAGCACTATAAAATGTAGTTTCGATTACTTTTTCCATTCAGACGAAATATAAAAATCCTCTATTTGTATTAAATAAAACTTCCTATGCCGTATTTTATTTTTAACCTTATTCACGTGCTGCAGGAAATTTAAATATCTTTATATATTCGTGAGAAGTGAAATAATTTTACCAAACAAATTAATTTTTTTCTGTATGTTTTATGAACCTATTATTTAAAATCCTTCCGAGGCAGGTGCAATTTTTCTCTTATGCATTTCTGTGAATTGCATACACTACATTACTGGACATTTATCGCCATGAAAATCATAACTATTTTTTTAAAGAAGCATATATATTTTAATGGATAGCATTCTATGAATCGCTGATAAAAGACTTCATTTTGTATTATGAGTTCTGAAGCTCTTGAATTTTTGCAAATCATGCGAATAGAAAAGGATTAAAATTCAAAGGTTTTTATAGTTAGAAATGTACAAGCATGAAGGAAAATGGAAAGAATAAATGCTGATTGAAAATATTTTGAACTATGTATTAATAGACTTTGATGCAAATGAATTAATGGCTATGCTCGGGGGGGGAATTCATAAATACGTGCTTCAAAAATATTCCATTTCAATAAAGAAAACTCATTAACGTTCTGAAAAAAATATTTTTCACGCACTGAAAACTAAGTAAAATACGCTCTATAACAAATAAATCGACGCTCCAAGAAGGAAGTGTCCAATTGAGACGAAAATTGGTGGATAGGAAGACAATGTACAGAATAGTAAATGATTAAAATTTCAGAACAATTGAATAATTTATCTCAAAGTTACAGTAAAAGGTTCAATAAGTTGTTGATCCGCCACTAGCCTGGATACAAGCTGCCACACGGCGTGGCATAGACCGATAAAGCTCCCGGATGGTCTCCTGTGGTATTTCCTGCCAAATTCGCTTCAATTGTCGAACGAGGTCATCAACAGTCCGTGCCAGATGCAATCGCCTTCACATCATATCCCAGACATGCTCGATGGGAGAGAGATCTGGCGATCTGGCAGGCCAAGGAAGAGTTTGACAAGCTTGCAGACAGTTTAGAGCAACACGAGCCGTATGTGGTCTGGCATTGTCCTGCTGAAAAACCAGCCCAGGGCACTGCAAAGGGAACGGTAGCAAAACAGGTCTTAGGATGTCGTCCACGTACCGCTGTGCAGTAAGTGTACCTCTAATGACGACCAAAGGGGTCCGGCTGTCAAAGGAAATGGCACCCCAGACCATAATGCCTTGTTGAGGACCGGTGTGGCGTGCAACAGTGAAAGCAGGATCCCCCCCTCTGCCCTGTGCGTCTCCAAACACGTCTTCGATGATCGTCAGGACACAGTTGGAAGCGGGATTCGTCGCTAAAGACTATACGACCCCAGCCGGTATCATTCCAACCTGATCGAGCCCTGCACCACTGTAATCTGGCTCGGCAGTGTGCTGGCGTGAGTGGCAGGTGGCGTAACGTTCGGCGCGAGCGTAGATTTCGCTCTCTCAACCATCTGTGAATGGTCATGATGGACACTGATGTTCGGGTTGAACGTCTGATGGTTGATAGAGATGAAGGAGGCGCTGTGACAGCTGATCGGACCATCACTCTGTCCTCACGATCTGTTGTAGCCCTAGGTCGACCGCTACCATCCTGACGCTGCACTCTGCCATTTTCCACCCATCCTTGCCAGCATCTTCGAATCGTCGCATCGCTTCGACTCAAGTGACGAGCGATTCTCCGATTAGTCCAACCGGCCTCTTTCAATCCAATGATACGACCTCTGTCAAACTCTGACAGTTGCTCGTAATGAGCACGAATCCTGCAGCGAAGCATTTTTTAAGTTGTTGAAAGGTCATCTGAATCGCAATCAAACCGAAAGTTTTAACAACCGTTGAAGAACTGCTCCTTATATACGTCTGCTGGATGCGCAGTTCCGATGCGCTAGAGATCAAACTATTCATTCATTGGACACCAAATATGAATCATTTGCATATCTGTTCAAAAAATTCATGCATGCGAAATTTCAAAGCAATCGGATGATTATTTCTTGGTGCGTCGATTTTTTTGTTATAGAGTGTATTTTAAACGTAAAGTGTGAATACTAAAAATACTTTGAATAAGTGTCGTTAAAATACTTCTATTGAACTTTTTGCGAAAGTTATTACTCATTTGGTGCTAAAAATTCAATATCTTAATTTTTAGACTTTAATTGATTAATTTTTAAGGGCTTCTTAATTATCAAGAGACTCTTAATTATTAAGAGATTCTTAAGAGACTCAATTTTTAAACACGAACACCAGTTAGTGTTTGTGTTATGACAAATCCCCACGAATTTCATCTGGCTACGGGGAGGGGGGGGTTGACTTGGGAGGAGGAATTTTTTGGGGTTTTAACGAGTATTCACATTACATCTGTAGAAAACAGCCCAAAACTCCAGACCGTTAGATCGACAGTCGCGCGGTACTCTCGAATCCGAACTTTCACACTTCAGCTGTCTACTATGTTCAGTTTCTTATCCACTGCATCTTGGTGTAGCCAAGATCTCTAACTGAGGGGTCATGCACAAATTCAATGTAACATTTTTTGTCGTGTATATATGTGTGTGTGTGTGGTGTTTCTGTTTGATCATATTTTAATAATTTTGATTGAGGATCATTTGATCATTTTTTAATCATTTGGGATCGGGTTGATTTTATGAATATTAGTTTAAAATCTACTTATATGATACGCTAACGTATGCGGTACCAAAATCGACGATATTTCCACACTGAGAATGGCAACAGCTAGATGTAAACATGAGTTCAATAGCAACTACGCATGTGCAAAAATCCAAATTAACAGTTCAATGACGTCAAATGGAGCAATTATATGTCACGCAGTAGCTAGATTACAAAATAACAATAATGGATACACAAAGTGCAAAATCTTTTTGACTTTTTCACAGCTTTAAAATATCGAATTTACAATACTTGGCGCATTCATCGCCCATCTAAAAAATGCCACTATGCATTGGTCTAAAACACATTTAGCCATTAGCTGTTTCAACATCGTCTTTTATGATAACACCCAAAATGTATAGCAACCCTAATCTAAATAAATTTAATGGCAATTACTGTTAAAACAAAGGAACACGATTTTCATTAAAATGAGTCCAGAAATTTAGTCAACACTGCACTGAGTACAAAGAACGGTAAGGTATGGGTGGCGAAGCTGACCGTCTGGTGGTTAGTTAATAAAGAATTTTACAAACAACACACATTCGCAACAAACTATAGGTATTCTTTTACAAAGTTCTTCATTAATTTTAATCTTTAAATACCAGTATCTTTAGTAATTGTACCATTTGATTATTTTATTTTAGCTCTTGTTCATTTATTTAAATAATTATATACACTCACTAACGCACATAGTCAAAGACATTATATAAAATCTACAATGTGTCCCACCGAAATAAAACCTCCGTAATTGTGTGCCATAACAGCATGCGAAATTGGCGTATAAGATCTACACAAATAGAAAGTATGCACGAATACGTATCTGAAGAGAAAAACTTATTCCCTGCTCCATCTGGGCAGGAATAAAAAATAAATGTCTAAAAAAAGAAAAAAGAAAAGTGTCCCGCCGAAATAAAGCCAGTACTGTTAATGACCAATATATTCGGCATGTTCACATATCACTTTGAATATTCGAAGTGGGATATCTTTTATCAATCCTTGGAGGACAGTAACATCAATATTATCCCAGTGTTCAATGATGGCGGCCTTGAATTATGCAATAGACTGAGACTGTCTGAGATTTACAAATACCCCACGCGTTTTCTGGGGATTGAGATCAAGCAGAAAGGGAAGGACATTTCGTGACATACACCGCATTATCGAAAAACCATTCTCAGGAGACCTTTTTTCAACATGGGTGGGTACGTTGTCCTGATGAAAAATCAAACTTCAGCCATTAATTCACCCTGCAAATGTCAGTAAATGGGTTCCCAGCATTTTTAAAAATAAAACACATGGTTTTATATATAGTTTCTGGTGCCGAAAATCCGGATTCTAAATCTGCAACGTGCAAAAATTTGAAAATCAATTTGACAATTGTAAAAAGCCAACAAGAAGAACTATCAGATGTGCGAAATCAACGCTAACAGAGTGTTGCTGTTTTTAGCTGTTTGGTCTCTTGTGAATGGGACACCAACCAATCAACCAATGTAAAATAAAAAACTTAAGTATTTATTATAAATTTCTTTTTACGCACTGTCATCTGTTTTTAAAACTTTCCGATAAGGTTAAAAAGTGTTTGATTTGGGTTTGTCTGTCAGTCCGTCTGTCCGTCCGAGCTCTGACTAAATATTCATACTTTACTAAGAAATTTATATATGTTATTCCTATGTATTGTGCCATTTATCCTATTGAAATGGTATATGCAGCATTTATAGTTCCTCTACGGGAGCACTCGAAAGATTTCCAATACTTTACGCTCTATGGGTATTGATTCTTTAAAGCATATTTTAGAGATATTTGGCTATTTTATATGAAACAAAATTGATACATGTTATTAAGGATTACAAGATAATGGTCTCCATCGGGAATAGTGTCTGTATCATTAATAGTTCTTCAACAGGAGTACTGAAAATAATTCAATACATTATGTTCTAGCAGTTTACAGATAGGCATCCATTTAAAGCGCAATACTATCCTACAACATAATATTAGCTAATGATCCAACGACGATCGTGTGCCTCCCTCAAAAATTGTGCTAAAAGTTGCCAGTATTGACGACTTTCGCGATAAATCTCCAAATATAATGTGGAAAAAATGTTTCAATAAATGTATGATATTTTGGCGATATTTTCATTATTTGTCTTGAAGTTAATATATATATATATATTTAATGAGATAATATTAAGCTATGACGATTTTAAATAGGAATTTTGAAGGTTCGTTACTCGATCTCTAATTTACCGGTTTAGTATGTTGTGTTGTGCAAAGGCAGAGCTACGCAAGAACTATCTGCCTAGGAGGGAGGGAGATGCGTTGGTCGGAGGAATTTTTTAGGGGTTCTAACGTATTAAGCGATTGACAAGCAACCAAATTGCAAACTTTGAATTTTTAGGGCGTGGAACATTAATTTTAGTCAGTTAATCCTTAAAAGAATAAATTTCTCGCTTTCCTCGTTCGTGCGATAGCGTTATGCTATATAAAAGGAATATTTAAATTTTTAACTTTCCAACAAGGTTGAGAGGTGTTTATGATTTCGGTTGTCTGTCTGTTTTTCTGTCCACCCGTCTAGTGTTCTAACTGCAGTAAATATGCTTCGATCAGAGCAAAATTTCTATATATGTTTTTTCTAAGTAAAAGTATCATACACCCTGTTCAAAATGGTGTATGTAGCATTTATAGTTCTTTTACAGGACCAAAAAAAAAAAAAAAAAATTCAAAACATTAAGCTCAATGGGCAGTCATTCTTGAAAGCGTATTTTAAAGATATTCGGTTTTTGAACGAAAACAAAGTTGACATAAATGTTATAAAGGCTCACAAAATAATGTTTTCCATCGAAAATAATGTTTGTATTATTAACATTTCTTCTACTGGAACATTCATAGGAATTCCAATACATTGCGATCTACGCAGTTGAAAGACATTAATCTATTTCAAGTAGAATACGATAAGTATAAAAATGTTTATAACAGCCTACCCTTGAGTTAGGCGATGGAAAACCTTTTAAAGCTCTTTAACTGGGTCTCACAAAATTTCATTTATAGTGATAATACAACATTTTTTTAAAGATTGTCTCCGAAATCTCTCCCGATTTAGAGACAATCCATCACCTAACTTGGTTGTGTTGAAAAGTGTTTTATAACCAATGCGTTTGGCATGATTTATCTTACAAGTTTAACTATACATTTTACTCGATTTTCTCTCCAATCGAAACATTAGTATCTAGGGAAAAAAATATAAATAATAATATTTATATACATATAATTTCAGGGTTATTATATAATTAGTTTTTTTATTTCCAATGCAGCAGGCGATTACAGACTTCATCCTTATGTTCTTTATATAATTAGTAGTTTTTATTAACAATGACTAGACGCCGAATGAATTCATGCTGACAATAATGACAATGCACATATTAGCTCTCGTTCTTATAATTTAATTAAGTATTGTATTTTTCTGGAGGCGAGTACAGTCTCGGAACACAAGTTATTCCAATGAATACGTTTTTATTTTAAGCGATTTTAAACTCGATCTCTTTTTTAATTAAAATGCTTGAAAATATTCTTCTATTTCCACTTACCAATTTAAAAGCAATTATCAGTACGAAAAAACCGTAGCTCCAATTGCAATTTTATTAAAAGAAAGAAACGTTTGTATTTTTTTTTTTTTTTTTTTTTTTTTGGTACAAAATTTTTCTCGTTCATAGTTTTTCCTAGTAAAAACTATCAACGAAATTTAAACTTCGCCATTTATGAAATTTAAACGAAAGCAATTATTTTCTGTTTATTCTGCGAACAAGCTAATAAAATTCCCTTGCGGTGCTTATATACTGTTTATTTATCTCAAACGGATTTCATTTGCAGAGTTTTTAAATTAAAAAGCTTTATCGAGATGGTAATTTATTTTTAGATCAACGAGTGGAAGTTTCCTTAAAAGTATGTTCTTCGGTCTGTAAATGTTACTCATAATTATCTGTATGCATTAATAATGCTCATATTATTAAAATGATACAAACTTTGTGAAATAGCATGTATAAAATGGTATTTATCAACGTAGTCATCATTTAGGAAGGTTCAAAAGGTCCCCCCCCCCTTCTTCAGTTGAAAAAAATCTTGAGGATCCACAAGAATAAGAAGTATGGAATTCTATAATGCCTGGAACTGACATCATTAGTTGTTCAGTGCAAAAGTTACTGTCTCACTGAGATAAAATAAATAAAATAAAATGCATTTACTAATTTATTTTTTAAAAATTATTTTTCATGTTCTTATATATGAATTGACAGAAAAAGTATGCAATAAAGTAATACATATGCATATTTGCCACCACTTTTATATAATTAACGGTATATCAATTTATCAATACATCAAATATTTGTGATAATGTGAATGAAAGACAGTTATTCTAGACCATTATTCTAGAAGATATATTTTCCCTACATTTTTACACTCATGAAAGGTTCATATAAAAGTTTCTAAAAATCTTTTTACTGATCAAATTAAATTTTCAGATAGTTTCTACTTCTAAATTAAGATTTCTAACTTTACAGTGGATATAGTGTTTAATATACTTTCCACATGCACTTTTTCCCCCAAAACGTCTGGGAATAAAACATGACAATTCCATTTTACTCATTATATTATCTATGTTCGTAGTAATTCATGGAAAACGATTAAAAGATTGATTTTCTTGGAAAAGATTACTTTTTTTATTTGCTAGCTTATAATTCAAAACTATCTCTTATTTTTTTTAATTAATTTCGCATTTTCCAACATTCCTTTACACTCCAGTGTCACATTTTTCTCTATATTCATTATATACATTCACATGCTGTGTGGAAGCATAAAGATGGCCTCACCATGGCACAGTAGTTATGTCACCGGAAAGGGTAGACGGGCGAAGTGTGAAGGTCCCCGGCTCGGGTCCAATCGCGCGGCCGTCGACCTAACCGTTCGGAGTTTTCCGTGATTTTCTTCGAAATTTAGCGTAAATACGGGTTAGGAAGTCTTAGAAAGACCCCACACGGATGACATCCTGCCCCCTTGTGTTGTCCTTCTGACGAGGATTTATAAGCGTCATTTCGAGCCAAGCACACAAATCCGATATGCATATTCACAACAACAACAGCAGCAGAAAAAAAAAATGAAATACTCTCAGAGTTCAAAAATACACCACTGAAAGACTGAAAGTAAATACAACACTGAAAGAATAAGGTTCCGCTTTGGAGGCTTAATTTGCTCCGATGAGTGGATGAACTAGTCAAATGCAATATGTCGCTCTTTATAAAGTCATTGTCGTTGTGAACATGTCTAGCGGATTTGTGCGTTTGGTTAGAATCCCGCTTATAAATCCTCGTCAGAAGGACAACACGAGGGGGGGGGTGCCCTCCGTGGGGCTCTTTCTCGGGGGTCCTAACCCGTATTTACGCTAAGTTTCGGAGAAAACCACGGAAAACTCCAAACGGTTAGGTCGAAGGACGTGCGATGGGACCCGAACCCGGGACCTTCACACTTCGCCCGTTTACCATTTCCAGTGGCATAACCACTGTGCCACGATGAGGCATTTTACAAAGTCAGAAAACGCTTTAGTACACTCATGTCCATAAATTAAGGATAATGAAGTTCAGGCAAAGAAAGAGAAAGAAGCAAAACAAATTTGACTTATTTGTAAAGTCTATTTATTAAACAAAAAGTAAAGAGCAAAAAAGATGCTATATGTTTGACATAATTAATAAAAATTGCAAGTTTTACTCCCTTGACCAAATTTCAAAAAAGAACCTATTAACAAAAAACAGTATAACATGGTTAGTAGGATGGTTAATACGGAGTATGTCTCCCGGACGATGCAATACAGGCCTGACAACGCCTAGGCATGCTGAGTATCAAATGATCAATCTGATCTTGGGGAATATTACACCACTCATCAAGCAATGCACTCCGAAGTTCCGGTAGACAGGTGGGAGGGGGTTGACGGGCTGCAATTCGTCGGCCAAGCATATCCCACACATGCTCTATTGGATTCAAGTCCGGTGAGTATGTTGGCCAATGCATACGGGTGATATCCTCCGATTGAAGGCATTCGTCTACAATGTTTGCACGGTGAGGACGGGCGTTGTCATCCATAAACACAAATTCAGCACCCATGGCGCCCCGAAACAAACGTACATGTTGTTCCAGAATGACATCCCGATATATGTGGCCTGTCATCGTTACACTCTGAACATGCAGGTCAGTTCTGGAACCAAGAATAATTCCTCCCCAAACGAGCAATCCTGCACCACCGTAACGGTGTCTTTCAATGGTGTTCTCTTGGTGGTAACGGGTACCTCGCGCTCTCCAGATGAATGTCCGGCGAGAATCAGACTCCAAACTAAACCTGGACTCGTAGTAAAACATCACACAAGACCACTGTTGTGGTGTCCACAATGCATGTTCTCTACTCCAGGTTAATCGCAGGCGACAGTGAGTTGCGGTAAGTGGAACACATCTGACAGGCCTACGAGCATATAGACCAATGTGCCCTAAGCGTCTGTACACGGTCTGCCTTGAAACTGTCGTACCGGTAGCTGAAGAGAGCTGACGAGACAGGTCTGATGCTATACTCCGTCTGTATCTTTTGGCAGTAACTGCCAAATAGCGGTCCTCATTCGGCGTTGTAACTCGGGGGCGGCCTGTGCTGTAACGTCTACTCACATTACCATCATCTTGGAATCGTTGCCAAAGCCTGGAGATGACACTCTGGGCGATTCCAAGTTCCTCGGATACTTCCAGCTGGGTACGTCCACATTCCAGTCGTCCGATAATTCTGCCACGTAAAACATCATCCAAATGCCTCCTTTGTGCCATAACTATGCGGTTTTTGCACTGAAAGGCTTTCACAGCGCTTGTGAACAATTTTACTTCTTTGCCATACCATTCCTTATATACCCCTCTCTTACACTCTCGTCATTGTGACGTACCATCCACGCCATCTGGTGGTTTCCTGTAATTTGCATATTCTTCTTCAAGATGTGTGTGATCATTCCACAGGTGAAATTTTTATTTTAGAGATCAATTTCTGTGTGATTCTGAATTATCCTTAATTTATGGACATGAGTGTACTTATTTTCCACTGGAGAGAAAGAAATCGGCAATACAATTTTTTCTTATGTGCGTGTTGGTTGTTTTGTAATCATTTAAAATAACTTTCTTTTTATCTAAAACAAATGTAAAACTTTCTATGCATTATCTGTAAACAGGAGTTATTGGAAGCAAAAAATATAGTTCCAATTACTTATTTTTATTAAAATGATGAAAAACAAAATTGAAAAAAATTAGTCTTTAAATTTGTTTTTAACTTTATCAACAGTTAGAGAACGAAAGTACAGACAAACAAACCGAAATCATAAGCACAAGCTTGTTGGAAAGTGCTAAAGTCACAATAAACTGTCGTACAGTGAAATATCTTTTTAAGGCATTTTTCACATTTCTAATTTTAACTTTATTTACAGCACTTTAAAAAATATACAATAGATAAAATTGAGATTTTTAAGTTGAAAATAGTCTAAAGTTTAAAAAAAAATGTTTCCGTTACCTGATAAAAAAGGAACTATTCTCTATCGCAATGAATATTTTTATAAATACAAACAACCAACATTAAATAATTGTATCACATAGAAATATAGAGGAGAGGAGGGTATTATTGAATACCATTTACATTTCTAAATATAACTTCACAGGTTTTTGAATAAAATACCGAAAATTATCATGAGTGCATACTATAAATGTAATAAAATGTCGCTTGTAAAGATAAACAGTATTTACTTTGATGTAATACAAAACATATATTATAAATGCTAGTTATAAATGGAAGCTAGCATGAAATAGTCGGGTGATATGGTATAGGTGGTTTAAACTGTTGAAAAATTAGTTATACTTCATTAAACATAATTATTTTTAGTTTTAAAACCATATTTTAAAGATTCAGTAACAGTCAAGGTGAGCCCACAGAGAACAACTGAAGCTCTGAATCCAAATTTCTCCCCGTTGATCTTCGGAGAATTGTCCGCTACAGAAGATACACTCAGTGTCTTCGTTTTCCAGTTCTTTAGTTGATGGCATGAAATC
Organism: Cheiracanthium punctorium; assembly: GCA_038373885.1. Classification (NCBI taxonomy): domain Eukaryota; kingdom Metazoa; phylum Arthropoda; class Arachnida; order Araneae; family Cheiracanthiidae; genus Cheiracanthium; species Cheiracanthium punctorium. The sequence continues at coordinate 232,008 of JAWZYV010013040.1, forward strand.
CATTACAATATTACCTAGTATTCCATAATAAACAGCACTCCATCTACCTTCAAACTGATGGGCAAAACACGGTTTGCTCAAAAACAACCACAGCACAGCAGCAATGTACATTATGAATAACATCAATGTTCAAGTCACGTGTATACTAATAGGTTAAAATGTTCGAAAACTTATCTGCAAAAGCTCTTGAAAATAAAAAAAACACACTTTGTTCTGTAGGGAGTGGTATGACAACAGTAAACCGGCAGCAGCATCTGACAGAGCCGAAAACTCGGTATTCCATTTTTCCTGACTGTTCCATAATACCCTCCTCTCCTCTACATTAAATAGTCGTATACTATAAAAAAATATGATTACCGTTAACATATTTAAGAAGTGGAAATATTAGTCACTAGTATATAAAATCGATGCTTTAAATCTGGATTCTTCAATTACATTTTGTTTGTCCCTACTAGATTGATAAATATGAATGTAGTTAGTGCTGAATCTACCCCTGCCATTATTTCTAAGAGGCTGATAACATAACATAAATATAAAAAAAGCTGTATGCCACTTCTAAAAAAAATTCAGTGGTGCATAGGAAATTTCTTACGACCATCGTTATTATTCATTAAAATAAACTTGGTGGATTAATGTAGCCTATTAAATAGTAAGAATAAGCGATCATTTATTTTGACACGAGTACTTTAACATCTCATACGAAAACTGGCTTTTTACTGGCTTTGTTTGTGTTTCATAAAAAAGAATCGCTTAGCTGCTTTGAGACTAATATTCTGTGAACACTTCAAAACACACCAAAAAAACATAACTTGGTGTGCGAATGAAACATTAAACATACCTTGAAAATTTTAAATAGAAAGATGCCTTACATATTAGGCAGAAACATTTTAAGTGCTGCTATCTTTCTACGTCGTATCATTTGAGTGTATGTGGTAATAGCTCAGAACGGGTGAATCAATTTTAATGCACGTTTTTCCGTTTTATTAGAATAGTAACTTAATCAAAATGGTTCTTTATGAAAATATTTTTAATTGATCAGTTTAAAGTCAACGAAGTTTGCTTGTCTACCTGTGGTAGTAGGTACCAAACGGATAGTCTGATTTCAATTTGTTATGCTTGAAAACTAGTTTTAATGAGGATAGTTCTCAACTTTATTTTATTATGTTCATTTCATACACTACATTATTTTTTTATAAGACTTGCTTTCTACTTGTTTTTGCTTACTTATTTTAATAAACTAAATATCATTTGCACAGTTTTTAAATGAAAAAAATTTCTTTTCTTCTGAAAATTTGTTATAAGGAGGGAAGAATGTATATATAAAGATTTTTTTTAAGTTTTTTTCATTGCAGGGTTCAAAAGTTATATTGCCCGACATTCCCGGGGCATGTAAAAATTCAAATCGGGCATAAATCTTTTGCTCTTACATGCCCAACCGGGCATGTAAATATAATCTAACGAATAACAAGCAAAATTAACAAATATTCCACTACTTATAGAAATAATGCTCTGTTTTTATCCCAGTGCATCTCCCTGTGAGAGAGTATTCAGTGTAATGAATCTCATAAAATATCAATTGCGATGCAGTGTGACATTTGCAATGATGAATCCATTTAACGCGAATAAGCGTTGACGGTTTTAAATCAAAAAATTTTGATCCATCAGCAGTGATTGAACATTGGCTATTTAGTACTAAAGGAACAAGACATGTGGAAGGGCATGCACTTGCCTGTAACTAAAAGTAATTTTTTAGTTATATATGTGTGTAATATTATATCTCCATGCAAAAATCCTTAACGGCTTAAAAATTTGTGACGGTCTTAAAAATAATGATATGAAATTTTGAGTGACGCCCTGCTGTGACTTTTAAATATTTGTTTTTAAATTCCATTGCAGTTACTTTCGTTTTATTTCCTAAAGAAGATTTACGCACTTGCATTTGAGCAATGCTTTTAATTATGAAATACACTGTCAAATATATCAAACTTTCACTGAGTCTATATACTGTATTCAAAGGAATTTATTTCAATAATTTAATTTATCTTTTGGCACCACGTTATCCAAAAGGGTAAGTAAAATTTACGTAAATATTTACTTAGTGTCATAGTATGCAAACTTAGTGAAATGTATATGAAAATTTTGCTTGCCCTTTTGGATAGCGTGGCGCAAAAGATAAATTAAATTATTGAAATAAATTCATTGAATACATTATAAAGACTCAGTGAAACTGTAATATTGGCAGTGTATTTCATAATTAAGAGCATTGCTTAAATGCGTAAATCTTCTTAGAAAATAAAACGAAAGTAACTATAACGGAATTTAAAAACAAATCTTTAAAAGTCACAGCAGGGCTTCACTAAAAATTTCATACCATTATTTTTAAGACCCATATTTAAAATTCATATAGCTATAAAGTAAAATGCTGCGTCAAAAATTTTTAGCCCATTAAGGGTTTTTGCATGGGGATATCATTACCTTTTAGGGGTACGGTCAGAAGATAATAAATTAGTTTCACGGACGAATTTCAGAAATTCACTTAACACTAAGTTATGTAAATAAATATACAAATCTGTTTCCATGCAGTATCAGAGTATTTGATTAAAAAAGCTACATCAAGCTTTTTATAACGCTTGTTGATTGGCAGGGGCGTAGCCAAGGGGGGGGGGGGGTTAGGGGGATCATAACCCCCCTAACCCCCCCATTAATTCAAGAGCAAAAACAGCAAAATTCCTCATGGGGGGGGGCATGAGGAATTTTTTGCCATACAAAATGTATATTCTTCACTACATTATCTCACACACGTATACATATATATGAGTTGTAGTAGTCGTAACCCCCCCCCATGAAAAATTTCCGGCTACGCCCCTGGTAACATGTAACAGAAAATTGACATGTTTTTGTTAGAATGTTATAATAAGAGGCATAATACTGATTACAATCAATAATTTTTGAGTAATTTTCTATTTATAATTTGGGTCGAGTACAGATTAGTACCCCGGCCGCCATCTTTGATTTTATTTCATTAATTTGCATTCAGTTCAGTGCTAAACGCAAGTTAACTTTTTACTATAATTATTAACTATTGGGTCCCTCCAGTGGCCAAGCGCAAAGCGCTCTGAACTGGGGGACGGAAAGTGCCTGGTTCGAAACCAGGTCTCGTCCGCCGACCTAATCGTTCGAAGTTTTCCGTGGTTTCCTCCTAAGCTTAGCGTAAATACGGGTTAGGACCTCTTAGAAAGACCCCCCATGGAGGGCACCCCACCTCTCGGCTTAGAGCCTACGTGTAGCTAATCGGCCGTAATTCAAGAGCAACAACAGCAATATATAACTATTGGTTCTATTGTTTTAATAAATTGTAATTCATTAATTTGCATTCAGTTTAACGCTAACCGTAAGTTAAGTTTCGTTAAAATTATTAATAAATAATCTCGTTCTTGATTAATGCTAATCTAATACCTCGCTCTATTGTTTTAATGCAATGCAATCTATTAATTCGATTCAGTTTTAAGCTATCTGTTAGTTAAATGTTTAAGTATATTATGATACATCTATAAGTTTTTAACTAATGATACATCTCAAAGTTTTTAATTAAATTAATTAAGATTATAATAAAAAAAAAAAAAAAAATTTTTTTTTTTTATTTTATTTTTTTAGTGTTTGGGGAAAAAAAAAAAAAAAAAAAAAAAAAAAAAAAAAAATGAGGGGGTGGGGTGGGAAGGTTGGGGGATGGAATGGGATGGAGTTTAATTGGGTTAGTGGGTAGTGTTGTTGGTTAGTTGGGGTAAAGATGGAATTAGAATTTAAGAGGTTAGGGGTAGTTTGGAAGGGGTGAGTTTAAGGATGAGGAAATAAGTAAGTTAGGGATTGGGGAGGGGGGGAAGAAGTTGAGTGATTTGTAGGGGTGGTAAGAGGTTTTGTAAAAATGGGCGTGGGATAAAATAAGAGAGGAGGTTGGAAGTAGGGGTAGTTGAGAAGGTTTGATTGTATTATTATGATTGTTGTTAGTGGGGGGGGAGTGGGGGGGTTGTTTGGGTTGGATGGTTGGGGATTGATGGTTTAGAGTTAAGGTTGGGTTGGGAGGGGTTTTGGTTTGTGTTGTTTGTTTAGAGGGAGGGGTGTTTGGAGTTAGTTTTAATAGAGAGTTGGGGGGGTATCTATATATCTCTATCAAGTGGTTAGGGAGGTGGATGGGGGTTGAGTGAGGGTGGTTTGGGGGGTGGTGTTGGTGGTTATCTATCAGTTTTGGGGGGGGTTAGTTGGTGTATGAGATTTGGGGGGGTTAGGTTTGGGCTTTGATTTTGGTGTTGAGGTTGTTTTGTGTTTTTGGTAGAGTTTGTGTGGGGGGTGTTTAGGGGTGGAGTCAGGGGTGTGGAGATTTAGTTAGCAGAGGATGTATTGGGGGGGTGGAGGGGATGGACGATGGTGTGTTTGTATGGGGGTGTTTGTTAGGGGATTTGGTATAGTATTTGGTATTGTTGGGACGGATTTTTTTTGGTGGGTGGGGGGTTTTGTGGGGGGTTGTGGTCAGTTTACACACATTGTTTTATTAATATAGATACCAGTCTCAAATAAAATCCAGTTTCAAATCTAAGCCTCGCCAAAGTGCCAATATACGCCATTTTGCAAGAGTTTTTTCAGGGAATCATTCGAAGCATTGACTTAGCAGCAATCAAAATGGGAAATGGTTCAACCGCCAGGCATTTTTTTGAAAAGTGGAATCCCTTAATACAGCCTCATTTTTTAAATTATCAACTATAACATGTTTTATTCATCGTTACTCCGATGTACTATATGCGAAGATTTCAATTATATGAAATTTGGCGGAATTCCCCCAACTAAAATCAATGCACTCAATTGGCGAGAATGCTGAAGATAGATCGCTTGAAATCCCTTAATAACTGCATTATTTCCGCACGGATCATTAAAATTTAATGCTGTATTCTAATAAAACCTTTGCACTTGTTTTCAAAAATCCGTTTCCTTAAGCTCTCAGTAAATTGCTCCAAACCGGAAGCAGTGCAAACCGCTAGAACTCACTTTCTCGGCATTTGAGCTACTTTATTTTTTCGCCAAACTAAAAAATTTTACACATTAGCCTCGGAAATCTTCAATTCTTATTGTTTTGCGTAAAAAAATTTTTCATTCCTGCTCCGATTTCCCATGCACACGATATTATAATTTTAAAAAAATAACCTTATGAATAAAAACTAATAAAAAAAAATCATTATTATTCTTTTATTTTTACTTTGAGAATTTAAAACATTTTATTCGGCAAAATCGCCACACATGGCAACCACGATCCTTATTTCACACTTTTTTCACTACAGGGGTTACAATTACGGAAAGCTTTTTGCGTGGAGAACATAAAAAATCTCTTAAATTCCGGGAACGGGTGGACTTTCAAAGTTTTAAAGTGGACTATTATTTATTCTATATTATTTTGCATATCTGTGCAAAATTTCAGGCTGATAGGTCCACTTTTGTGGATTTGTATACGAATCAAATCCACAAACAAACAAACAAACAAACAAACAAACAAATAAACAAACAAACAAACAAACAGAATTTCATTTTTATTTATAAGGATAATCCGTTTTACGTCGCTTTTTAGAAAACTAACTTCATACTATGTTTGTTTGTTTTTTATCAGTTGATAAATTCATTTTTTAAAGAACGTTCAAATGATCTACCAATTTAAGAATTTGCGCAAAATATTATTTATTTTGAAAAAGTTTTTTAATATGAATTAAAATAGAATTACTCTGGTACCCCCCTGAAAAAAAAGAAGTTTAAAATAAAATTTCCTTAAGGCTGTCGGTCTAAAAGTCGAAACCTCGCTCTCCCCGAAATAAAAGGCCAGTGTCAGAAGAATTTTCGTATGTGCGTGAGATCGGCAATGCGCATGCTGTAGGTGGAAAAGAGACTCGGTGTGCTGATATAAGCCAGGCGTAAAAAGCTCCGTTTACCCTTGTGTCATTACTGTCCCTAATGACTTTACTGACTCAAATGTCGTAACATTAAAGTAGAATTCCGTTTCCACTAGCTTTGTTATCGCCTTTAGAATCATACGTTTTCTCCAATGGCTATTAGCGATTTCGCGCATGCGTGTTTAAATTTTTTATCTGTTTCCCGTTTTTCTTTTAACTATATTCCTTTTAGTTATTTTTAAATACAGAAGAATTTCTTAAATTTGGACTTCCAATTTACTGAATTTCAACTGTCAAGACGAAATTAGACCTTAAAATAACAATGAATCAGTATTCAAACGAAATTATTTAGATTTTATTTAAAAGTTAAAAAGAATAGTGTTGCAGAAACCTCTGCTTGTTTCCGGGATTCGTCGTTCTAAAGTCCAGTTGGTGTAGAAAGTTCTAGTAAAAAGCTACCTGTCAGGATAGAACACAAACTTTATTGATCCTAGAATTAGTCGAACAATCAACTGTACAAAATTCACAGGCACTAACGGCCAGTAGCTGCTTTATAACAGTCCACTCAGTACCAAAGCTTTCACAAATACTGTAATTGTCACACAAAATAAAACACTTCCACAGGTAAAATTCATGGGAAATATGCAAGGGATAACACTAACAATCCCTCAAAACTCAGCAAGGAAAGATTTACACACAGCACTCAAAAACAAAGCTTCAAAAACGCACGCAGAAATACCGCTCCTATCACTCAGTTCACAGAGAAGAGCAGATAACTCCAACGAAGCTCGATCCACACTGAACTGGGGCCTCTAAATGCTTGTATTTATAGGCAACGCAGAAGCTACAAGAAGCTATCAGAAGAGTCTATTTCTGAAGATTCCACATAAGGAGGGAATTTTGATTACGTCATAGAAGGGAAATATTGCGCTATTATGCATGGTAATGCATTATAGCATGATAATGCATAATAGAAAAGTATCTTTACAAGCCCCATTGGGAAAATCGCGCCAAATGATCAAAATGTCGCCAAAATTGGCGGCTTTTGGCGAAATATCGCCAAATTTGCCGGCAAAAATAAAATTTTACCTGATTATAACGATTTTTTTATAATACTGCAGGATTTTTATAATCTGGAAATTTGTGCTATGCAGAATTGGTAAAATCCCGTCGATTTTGAATTTGAAAAATTTTGCTGCATTTATTTAAGGTACTTTTTTAGTTAGCACATACTATACTTATTTTAGGATGATTAAAAAAAAACTGGGTGTCATAGTTCCCATAAATTAGAGGCTTTAAAATACTAAGTTAATTGAGCTGTTTCGATAGATTTAAAAGGCAGCCACATTTTCGATAAATTTACGTATTGGATGCTGTCTTTCACCAAGTAAGTAATTAACAGAATATTGATATCTGCTTTTTGTGTATTTTGTAATTTAAGAAATAATTTAATTTCAGTTATCTCTAACATACACTAAAAGCATATAACTATTTCTGAAAAGGATGTAAAAAGGTGGTGCCTTGCGCAGATGACTTTCTTGATGCTTCTGAAGCGTGCTTACGTTACATCGTAAAACCCTCTAAAACTCCAAATTTTTAGATAATCAGCCGTCCTGTAGACCAGAACCCTGCACCTTTATACTTAGTTATCTACCTTTTCAGTATCTTATCAACTCGGCTCGGGTGGGCACGTTTTGTTTTAGATGCCAGTCCGGACTTTAAATGTTTAATACAAAAGATACTGCATGCATAAATTTAGATTAATTAATCAAATTTCTATTTGAAAAGTATTGAACAAAATTTTAAATCTGGTATTTAAAGAAATACAAAATAAAAGTGAGAAAACCCATGATTTGAAAAAATATTGGTCTTAAAATTCAATAATTACAATAAATTTTTTTATACATGAAGAGTAAAAGAATTAATATTAAAACTAGTTTGTATCTAAAACTACTATTCTTTCCTTTGAACACTTAATAACTTTTATTAATAATTAGTTATGTGAGCTTTCTGAATAGAAAAAAAATATTCATTGAAATATTAATTACACTTTGAATTTTCCAAATAGAGTTAATAATATTAAAAAAAATAAAGACTTAATTTTAATTAGAAATAGCTTTAAAAATACTGGAGATCATCAGTATTTGACATGAAATACTTAAAACGTTAAGAAGGAGCTTTACAAATAATAATTAAATTAGTTATTTTTTAATTTAATATCTTAACTACTTTTAATTATTAATTATAGCAAAATAAATTACAAAAAAAATAAGTAAAGTAAATAATAATGTATTGTTATTTTTTAAACTGAAATAAAACAAAAACGACAGTAAAACGAAGCCTATCCTCGCAAAAGAGCGTCGGCGGAAATCGAATCCAAGATGTGAGGACAAAAATCAAATGCGGAACGTCCTAGACAAGCTAGGTATAAGCTGGTTTACGTTATACGTTAAGTTGTACAGATCTTGTCACAGATCTTCGCGACATCTCAAAGCTTAGAGCCAAATGCAAGACAGAAGTGGGAATATTATTAAAAGAGTGATTAATTAAAACATAAAGGATAAAAATATTCAAAAGGAGGGATGACGGAATTACTGCTATGTGTGCATAAAATCATTTACTGAGATATCATGGGAGTCTTTTTCCTTTCCCTTTAGATTTTTTAAGTCAATTGATTGCATCAATTCTGTCCAGAGCAGATTTATAACAATTTGGAATACTGAGATGAACATTGATGATTAATTGAACTAAAAAATAAATAAATAAAGAGCCTACTTATCCTTAAAAAATATCTAACTCTCAGCGTACGCTCTCACTTTCGCGTCCGCCACCAACACTGTATTCATACTCCCTGCCTTGTTACCACGTCAACGAAGATGGTTTACGTATTTATACGCGGGAGTTAAATAGTCCCCTTCTTAAACTGGATTAAATAAAAAAAACGAGTTTTCCTAAATAAACGGACTACGTTGGCCATCGAATTTTGCACCGATTAAAATCATATATATTAATTTTTAAGAAATCGTTAGAGCGGATTCCGGTATCCAAATGGCACAAGATAAAATCCTGAAAACTAGCTGTAAATATAGTGTCGCAGTAATTTGGACGCTGTTTGGTTGGTGCTGGCTGCGTCACTCGTAGAACTTTCATTCTCCATGATTATAATTTTGTTATTATTTTTGTAAATATGCGAAGATGTTTGGGCATGTGCAAATTTTAATCGGGAAATATTTTTTTGATTAACATGCCCAAAAGGGCATGAAAAAATTTTTAAGATTTTTCAAGCCCTGCTTCATTGTTTTATTAGAGTTTACACCTTAATCAATAGTGATAAAATTCCTAGTGCATCTAGTAATTAGGCTTATTTTAAACTAGCAGATCACCTTTTAAAACAGTTTATCTCATAAATCCTACATCCATAGACTCACAAAGGATTTTTTTTTTTTTTTTTACTTTAGGAAATCCAAAAGTTATGGGATGTTTTGTTACAAAATTTCAACAATGGTATTGAAAATTTGAATATCTTTATAAAATAAATTTGTAAATGGACTTTTAAACAGTTTCTCAAAGGCAACTAAGTTTTATGTATCAAAAAAAGGGAATAGCTTGGATATTTGGCACTACAGTGACTTTTTATTCTTCGGCGATTATGCGCCTAATCAATAAAATCATTTCCCACGAAGATTGTCATTAAAAGTATTCTCCGTATATTCTTATACGATTTGAAACTGCCCAAACGGCATAATCAATGCTCCCAATATTTTTTATCTTGTCAATGAGTGGTAAATATTCAAGCTACACCCCAAACGATAACCTTGATTTTTTTATTACATGTTTTAAATAAATAATGATGTTTTTTTTTTTTTTAATCCAGAAACGTTCTCGGGAGAAAACAGAAATTTCCTTAAACATTAATGCATTTGTGATGCAGAAATGCGCCATTTGCACTAATGTCATTCCTTCTACTTTTGATTGTTTTTTTTTTCCTTCTACTATACATCCCTTCACAAAACATTACTTCTGAATACAGACATCTAAAGTAAAATAAAATGAATCACAAAACCATTAAAGAATAATACATTTTGCATTTATAGCTTAATTAAGAATTACATTGTTAATACCATTCAAACTTTAAAAAGTTCCTCGTTAATGCAGCATTTTATGTTCTTATGCAATATCCTGAAATTTAAAATATAGTAATTATCGATTGCTTGATTTTAATGGGTTTTTAACTAATTATATAATGGTTGTGAATGCAAATGAAGATGTGCTATTGTAATCTAAGAATATAAAAAAAAAAAAATTCTGTAAGTAGTTTCGTTGATAATTCATCTCATTTATTATTTCGCTGTATCCAAGATAGTTAGTTACCTTTTCTGCAGAAATAGTTATTTTGTTAAAATTTCTGTTTAGACTGCTTAAGAAATTTTTCAATATGATAAAATACTCTATCTGAAAAGATATTAACAAATACAAGATTTCCTGGGATTACTGTATTATGAAAAATATTAGATGATTGTAAAAGACAGAAATCAGCAATACTTCGATTGTTAATCGCTGCGACAGCAAGATTAATAATACAATTCATTTCAACAATATTGATATTAAACAATATTATAACGTTTTGAATAGTTTCCACCTTTGAAGTGTTCGAAATAGAGTTGTCAAAGTTTATGTCCATAACTACTGTGATTATTTAACTCTTGAGCATAATTCGAGGACCGTCGCGGGTGTGTCAGGCGCCTTTGTGCAAGAAGAAGAAGAAAAAGAAGAATTGAGTTTTGAGAAGAATTTTTTGTAAGAAAAATATATTCACAGTAAAAATATTTCTTCGTAACAGTAAAAAACTTAAAATTACAATAGCAAATTTAATTATTTGATAATTATGGCTGGTATTGCTTGGAATGATCTGGATTAGTTAGAGATTTTTTTAAAAAGGAAGCACTAGTATTACTTATAGTGAAATTTTTCTAGATTTTGCACTAGCAAACCTTTCAATTATATTACTTATGTCTACTTTATCCAATTATAAATTCTATTGAAATGATTGATAAATTTGGCTCCCGTTCTTGGCTCATTTATGATAGTAAATAACTTTTTATAATTTTAATTTGGAAAAACTTCTTTCTTCGGAAGCGACTCTGGGAAGTGATAACTATATTTATCTGGAAGTGATATCATAACGAGACTGCGTTATTTGAAAAACATTTTATCGATATTAGTTCCTCGAAAAGAAATTCACCATCTATATCATCAATCAATTTTAAATGCAAGTCTTTGAAATATTTTAAGATTTCTTTTTCATCCCAATCAGACAACATGTTTATTTGTGATATAAATATAAACATATTATATTTCTCTAAAATTTGGAATGAAATTGTTCAATTAACAAGATTGTTTATGACGAATATATATAATAATAATCCTTCGAATTTTCTTGCTCAATCACCTATTATAACAATTCCTTTGTTTAACGCTACAGAAACTGTCAGTTTAACTCTTTCTTTGCCATAGTTCACACAAGAGAAGGCGTAATTAGTGTTGAATTCATAGGTTTGTTTCAAATATATAAAAAGTGTATTTAAAATGAATTATTCAAATGTCAATAAAATTAATTATTATTTTATTTTACAATTGTATCCACCTATGCTACTTCTTACTTCTTTATAAAAAGTGTAGTTGTAAAAAGGACGAAAATAATTTACTACTCTATATACGATTAGAGAAAAGTAAATTAAAGTTAATAGTAATTACATTAATTTTGAGTGCAGTCACAAATATAAAAAAAAATTGTGTGGAAAGGGCTAATTTTTATGAAAAAGCTTATTTGACCTAAACAAGTTGTACATTAAAGCAAACTTTTACTCTAAAGCAATGTAACCAGTTTCAGTTCGGTCTAATTTTTAAAAAAACTTATTTTACCTATACAAAATGCATAATAAAACAAAATGTTACCCTTTAGGATTTATTTATTTTTAATTTTTGGGTGGGGTATGGAATGCAGAACTGTTTGATTATGTAATGTACAATACTACCTGAATCAAAAGTTATTTAAATATGGATCGACTGGTTAAATTGCTGATCAGTAGTGGATTCAAAAATGCTTGAAGGAGGGGAGAGATAAGTATCACAAAGAATTTTCCCACTGTTGGGTCATCCCGCCCAATTCATTTTCAATATTGAATACAGGTTTATTCTGTCTGCTCTCATCATTGAAAAGATGTCTCTCCTTCTGTGATCAGTGTTGCTTCCAAGCATGAGTCTTTGAATGCTGTCAACGATGTCGCAATTGCTGGGTCTGGGTTCCGGCGTAGCATTTTATGACCCATGCCGGGAAGCAACACTGGTTACAGAAGGAAAGCATTCTCCATTGCATCTCTTCAATGATGAGAGCATTCAGAATAAAACTGGGTTCAAAAATGGGTTAAACTCCCCAGCAACTACAAATTTTTAAACGTGCTCAGAGAAAGAGAGATCGCCCTCCCTCGGATCCCATACTTCGGATTTCAATTAATGTGCAATACAAATAAAGTAGATTGTATTTATGTATTTTAGAAAATAATTAACATTTAAACGCCAATTCACGTTACTTTTCTGTTAGGTTGCTAAAGCATTTTAAATTTTGAGACCCATTCAAGAATGCCTGTACTAGTGTTTTGTATGAGGGAAATGCTCTTATCAGGCTGTAAAATACTACTGACTGTCCTTGTACTAAAACAATACAAACTTCAGTACAGAACAAAAAAAAATTAACTTCAGAAACACCTAAGGAAGAGGCACGATCTACCTTTCTATATGAGCACTCATTTACGTACCAGGCAACTTCGATTAGAAACAAATATAAAAATTTCTCTTTGCGCCCCTTTTGGGTCCATGTCCATTCCCAGATTTGTATTTGTCATCATAGACTCCCGGAACGCCTCTCCCCAAGCCGTCGGTACTGAACTTTTTTGTATTATTTTACTGCTGAAAGCCCAAGATGAGCCCCCCTCCCATCAACAAATCTAACAGTGCTTCTCTCTGCAACATCTCGCCCCTAGTTTACACTCAGGCCACTTTCACGGCAGCGAGTGGGAGAAATGGCTGTAACAGGAGTGTAAACACCTCTCTCGTCCTGCTCATGCCATGACCTTTCTTGCTGACCTCTTTGACCGGTACGATACCCCTTCAGAGGATTTTTAAGGGAGGAGGAGGGAAGTAGAAAACTACATACAGGAGAAGGCGAGTACAGTTGAATGTAAACGCTCAATGCTTTTGGAGCTGACGCAAAAGTATTTTCTCGAAAAAAAGCTGCAGCGAGAGAAGAAGTGGGAAGGGCTGAATGTAAATGGGGCATTAGTACCTCCGGCAGACGCCCATGAATGGGAAGGACTCTGAAAACGATCATCCATATCATCACCATAGTAAGCATGGTATCGCATATCAGTAAATTTCACCTTGTGGATAGCACTGAAAGACAAGTTTGGGAAAACTCGGAGAAGGTTTTTGCATAAGGGAAGGGGAGAAGGGGGGAGGATGCTAACAAAGCAGTGCTGTATACAAGAACTTGTAAGATGAAACCTTGCAAAAACATTGAAGAGGGGCATTTCAACGGGGAAAGCCCTTTTCTAGGTGTCTGCAATATAAACTTAAACAAAAAATATTTATTTTTTCGATTTTTTTTTTCGAAAAATGTTAATTTTTCGAAATCGAAGGCGCCTTTACCTTGGCGCCTTTGTGCGGTGCACAACCTGCACACCCGCTAGCGACGGGCCTGCATAATTCCGAATACTGGGGTATTCGTGAAGATCAAGAAAATACACGTTTAGTTACAATAGTAGTTCTTTTATTTAACACCAGTATAAAAACGTATCCACTTATAAAGTAGCTACTTGCTATACATGGGTAGTTTTACAAAATATCTCTTCCATTTCTCACACATTTTTGGAGTTTAATCTCGGCTAATATATTGTTACGAATTTTCCGGGCAACCCGCTGTTCTGGGGTTTAAAATAGTTCAAAATTCGTATTCTACGCGTCAAATGGTCAAATTTTTTGCTTTTGTTGCATCAAAATCGGTCAACTAGAACCGGAGATGTGGAGGTTTCGGTTTCCCCATTCATTTGTATGCAGTTTCTAGAAATCTCGAGAAATATTGATCTTAGGCCTTCGGTAACTTCGCTTTTGGGGACTTATTTTTGGCGCCAATCTAGGCGATATTTCGCCAAAAGTCGGCACGATTTTCTCTGTGGGGCTTGAACAGTGGTTTTTTTGAGCATTGCTGTGTCTTAAGGGAAATGTGTACGATATCCCTTGAATATTTCCATAAAATTTTGCCTTTGGAAGTGTTTTATTTTGCTTGAGAATTACAGCATTTGTGAGAGCTTCGGTACTGTGTGAACTGTTATAAAGGAGCTACTGGCCGTTAGTGCTTGTGAATTCTCGGGGCAAACCTTACCTGATAACAGAGGAGAAGGCTAGAGGAGCCTTTTCACTACTTTCCGAATGTATCACTCCGACACTCGTTTCTCTTCCCAATTATTTGGCTGTCAATACCACAAAGCAACCCAATCGCAAGGCGAATCTGCATTTCTGATTCCCGCCAGCACGAAAGAGGTCTATCATTGGTCAAGCGTTTGGGAAGGCGTTACATCTAATTTCTGACTTAATTTCGTAATCCTTTTAATTATTGAATTCAAATAAGACAAATATGCAATTATTTTATAACATACACTTTATTTTAGCACATAATAGTTGATAACTATCTTAGTTCTGTAAAAAGCAGGGCAAACGGAAAGAACTATTTGAAAGCGGCGGAATCACACGGTCTGCAGCATTCCCTCCATTATCAGGTTAGATGTGCCCCGAGTATAGAAGCAATAAAGTTTGTGTTCCATCCTGGAAAGCGGACTCTTTTCTAGAACTTTCTATACACTGGACTTTTGAACAACTGGACTTTAGAACAACGAACCCAGGAAACAAGCAGGGTATTCTGTAACAATATGTAACGCAGTGACTATTTATTCCGGACAGATCCACCTAAAGATACCCGGTAGCTCGGTAGCTTACCAACTAACCACAAAATTGGGTGGTTCCGGGTAGTTCCTTACGATTTACTGATATAGTCTTCCAAAAATGCCCAATGCTTAATCCAGGTGTTCATAAACTGTCAAGTCGTATTGCAAAAAAAGCTGTTGGGTGTTTTTAAGGAGAAATTGGTAAACCCCGTGCATAAGTAATGGGCTCTGAAATGAGTAATTGCACTGTTTTGAGAGCTCATTTACTTATTGTGGTTAGAGTAGGTGGATGATTCAATTATGGACAGGTCACCTAAATTATCTTTGTCAACTATGCATATTAAAAATCAAGAACGGACGTTGGAGAAATAATTACAAATAATATTTATTTCTGGAAAGGGATGAGGGGGTGTTTGAAACTTCACAAAATTCAACTTTTCAACGCATCGAGTGCATAATAGCACGTAACTACACGTCTAACTACTCTGGCCTCCATGCAACTCCAGACATGAGACATGATTTGTTTCTCTATATATATCTTCCTTTTATATTTTAAACTAAATTGCATATAATTCTTATTTATTTCAGCGTTCTAAGGTTAACAGTGGCTTTACTATTTAGCACTTTTTAACAAACATGCTTCTGGTCATCAAAGTAGCTCCAAGTTCTCTCACCTCCAATGGACCAAACTTTTTTATGAGTCACCACTAAAGCTTTTGCTTAAATTTCCCAAATCAAAGGATAAAAATACAACATTGGATTAATTTTTGTTTGAGATGAATCAACGTTATTGAGATTCATTAAAAAAAAAATAGTAATGACTTGTGGTCTTTTGTATGTACAGTAAGAGAGATGAAGTCCTTTTTAATGCTGAAAATGTAACAATAAATGTCAATAACATAATTCAAATCGCACTAATCTAAACCTACGTACAGCCAATTAAAAATCTCATGTCAGATAAACAGAAATTAGAAGTACTCTCCAGAACATTGAAAAGTTTATAAAAATATACAGGGTGTACTAAAAAGGTGGTAACGCGGTTTAATTCTATATCTATCAGAGATACGTGGGGGGAAAATTTGAAAAAATGTACGGTAGGAAAAAAGATTACGCTGTGAAAAAACTCCTCATTATTTTTCAAAAAGCTACACTTTTTAAATTTGTGTAACCCCCCCCCCCATACAAAATAATTTCCATTTAGTAAAATGTGTCTCCATACCCTAAAGAGGTGATGCACAAAATTTGAAAATTATACTCTAAAAAGTATCAGAGATATGAATAATATAATGGCTTTCGAAAGGAAAAAATCATGTCGAACGATTGCGGGGTATCGCGCACAAATTAAGAAAGAAAATAATTTCTTTCCACTCTAGCAATAAACGTCTATATTCAAAATCATGCCCCCGATCATCTTTCTTTACAAGATATTTCTGAAATGTTTCATGATGAAAAGCTGAAATTTTGTGCATCACCTCATTAATGTATGGGGTACATTTTCAAAATGGGATTTTTTTTCCTTTCGCATCTCTGTATAACGGTGAGCAATTTATGAGTGCGTCGTCTATTTCAGTAGAAATCCATTATTCTCCCAAAACCGCTCTTTTGAGGTTATGGATAAATATTTCCAAGTTTTCTGCAAATCAATTCGTGTTAGAAAATTTATAACTTTTCTTCGAATGGAATGTGGACCTGAAATGATAAATTTTATTCAAAATATCCCTTCGGGAAATATGCTAAAATATCGCTTTTCCATGCAAAAATGTTCTACTTTCAATGTCTGACCACTTTGAAAAACGCAATCCCAGCAAAAAAAAAGATCCATTTTTTTTTGCATAGAATGTCGTGTGTTAACAGAATGGATAAAGTTTTTATTTCTTGTACATTTCGGAATAAATTGTCTATATTTTTTTTTCTGTGTGAATTTCGTCTAACGTAACTATTTTTCTTTGCGCACAATACATTTTAGGCTCAAAATATGTGTGTTATTGCGCATTCATAAAATCTTGTTCAACACCAAACATACATACAAGTAACAAACATACATACAAAAACATTGACATTTATAATATTAGTAGGATTAAAATTAATACATTTGTCTGTGTTCGAGCTATGCATGTATTTTCTAAAAATTTAAGTGCATTTTTTAAGCTCACCACATGAATTTTCTTATGGAAAATACTATGCACAGTATTCAAAGCTCTTTTACAAAATCACACAAAAGAATTTTCATAATTATACTCTACGACTAGTAAATCAAAATGTTCCAGTCATTTCTTCATATAAGCTTAAGCAATTAGGACTGATAAATCAACATATTTTAGTCATGTTATCTTATTATAGGAAGCCCAGTGGTGTAATGGTTAGCGCACCGCACTGTCGTCCCACAGGTCCGGGGTTCGATTCCCGGGCTGGGCAAGGTCGACTCAGCCTTTCATCCTTTGAGTGGGTCGATAAAATGAGGACCAAGCTTGCTTGTGGTCAAACACTGGGGGCTTCGCGTCAGGCTGACCACCTGGCCGAGGCATATGCATCCGCACCCCAGAGCCTATGGTCGTGGTTGGGCAGCGCAGGCCTTGGCCCCGCAGAGGGGCTGTTGCGCCAATGTTTGACTTTATTTTATAATAGGCTAATCAAAAGTTTACCTTTTATAAAGACACTACTGATGAAAAGTGTTTTACAATCTGGTACCCACAGAAAAGGACTGTTTTAATTGACGAATAGACAAAAGAAAGAAATTGTTTTATTCATGTAAATGATCTCTACTTTTGGTGTGCAGTGGACTCACGCTGCAACGTGCGATCTATCTTACGCGAATGGAGATATTGCGGGAGTTTTTCACGAGTAGCGTAACTCAGAGCTAACATTCTCGTCAGCTACACGAGATTTTTCTCGAACAATAAGCAGCTCATCCGAAGTGTTGGGTGATGGGTAGGTATAGTCTTCGCTACTTGCTACTAAAGAAGAGAGCCAATCAGTGAACGGTATTTCCTCTCTCGTAGCATCCCTGAAAGCGGAAGCACCCAAACCGTCCCAGTCTAAGTCTCTCCTTATTTGTTACCTCATGCAGGAAATGGTAAAATATAGTTAGAGAATGGTTTGAAACTGTTTAAGAGGTGTTTATAAGTGTCTGAAATAACTGGGTATTTCAAAAAATTCGTTTATATACCCTATTTCACAACGTGAAATTTTCACTTACGCATGTGGTCTTGGAGTGCAGTGCTCACGTAAGTCAACACTCTACTGTATATTACATTTAAACATTTAAAATCGTAACTTATGTAACTAAACATTAGATTCCAGCAACCTTTGCAATGTCACACAAAGTTTTCTAATAACAAACCTAAATGTTTACACAGTACCTCGTTATTAACTTGTTCGATTTTCGCCACAGAACAAAAAATCCCATGATTTAAATCCTGTTAACGATAACATCCCTAAACGAGACAAAGTTCTAGGCTTTAAAAACGTGTTTTTGCTTGATTCAGATATTCAATTGATACTGTATTATAGGAGCTAGACATATTTCCTATATGCAGCAAACAACACAAATAGTCTGCATTTTTTCTTTTCTTTTTTTTTAATTATTCATTACACGTATTCCTTCTTTTATTGTTGGCTAAACGCGCATAAATGTAATTTTTTAATGCATTTTGAGTCCATTTTTCCCGTTTCATAAGATCAATGTTTTGTTTAATTTTTAAAATATTGAATAACAGTTTTCAAAATTTTCTCGGTAGAATAAAAGGTAAAAGCAATCTGTATGAATAAATTGACTTGGTATTTTTTCATTTGATATATTTTAAAAGTATCACGTCTTAACATACAAGTTCTCCGTTTTTAAAAGTACAAAAAAAAAAAAAAAGAATTTTTATTTCATTAAGGATTGGCAAACAATACTTTCGCTTTGCGTCCGTACTTTTAAACGATATGTAAAACGTTAATAGTTTCTCAAAATGAAGAAAAACATATTTTAAAATCTAATTTCTTTTACGAATTCTTTAATCAAATTATCTATCGTAAGTTATTTTAAGCATAACAAGTTTGAAATGGATGAAAATTTGTTTTTTTCCCTACTGCTAGCTACTAACACTTAATGCAAATAAATCTACTTTTTATCGGCTTCTTTTAGCAGCAAATTCCTATACTGATTGCGAAAAATATGTTTCTAAAACTGACTGTTTGGTGAAATTACGTGCATTAGACGAGATCACCAAATTTCAGTATTTACTATTGTGAATGGTATTACCATTTTATATACCATTTTTGAATGATATGTAAATGCTAATATGGTTTATTTGCAAAAACTTGCAATCTAATTAACAGATTTAATGGTGACAAAATACTTATTCTTAGTAAAAACTTTTTAACACTATGAATCCTTTCAACCATGTTGAAAAGTAGTTATGATTTCAGTTTATATGTTTGTCAGTCCATCTTGTCCCTACTGTAACTTCCGTAAATACGAAAAAATTTCTGAGACATATATAACTATGTACTATGCCATCCCACTTATTGATATTGGTCCATTTAGCACTTATACAGTTCTTTTATAGAGGCTTATAAAAGGTTTCCAAATCATTAAGCTCTTTGCAAAACCAGTGCTTTAAAGTGTGCATTTTAAAGGCTTACAAGAAACAATATAAATTTATATCGATGAGGATTATAAAAAACTGTTTCCAAAAATAATACAACATTTATAACTGTTTTGCAGGAAGAAACAAAATAGCTCTCATAAATTTACGTTCTAAGAGTTGCTGTGGTCACCCACAGGAGCCTTAAAGTTTACTGCAACTTATCCAACTTATCTTCCTGGGGAACGGGACCTCCTAATTTGAAACCAGCACCTTGATAGTCAGGGCCCGATTATGACCAACGGGGTCCCGGGCATTGATTAATTTGGGGGGGGGGGAAGCTATCTATGAAATTTGTTTTCTTTTTCATAAAATTTTGACATATAAAAGAATATTTCAGAACAACATTCGAAATTGGGGGCCCTGGACAAAGTCCCGATTTGCGCATGGGATAATAAGGCACTGCTGATGGTATCATTTCAGTTTGCAGGTCGATCAATACGAACAGGCTGAGGTCACCTGCCCCCTTTAGCGTAAATGGTCTTACGGCAGTACAGTAGAAAGAGGCTGTCACCCTTTCATGCACTGGCCGGAGACACCGCTGCTTAACTTTCGGGGTCTAATTGAAACCGAGCTTACATCAACTAGACCCCCTCAGAAGTCTACATTCTGAGGTTAGAAATATGCATTAGTGTCTTAGTCCATCGATACTAAAGCGCTGCGGCAGTGATTCCTCTTCTGTTCTCGTCGTTGCTTCCTAAAATGGATCTTTCGTCGATAGGAGCAAATACGTTAATAATTCGTTTCAAGGTTATAAGTGCATGTAAGATTGTGTTGGAAAGTGTTTTATAATCCTTGCTTTCATCATAATTTATTCTTAATGTAATTTATTTTTCATGCTTCTACACAATATTAAAGTTATTATCACCATTGATTAATCTGCAGTGCATTTTAAAAAAATATATTTTCTTTCGGGATTACTTCATTTTGAAAAGAAACATCTCTGTCATCCTTTTTATTAAAAACAGGACTTAAAATACCCTTGTAGCTCCTAACATAAATACACAATTCTGAAAACTGAGAAAAAGCTTACATATGTAGTTTAGTAATATTAACTCCCCAAGGGACACTTTTTGGAAAAATACTTTTTTAATCTTCTTAGCTTTTTTTTATGTCGTAACACATTTACATTTATGCAGTTCTTCTAAAGAGAAAAACTTGATTTTTAAAAATGTTAAGTATTTAGAATGTTACGTCTATCATAAAAAGTAAATGATCTCCTTTTTTCCATCTCTCGCAGCATGTTTTCCATTTCTTATGTTCAATTTTCTTCCGCTGTTTCAGGAAAATTTTAAGTGGTTGCATTTTGTTTAGAAGAAGAAGCTGTTTTATGTTTCCAGCTCCTTTAAATAGAATTGCAAAAATTTAAATAGAGTTGATTTTACTTTATGCCAGTGATATGCAGGAAAAATTTATGAATTGTTAAAAAATCTGTATAAATAAGTGAAAACAAGACAAATAGGAATATATAAATATTTTCCAGATTTTTTTACCAAAGCAATACCATTTTTTTAATAACTTCCGTATGAGATTTATAAGAATTTTCCGTTTCATTCTAAAGATGAAGGGGGGAAATAACTATTTCGAATAATTTTATTTTTTGACAAAACTCCAAAATCATACATATTTCGATCCTATTGAATATGTATGATCCGTTCTATAGATTTTTTCCAAATATTTTTTTAAGCTTTATGAAAGACAATTCCCTAACAAGTAGGACTAAAAAAATTAATAAAACAAGAAATAAAAATCGTGCCACACGCATCCATTATAAAATACTTTCCAGCACAGCAAAGTTATTGCTCTAAATTTGGCGACTTATTGTCCTTAAATCGGGCGATATTTTGGAGATAATCTTAAATACTTCATTATCCTTATAAATGTAATTTTAAGAGACCCTGTAGAGGAACTTTAAAATCTTTATTCCTCCTTTAACTGAAGAGGAAACTGTTATAAACGTTTTTTATGCTAATTGCATTCTAATTGAAATGGATTAATGTCTCTACACTGCCATAGATCGTAATGTATTGGAATTATTTTAAGTGCTGTAGAAGAACTATTAATGATACAGACACTGTTTTCGGTGGAGAGCTGTATCTTGTAATCCTTAATAATATTTAGTGTGTCCCACCTAAATAAAGCCAAAATGATGGTGTGCCGAAACTAACATGAAACTGACCAATAAGAACAAAACATATATATATATATATTAGAAAAGTACAGACACAAATACTTTTAGTAGTATAGTATTTACAAGGGAAAAAAATTCCCCGGAACTCATTCCCTGTCCCCTCGGGGCAGGAATTAAAAAAAAAATTCGTAAGAAAGGAGGTGGAAAAGTGTCCCGCCGAAATAAAGCCAGAACTCTTAATAGCCAATACATTCGCCATGTTTACGAATGACTTTGAATACTTGATGTGAAATATCATTTACCAATCCTTGGAGGGCGATAGCATCAATATTACCCCAGTGTTCAAAGACGGCGGTCTTCAGTTCTGCCACAGACTGAAACTGTCTGACATTTGCATATCCATCCTTTACTGAGGATACCCCACACCTTTTCTTGAGGATTGAGATGGAGAGGAAAGAGCAGGGCACTTCATAATGTACAACTCATCATCCAAAAGCCATTTTAAAGAGGTTTTTGCAACGTGAATGGGTCGTTGTCTTGATGGATAATGAAACTTCGACCACCGATTCTCCCTGCAAATGGCAGTAAGTAAGTGTCTAGCATTTCTTGGTAATCAGTAGCTTTTATCAAAGATTCCGGCGAACTGGCAATCTCCTCCTTTAACCCTTTAACGCGCAGTGTTCCCGCTCTGGGAACACCAAACTCTGACGTTTTGACTGTTGCCAGTCACGAAGAATAGATCTGATTTCTATAAAAATAGTTGCGGGTGACAGAGCTCTACGAGAATCCTTTATTTTTTAGCACGTCATTTTCCGTCAAAAAAAATTGTCACGATAATTTTTAACAGCACTGACATCTGCTGAAAAATAGAAGAATGCGAGAACAGCTGGATAGATTGCCTAATGCTGAAAAAAGGGCAGCTGTTTCCATCGCTCTTTCCATCGCTCGGCCGCTGTGCGGCACAGCCAGCTGTCGTCTAAAAAGCGTCTCTAGATCTGTGGACCGCGATGAACGTTTAGATCGTCCGCCATCTTGCTGGTAGTAAAGTCGTGCGATGGCAATGGCTGCCCTTTTTTCAGCATTGAGAAAGGGTTGCGCCTCAGAGGGTTAACCCTTTGACGCGCTGTAGTTGCGGCATGAAACCACCTCATTTCAGCGGTTTCACTGCTGGTCCCAAAAAAATATGTTTAAATGGTCCCAGCGCTGAAAAACAACAGCCGTTGCCATCCATCCATTTAGCTACCATCACAGTGCACGGCCGCACAGCCAGCGGTGTCATAATACTTCTTTAGCTCTGTGGCGCGGGAAGAGCGGTTCAATCGACAGCCATGTTTTTGGTAGTTAAATGGATCGATGGCAACAGCTGCACGTCAGCCTATCTAGTTCGTCTTCTACATGGATGTGAAAATGCATTAACTTCAAAGGGTTAAAATACAATAAAGCAAATACAATAAAGCAAATGAACATTCATTGCATTTTTTTGAGTCGATTGCAAAATTCATTTTCGTTTATTTTGCACGTTTCCAAAAAACAATTGAACGCTTCTGCAATAGACTGCACTTACTTTTATGAATTAAGGGACTGGAAATAAGTAACATATATTTATCTACTTCCAAGAAACAATCTCGTGTGGTCTAATTCAAGTGTTTTGGAAATCCGCCCCTTCACAGAAACAAACATGCAACTAGCTTATCCCTTCTAAATTCCCCCATCTCTGCAAAACAAAAACATGTTTTTGAGAAATGTTGAAAGAAGTTCACATCTCATTGATCCCAATTTGAGATCATTGGAACTTCCTAAAGATTACCGATACATCCTGTTTGAAGAGGGTGAATGTGAGAGAAAAAAAAAAATATCCAAACTTTCTTTCAGTCTCATTTTGCATCAGTTTGTCCAAAAGAAAGTAGCCTGTAGGAGAGAAATAAATGAAAAAACGATCAGAAACCTTAAAATTTAATTGTGAAAACAGATGTCTGAAAGCCGCCTGACGCCTTTGTTTCCAGTTTCTGTCCAATCAATTTATGAAGATAGTTTTGTAGAACTTTTTGAGTGGAAAAACTAAGAAATAAACTTTACAAAACGTGTGCCAGCCAGAATATTGTTATTACGCGCCGTATATTTTGAAAATTTTAAGGGTGAACATTTTTATCCAGCAAATCGAAAATAAGTATTTTATTTCGACGTTGTAGCAATGGGAAACTTCCACATTCACGAGGGAAAAAAATGCTCATCTGTAGATTTTGTTCAAAAGAATGAGTTTTTTAAATTCTTTTTTATTTAATTAATATGAATTTCAGATCATTTGTTGAGTAAAGCGTTTAGTTAGTTAGTTATTTAGATAAAATATTAAAATCGATTAAGCATTTTTAGTGTCATTAGCTAAATTCTACCGTGTTGTTGCTTACTAAGAAAGCATAAACCTTAAAAACCAAAATTTTTATTCATTCAAAGGTATATTTTATTTATTCCGCGAAACAAACAGCTGATCCAACGGAATTATTTCTTTAAATAGCAAAAAACAGACTTTTGCTGGGTCATCAATTTCTTAATTCTAAACAACGTTATTTCTTTTTAATTAACAATGTATACTTGTAATTATATAGTGGAAGCTACATATTGCTGCAAGCAAGTTGGTACGTTAATTGAGGTTTTGAAGGCCAATTAATATCCACATGTTAGCATGGACAAGTGTCTGAATATAGCTATTTTCTCATGAAAGTAGCAAAACAGTAGAACAATGAAAAACCAATTTCTTCTACCAGATTTAGCAATATATAATTAAAAGTATTTAAACTTATTTACTAGTTGGAATGAATTATATGATGACCACCTAAAAACTCTAGTTCTTTTTTAAAAATGATTCTCAGCTAATTTTAATACACTGTGTGACCGTAAGTTTTTAAAAATGCTGTAAATTTAGTAACACAAAGTTTTCCTACACTTTATTTTTCTTGCTGTAGGGATTAAGTATCAACTAAAAGTTCTCGTGAAAGAATGATTAAAACACATTGTAGTTATTAATTTAAAATGCTGATACTTTTCAATTCGATGTCTACTTTACTTTTTGACGATCGAACCATATAAGTGATAGATAACTATATTTCCCATTTAGGTGTCTCTGATGCCGAAGCACTAATATGTTTCGGATGATTCCTTGACAAAAAACTCACAAAATGGCGCATGTTGGAACTTTGGTGTTCGAAGTACGAATACACGAATACGTGTAGTAAATAATTGATTATTTTCGAGTGAAGCAGTGCTACGGACGATTCCTTTTACTGGAAACAGTTAGAATGGCGGGGCGTTGCCTTGATCAGTAAACTTTTAAGGGGTTCTAATGCGTATTCACCTAAACGGGTTCCTAATGCATGCCTTAAGTCGTGACATAAAATGGCATCGTTCTCACTTTCGCAATATCGACGCGCACGGTGCATATTTTCCGTTAAGCCTGTTAAACTAGATAGGTTTCTAATGCATTTTTAAATACGCAACATCAAAATGACGCCATTCTTACTTGTGATATCTATTCTGAATTGTTAAAAGCAAAAATAAATAAATAAATAAATCTCCCTCTGTTAACTATGTTCACTAATCTGCTCAAATTTGAGCACTGTTGTAGCTCTTTGGACTGAAAATTACGAAAAATCGCTAGAAATCGGGGAACGTACATATTTTTAGACTTTTAAATTCGCCTACGTGCAAACTAGGGGTAGGTATAAGCTTATCTTCACAAATTTCAATCTTCCCCAATTCAATTCAGTTAGAGTAATAAAGATAAACGTTCACATTCATAATATTAGTAGGATAAAGTAAAGCTCATAAATTGCAATTTATTTTAGATCGGCGAAATTACCCCATTAAAAGGAAACAATAGCAAATACTTTGTTAGCATACTTTAACGATCGAGTATTTCGAATTTTCCCCTATTAGCATGAGATTAGGCGATTTATAAACAAGCACTGGTTTTATACAACGCTTATGTATATAAAAATGACTTAATTGGTTGATTAAGATATGATACGGAGACAATTTCGAATGAGTTTTAAGGGGGGTTATTTTATAGAATCAGTGAATTTAGAACACAGTATGATTAATTTAAAAGAGTACCCACTGGTTTTTTTTCTGATTACCTTTTAATCGGACGCATGTGGCAATTATTCTAACAAAGTATAATTGTTTGAAACATTTTTAAGTGTGGGTGATAATTTTCAACACTGTTGGATTGTTGCAACTTTATCTGTGAGGTAAAACAGAAAAAGGGAGGCGCAATGTTACTTAATATTGTGATAATTTTAATTTTGAAAAACACAATTTAATTCAAATTTTTTACATTACGATTCCCTGCAGAAGATGCTGAAAATATTATCCACCACTCTGAATGCGAATTTGAACAAGTCGAATCAAGTTTTTTGACACACGTCCTAACACTATTGGCGTTATTGAAGAGATTTCAATTATGATATGTTTTAATTCATCGAAGTTTGCAGATATTCTCTAGAAAAACCCTGTCTTTGGAATTGAGATTAATTACGCAATGAGTTTAAAAAGACGTTGACAGAAGACAATTTACTCAAATTATTTGCGCAGAGAGAAATGGATTAAAAATTATTAATAATTTTCACGGGAATTTATGTTTAACAAAAGATTTTTCGCATTTAGAAAGTGAAAAAAACGATACCCGTACATTAAATGTAGGTATATTAAATAAGTAATGATGTTGAAAGTCTTGCTATATATATTATAGATGTGGATAACAAAAGACGCAATCGGGTATTCTTATAAATTAGTCAAGCTTCATTTTTTTTAAATCTATTTTCTGTCGAAAGTACAGAAATAAGGTTACAACAAGTTCAGATAAAATTAGTTCATGATGATTTTTTTTAATCCTTAAAAATTCTGAAAAGAGATGCACTAAGAAAAAATTTCAAAATGAAATTGCTAAAAATAGGATACAAAAACAATAAGAACTAATTTCCAAAGACCTCTTCTAGAAATCATCGAAAAGCACAAATGGATTGGAAATAATACCGGGTATTTCAAAATAGATGTTACAGCGAGTATCTATTTAAGTTTTAATGATAACTTTTAAACCGAACTTTTCCAATTGAAAGAAAACATACTTTCAATTTGAAAAGTTCGTCAAATTAAGATTAGTTCGTAGAATTCAGATATAGCGAGTTTTTTTTTTTTTTTACTAGGAACTGCGTACATATTAAAACAAGAAATTTAATTTTTATACGGTCAATTTTTTCCTATCACTTACATTTAGAAAAATGTTGCTATTTGTCGAAGAAAATTAATTTTTAAAAAATCCCGTGTCTCTAAGTGAAATAGTTAGCCAGAAATCTAAAGGTAAAAATAATGGTGACTTAACATCACTTGACCTACTGTGTTGGCATCGGTTTCAACGGGGGAAGGGGGGGAATCTTTACTTTAGGGGAACAACTATGAGTTGATAATTTTTAAATAATGATCCCATTGTTGCGAATGGCAACTTAACGCGTTCAAACGTGTCAAATTAACAGGTACAATTTTACCCGAATGAATCGGTACTGCGTTATGAAATTAGCGACAATTTAGTGCTTTAGCGGGGTCATCCAGTAATTACATCACTCTGTTAGAGGAAAGAATTTTAAAGTGTAACAGAAAATCACAAAATAAAGGTGTGGGTTATTATGGTGTGGTAACTTTCAATAGAAATTGTCAAAAGTGCGTTACTTGATAATTCTAGCTAAACTAGGATTTGAGGAGTCAAATGCGTCTATCGAGTGACTCTATTGACATAAATTAACTTGATTTGAAAAGTAATTACATTTTTCTCACTTTTGAGACAACCGCTTAGTGATTGGCGACAAATACCAAAAGTTGCAATGTCTTGTAAAGTATTTCGCTTTGAGACACGGAATTTTTACTTTCCGAACATGTACCATGTAAGGAAAGTATTGTAATCATGAAAAAATTCGAATTCGAGATTTTGGTGTATTGACACGTTTTGAGGTCTTCTGAATTCATTTATGCTATTTTTACGAGATGTATGTATGTGTGTGTGTGTGTGTGTGTGTGTTTGTGTGTATGTGAGTGAACACGATAGCTCCTGAACAGGGCATGCGATTGAGCTCAAATTGGGTACATATGTTATAAACCACCGTCGCAAGACCGGTATTGATTTTGGTGTGTATAGGACTTACAGTTTTTCTACAGGGCTACGACAAAGATTTCTTTTACATTATGGCCTATGGAGGAAAACTCTTGAAAGTGCGCTAGCGTTTAAACGGTACATTCGATTGAGCTCAAATTGGGTATACATGTTATAAACCACCATTGTAAGACCGGTATTGATTTTGATGTTTATAGGACTTATAGTTTTTCTACAGGGCTACGACAAAGATTTCTTTTACATTATGGCCTATGGGGAGAAATTCTTGAAAGTGCGCTAGCGTTTAAAAGAGAATTTCTGGATCCGCCACTGGGCACGGGTGCCTAGAAGGTGCGTGAAGCTCTTTGGTATTTCAGAACGGCGGCTTATATTACTTAGTTAGTCATGAGATCCGACATTATTTGATAAACATGGATATAAAGAATTAGAAAGTGCATTGAGAGTTTGCAACTATATTTGTCTTTAATTTGCATAAACGGCAAAATTTATTGTATTCTATCAATGAAGTAATTGAATTTTTTTTTCTTTAGCTGAAATTTCGGCTCGGGCTCCGTTTAAATAATATTGCTCGGCTCGGGCGGGCTCGGATTAAAAGTCCTCGGGCTCGGGCGGGCTCGGGCTTCAAAAAATGAGCCCGAACTCATCTCTAGTTTCTGTCACTTACGGTTTAATAGATAATCGCTGTAACATCTATTTTGAAACACGAGGTATATTTTTTGGGAGTGCTACCTCTCCCTTTCTATTTTCATGATGAGTTTTAGCTCCCTTTTCTGTTCTTTTCATATAAAAAAAGAACAAAGAAACTGTGTATACCAGATTAGTAAGTAAAAAGCATTCTTAGTTTTCATGTCAAATAAAAAGAGACAGAGTTCAGGAACACATGGTAAGATTTTTCTAAAACGCCCAAATTAACCCATTAAAGCGAACAAATGCAAATTTTATGTTAGCATAGTTTAACGACAGAAATACGAACTTTTTCCATTACCAATGAGATTAAGAGACTTATAACTAAGCACTGTACTTGACAGAAACAAACTAGCGCTTTATTGTTTTTGAGATTGCAAAGTTAATTAGTTCATAAAGATGAAATATGAAGACGATATTTGACAAAGATCAAATGTTTATTAGCAAAATATCTTTATTTAGGCCGCTGTTCAATTTTCTTAGAATTGCAAGCTTTCTGTTTTTTTACTTCCTTGTACGAAGTAAAAGGAAGCATTGTGATGGCGAAAATTTTCGGTATGCAGATTTTCATGAAAAAAAAATCGATTTTGAAATCTCTTAATTTGATTTGAAGCGCCTCTGTGAGTTGTCGCAATATATGTGTGTTTGTATAAATGCACAGATAATCCATTTTGACCAACCGCAAGTCCATTTTGTCGAGTTTTTCTCTGATGTCTGTACGTACGTACGTACGTATGTATGCAACTCGTATACCTCAAAAACGTCAACCGTCATGTTGAATGCTGACATTTTATGTTTAGGATTGTTGTCACATCTAGTTGTGCCACTCTCATTTTGGTTGCGTTCTACTAGATAGTTTATTTACAGAGCCATCCAAAAGAATTTCAATACATTAAGGTCCATGCCCAAAATCTTACGACTGTCATCGACCTTGAGGAGTTTTTCCGAAATATCGCCAAATTTGGCGCCAGAAATAATTACGTTTTTCGCATAACTCTAAAACTTTTAATCATAGAATGTCAAGATTTTGCACTGAGAACATTGTAACATTAAATTATTCATATTTTTAAATTCCAAACGACTGAGTAATTTATTTCTAGGATCACCCAGAAGACTTTGAATGCATTAAGGTCTATGTGTACCTTCAATTAATTAAAAATCTCTGGTCAATCACTATTTGGGCTATGCCTCAAATCTCGCAAAGTAGCAAAATTGGCGGCTTTTGGCGAAATATCATCTAAAACCGCCAATATCTCTCTCTCTCTCTCTCTCTCTATATATATATATATATATGCATGACAACAAAAGACATAATTTAGTAATAAAAACTAGCTAGAATTAGAGTCACGTTTTGAGTATTCAGTAACCATATTTGCTATGTTTTAAGAAATATTACTAAATAAGTTTTATTTACAAATAAAATCTACAGTGTGTTCAACAAAGGACATACTGATTTCAAAAATACATATCTCGAAAACAAAGGACAATAGAGGGGTAAGACAAGCTGTATATTTATTACGAAAACCGTAAAAAAAAATTACAAAAGAAATTACAGAAGTTTCGAAATAGTAGTTCCAAAAGCACTAACAGATGCCGCTGTAATCACTGGCCCTTATGATGTATTGGCCTCCGTAGTTTCCCAATCTAACACCTTCTGACTGTTTTCTGAGGAGCATAATAGAAGAAACTTTCTACCGAAAATATCCGAACATGCTTGAATCGTCGATTTCTGTGGCATGTGAATCCATTTCTGTTGTGACAATACCGGCTGAGAGGACAAAATTCATTATTCGTTTTTGACACCTGTGTTTGCCGTAAGGGTGGGCATTTTGAAAAAAATATGCTGTGACTGCTTGCAGAGAATAAATTTATACTTGTACATGATGATCTTCAATCGATTTCGACATGCAGCGCCATCTTTCAGCAGTGGCGTACTCAAGGTGGTGTTTGGGGCTCTAGTCCCCCTTATCAAAGGTTTTTTTTATCATAAAATTCATAAAATTTTAGTTTTCGACTTTAAGTTTACGCCTCAACACGGACTCACATGCTTTACAGACGTAATGTCGGTTAGTTTCTGGCTTTTATTAGAACGCTTTCTCTTTCAAGTGCCCCTGCAGAAAGAAATTATACTAAGACTACTCCATACTTTGATGTGAAGATAATGTTATTTAGTTTTTAAGCTACCAACGCCACCTAGTGACGAAACATAGTACAGTTGAACTTAGCGCATTTTTCCAAGATTTATTGCTTGATAGTAACAATCTAGCAAACGGTACATTCTTTTTTCTCAAATGATGTTTTTATTATTTGCGATTGAAAAGGGTCAATTATTTAGTCGACATCCTGCCTGCATATATAGACGTGACCAGAAAACTAGTCAAAATAGATACACGGGTGATCAAAATAGATCGTACATGCTTACGTGAATACATAAATTCATACCTACATTCAAACATCATGCAGAAATTGTTAAAGTAAATGTAGGAGTGGTCAAAATCTTAATACCATAATTTTTTGCGATCACAATACTTTCTTTTACTTCGTACATAGAAGTAAAGAGTGTAACAAATGTCGACGATAAAAGAAATTTCGGCTGTTGTTACACATGCACTATAAAAATTGCACAACCATGGTAGATCATGGTAGGTCATTTCCTAGTTCATCTGTGACTTTGAAATCAATAATTTAAAATGAATGCACGGGAAATGGAGTACTGTGGATTCGCGCTACAATGCGATCTATCTTACGCGAATGAGATATTACGCGAGTTTTTCAAGAGTAGCGTATCTCAGAGCTAACGCTTACTCCACGACCGCAACACAAGATTTTTCGTCAACAGTAAGCAGCGCAAACCAGAAGTGCAAGGGATAAGTATATCTTCTTCGTGATTGGCTACTGAAGAAGAGAGCCAATCAGAGAACGGTATTTCTTCACTCATAGCAACAATAAAGGCGGAAGCACACAAGCCATAACAGTCTCAACCTGGCTTTATTCATTACTTTATGTGGGAAATGGTAATACATTAGGGAATGGTTTCAAAAGGTTTGGGGGGTGTTGATAAATCTCTGCATATGTGTTTCAAAAAGCCATATACATGGTGTCCAGCAAATAACACCCTGATTTCAAAATTCAAAATCTTAAATACAGAGATCAATAGAAGAATGTAGCAAAGAGGATGTTTATTATGCAAACTGTAAAAATTTTATACGGAAGTTTCGAAATAGTAGTTATAATAGCTGCTAACAGAGAATGGTGTACACAGATTTTCTTTAAGGGGAGAGGCCGTTATGGGCGTAATCCTAACGTAAAAAAACCATAATCTTTATGTTGAAAATTAAAAGTTTTTTGACGTAATAAGGAGAGAATCAGAACGGGGGGAGAAATCAGAACGCCCAAACACCCCCTTACGTACTCCACTGCTAACAGATGGCGTTGCAAGTCAAAATCGATCGACGATCATCATGTATGAATATAAACTTCTTCTCAACAAGTAGTGACAACACTATCATTTAAAGATGTCCACCGTTCTACATATATAGGGGTCGCAAATGAATAATGAAACTTGCCATCACAGATCGTAATGTTTCGACGAAAACGGATTCACATTCCACACAAATCGACGATTCAAGCTCCTCCAGTGTGGTGGAATGGTTCTGGGAGAGTGTATCTTTCAATGTGCCCTACAGAAAGTAGTCACAAGGAGTCAGATCAGGAGAATATGGAGGCCAATCCATTATGGAGGTTAACGATTGCAACGCCATCTGATAGTGCTTTTTGTAATAACTACTCCGAAACTTCTGTATAAAATTTTTACAGCTTACGTAAGAAGCGTACCGTTTACTGCACCCTTCTATTGATCTTTGTTTTTGAGAACTTTGATATCAGGGTGCTATTTGCTGGACACCTTGTACACATACCCTATTTTAGATCGCGAAATTTTCACGCGAGGGATCTTGGAACGTATCCCTAATGTAAGTGAAAACCCCACTTTCATTCAAGTTACTTATACGCAGAAAAAGCTCATCCGTATTTACTAACCTGCCTCCCTATAACCTAGCTAATAAATTAATCAAATATACATTTATTTAAAGTTTCATCTAAAATTTGTTATCAGACTTACGTGGACAGTGTAAGTTTACAGGTATGTTTCATAAAACTTGCTATGTAACTCGCATCACAATAAATTTTTCAGTGACGAAACTAAATGGACCTTGATTTATCCATTTTCGAAAATATCTCACGCACTTTTAACTGCTACAAACACTCTAAAATTGTTATTTACTTTAATAGTTATCAACCGCTAGTCATGGTTACGCAACGCTTCCATAACACAAAGTTTGGAGAAGTTTGTCTCTGAAATACAAAGCTACGTATTCTAGATAAATCACGCAATTCGGGCTGTTTCATTAGAGAACTAAACAGAAACTAGTCTGGCAAAATATTATCTTAAAGTGTTACATAAACTTTATGGGTACAAGCAACATCTCAGTCAAATTATCTTGGGTATTTATATTAGTACTTGGATGGCGATAATTAGGCATATTGACAAGAAACATTACTGATATGCAAAATAAACTTAATGTTCTGGCATGATAGGATGTGAAGTCTGTTAGAATAAGTTATAATTCCAAGCTTATTCTATTGAGTTACAATATGTTTGATCTAAGTCAAAAGAATATGTTTTGAGATGGCGCTTTCTTTTAACCCTTTAATGCGCAGTGTGCCCGCTCTGGGAACACCAAACTCGGACGTTTTGACTGTTGCCAGTCACGAAGAATAGATTTGATTTCTATAAAAATAGTTGCGGGTGACAGAGCTCTACCAGAATCCTTTACTTTTTAGCACGTCATTTACCGTCAAAAAAAAATGGCCACGATTATTTTTAACAGCACTGACATCTGCTGAAAAATGGAAGAATGCGACAACAGCTGGACACATTGCCCGATGCTGAAAAAAGGGCAGCCGTTGCCATCGCTCGACTTAACTACCAGCAAGATGGCGGACGATCGAAACGTTCATCGCGTGCCACAGATCTAGAGACCCTTTTTTGACGCAGCTGGCTGTGCGCGAGCACAGCCAGCTGCGTCTAGAGACAAAAAAAGGTCTCTATATCTGTGGCACGCGATGAACGTTTCGATCGTCCGCCATCTTGCTGGTAGTTAAGTCGAGCGATGGCAACGGCTGCCCTTTTTTCAGCATTGGGAAAGGGTTGCGCCTCAAAGGGTTAAACAATATTTTGAACGAACTGCAGTCATGAAATGTAAAGTGCAAAATATTATGACAAGAATTATATATCACTGTAACTGAAGTACCCGTCGTTGACGAGTTAGTACGTAATTCAAATTTTCAAAAAGCCAGAATTTTCGTCTGCATTGAAGGCGTACAAAGAATGGAATTAAAAAATTGGCAATATTATAGAAAGCAAACTTGTTAAAAGATTACAGATGTATTGTTAAAGGATTACAGATTAGAGAGCAAAAGTGATGCTTAAAATTGACAACAGAGAATTTTTTTTTTACTTTAAAAATTAAAGTTTTATTCTGGTGAATGAGCTTTCCAAGTCAAGAGGTCATTCCTAACCTGTAACTACATTCTGTTTGATTCATTGTAGATATTTTAACATTATACCCTCAAAAAAAATTGAGCAGATTTCGCAAAATCTAAAAAAGCAAGTGAAATTTTACAAAAAGTTTTAAAATGTATTCGAATTTTTCAAAAAATTAGAACATTTTTGTTTCAGTTGGCTTTGATCATGTTGTGAAACTTCATTGTTTTCTCCTAATCTCTTTTTAAGTGTTACGAGAACAAGCATTTATACGATATTCGCAAAATCCCAAAATCTATGAAATATTTAAAACAGCTTTGACATCCAGAGTTTAAATTAGCTTGACATCTAGAGTTTAAATTAGCTTTATCTAATATAACTCCAAATTTCATTCTTCTTCATTGCCATTTTTCGGAAATGGAACAAACATGTACTGAATTTTCACAAAATCTGAAAATCTGTAAAAAAAATTTAAGTACTTTGACATTTACAGTTTAAGTTACCCTCTGTGATGATGCTAAATTTTGTTTCATTCGCTTCAGTGATACGTAATGGGCAAATATTTTCACATTTTGGATAAATTTGTGCAAAATCTCAAAATATTATCAAAATTTAAAAGAAATTCGACACCCGTAGTTTAAGTTGAGAAATCCCCTTATCATGTCACCAAAATTTCATTTCATACGCTTTAGTCGTTAATGCGCAATGCGTAACAAATGTTTACTCATTTTCAAACGAATTTCGCGAAATCTCAAGAGGTCTCAAGAAATCTAGGACCAAATCTAGGAAAAAGAGGTATCAAGGAAATCTCAAGAGTCTAATCAAACTTCTTTTTTAAATTTCAACACCTACAATTAAATTGAGCGACCATCTACCGTGTACTTAATTTCCTTTCACTCGCTTTAGTCGTTATTATGTGACGCGCGAATGAATTTTCAGGCATTTTGAAATAATTTTCGTAAAATCTCAAAATCTAATAAAAATTTTTGAAAAATTCGACGTCTAGAGTTTAAGTTGAGTGACCGCCTACAATGCCACCCAATTTCCTTTCATTCCCTGTAGGCTTTATTTCGTGATGTTAGATAAAAATGTATGCATTTTGGAACGATTTTCGCAAAATCTCAAAATTTAACCAAAATATTTTTAATTAACCCTCCAAGCGGCTGAGACGTAAAATCCCGTCAACTGCATTCCAGTTTTCACTGCAATGCATCTACAATTTAAATTGTTGATAACTGTTACGTATTATAAAAAAAAATGAATCTTAATGTTGTACATATTTTGAAGTTAATTTTTTAATAATTGCAAATCTTCCTTAAAAATTTTTTTTTCAATAATTTTAAAGGCTCTTGAAAATTTTACCGTGAAAACAACTTTACATTATTTGCCCATTTCTAAGACGCTCAGAGGGTTTTAAATAATTATAGTTAGAGTAACCACCTATCATGTCACTGAATATCATTTCAGTCACTTTCTTTGTTACTACGTGATGCGCGAACACAAATGTACGCAGTTTGAAACGATTTCCGCAAAATCTCAAAAATCTAATCAAATTTTTTTAAAAATTTTGACGCTTGTAGTTTAAGTTGAGTGACCACCTACCATGTCACTAAATGTCATTTCATTCGCTTCAGTCATTTTTATGTGATGCGCGAACAAAAAGAAAGTGCCATGGACAGAATGGCAGAATGACAGAACGACAGACAGACAAACATTTTTTGACGGTCGTACGGGATTCCCAGGTGCTTGAAACTGATGGAAATCGCAAAATTTTCGAATTCCAAGTAATGTACAGACAAAAGTCTAGTTTTATTTATATAAATAACGCAGAAACATTATGCTGTATTATGCACTTGTTGCAGTAAATATGAGAAATTCCAGAAAGTTTGAAAATTATCTTTCGGCAAAATAAGGCCTAAACTTTGCAATTTTGATTAATTTTAGGTGTTCATTTCTTTAAAATTATACATTAAAAAACTTAAAATTTAAAAATGCCACACTCATTATATTATTTACTAGCTGAAGTACCCGTCCTTGACGGGTGAGGGAATGCAAATTTCCAAAAAGCAAGAACTTTTGTCAGCATTGTAGGAGTACACAGAGTGGATGTAGTATGTTGCCAAAGTAAAGAAAGCGAATTTATAATTTTTATGTATTGTTTAAATATTAAAGGTTAGAGAGTAATTAAGTAATATTATTTCATTCGCTTTAGTCGTAACTATGTGACGCGCGAACGAATATTTACGCATATTGAAATAATTTTGCAAAATCACAAAATCTAATCAATATTTTTGAAAAATTGGAAGCCTAAAATTTAAGTTGAGTGACAACCTATCCTGTCACCCAATTTCGTTTCATTCCCTGCAGTCTGTATTTCGTGATGCTGGAACAAAATTTCAGCATTTTAAAACGATTTTCACAAAATCTCAAAATGTAATCAAAATATTTTTGAAATTCAACGCCTATAAATTAAGATTAGCAACTACCTATCCTATCACTAAATTTCGTATCATTGGTATTAGTTGTTATTACGTGATGTTTGAAGAAATATAAACGTATTTTGAGAGAATTTTCACAAAATCTCATAAAAATGTTTAAAAAATTGGACACCTATAGTTTTTGTTGAGCAGCCATCTATCATGTGACCAAATTTCGTATCATTCGCTTTAGTCATTATTACGTAATGCGTGAAAAAAGATTCACTATTTTAAACGATTATCGCAAAATCTCGAAATCTGATCGATTTTTTTAAATTAGATGCTTATAGTTTAAGGTGAGTAACCGCCTATCATTTCACCAAATATTATTTTTTCACCTTTGCAGTTATTACGTGATGCTTGAAGACAAATTTATGCAGTTTGAAAGGATTTTCGCAAAATCCCAAAATCCAATGAAGATTTTTTTAAAATTCGACGCCTATGCTTTAAGTTGTTAAGTTGAGTGACCACCTATCATGACACTCAATTTGATATCATTCGCTTCAGTCGTTTTTACGTGATGCTTGAACACAAATTTACGCAATTTGAAAGGATTTTCGCAAAATCCCAAAATCCAATGAAGATTTTTTAAAAATTCGAAGCCTATGTTTTAAGTTCTGTGACCACCTATCATGGCACTCAATTTCATATCATTCGCTTCAGTCGTTTTTGTGTGATACTTGAACACAAATTTACGCAGTTTGAAATGATTTTCGCAAAATCTGAAAATCTATCTAATCAAGATTTTTGAAAAATTCGACCCCTATGTTTTAAGTTGAGTGACCACCTATCATGACACCCAATTTTATACCATTCTCTTCAGTCGTTTTGACGTGATGCTTAAACAAAAAAAGCGTCACGGACAGAATGACAGAATGACAGACAGACAAACTTTTTTTTGAGGGTGGCATCGGATTCCCGGGTGCTTCAAACGGATAGAAATCGCAAAATTTTTGAATTCCAAGAAATGTACAGACAAAAGTCTAATTTTATTTATATAGATTTAGAACAGCAACTAGTCTTAGAGCTGAACGCCCCACCCTTTGGCCGAGTGGATAAGGCACTGAACATGCTAGAAGGCTGAAATGTGAAGGTCCCGCGTTTGAGCCTACCGCGCAGCTGTCGATCTAATGTTCTGGAGTTCTGGTTGGTTTTTCTCCATATGTATTATGAATACGCGTTAGAACCTCTTAAAAACTCCTCCGACTAAGGCACCCCTCCAACATAGGCAGATCCCTCTCGTGTAGATTTGCCATATAACAAAAACTTACAGCTGAATTTGGGCACAACAGCTTTAGATTATATCTCCTTCAATCAGGCACGTAGCCAGAAAAAAAAAAAAAATGTGGAAACCCCAAAATGATTATACAACAGGCCTTGATAATTGATATCCAAGTAACAAAAACCGGAATTTTAAACGTGCCTAGGCCTCCAGGGTACCAGGTGAATACGTAAATTTGCTTCCATAGTGGGAGGCAATTCAGAAAACTGACGATAACAAAATCGGGGATACAGTTTGATGTAGCAGCTACATATCAACATCGAAAATTTAATTGCACCGTTCAATAGCTAAAGGATCGAAGAGTTGGTTACGTTGAGTTGAAGACTGTTATGAGTCGCTTGCGGCGGCGCCACTATTTTCGCTGCGTCACATTATGTCCGTTTAGTATAAATTTTGACTCGGAGAATCTAGAACGCTCGTTTGTGTTTCAATCGTCAGCTCTCGTTAAGATCTATTGATTGCGTATATGAAACTTTAGCGTGAAGGTGTTATACTCAGTACAATATATAGCGCTACAGTAAAAAATTAAAATAAGTAATGAAATATCGGCCTATACTCGTCGAAAAGCCAAATCAAACTATAGAGAACGTTTACGGATGGAAAGGGCTTCTCAAGAGCAGTCCTGTGTTACCCGTCAAACACCCTATGACAGAGTGAAACGGTGCCGGGAAGATAAAGTATGAAGACGTCCAAGCGGATAAATGACCTATCAATAAGTTATAACACAGTAATTATATGATTTGATTTGTTTCTTGTACCCAATGAAACTCAAAGAAAATATAACTCGTTACGTACGCGTATTCACGTAAAACACACGGCCGTGACCACGACACAGACGCACCCACTTTTTTAGGCTATTTTACACCAATAATTTAGTAAATTGGCATAACCGTTAGTTCTTTGTGCAGAATGAAGGTATTTTTTTATTTAACTTTGGCTTCTTCCTTAGGACAGTACTGGACAACTTAATTGGGTATAGTACTGTTACATTTTCATTTTCGACAATTTGGTATTTTTCGGCCCACCCTAATGCGCCTGCATGGTGCATTCAAATAAGCTCAAATTGGGTATGTATATTAGGGTGTCCCAAGATGCAATGGAAAAAATTTTTTTTTTCGAAATCGAATACGCATACCCTCTATTTTTTTTCTATTTGATCTCAGTAACATAAATACAAAGTATTATTGCAATACAATAACGGTAACCCGTGCCGACTTTATGTCAAAGTTGAACGTAAAATCTTGTATGGAGACTACTATGGAAAGATGTGAAATGCATGTGTCTTTGGTACGTAAGACACCATTTTAGTCAAAGCAAATATTTATATTATAGCAAAAGAAGCATATTATAGTTAAAAGAAACATATACATACTTTCGTTTCAACGTTTGTTTTTTACAATCAGGATAGATTTTCGTGTGTTCTTGTACACAACGTAGCAAAAATTGTCTTTGTTCCTCCTAAACCGTTATTAAACCATAAAAGTTATGCATCATTTTTACCGCTCTTTCAGCTGTATCGTTCACTGCTCTAAGCATTGATATTTTTTTTTTTAGCATCTAGAAACGTAGCGTTATTATTCCGTGAAGAGGGACTCTCATTGAGAAAACTGTCATCAATTTTGAGTCTAGGAAATAATGACGAACAACGATTTTATATCTTCGAATACAGCCAGATATAAAATCATCGATGCTTTTTTCTGTGAAAAATAAATTAAAATAACAGGTATCAATTGCGTGATATATATAAATAACTAAATAAAAACTACACAATCAATATATCAGACTCACCATACAATGGAACACGAAGTTTGTCCTTCGATGGAATGTATTTCTTCTCATGGGCCGAGAAAGTTTATCTATGTAGATTTTACACCATTTTAAATTTTGTTTCTTCGTCCACATCATCATCAAAAAGTGTTAATATTGCTATTTCATCAGTCAAATACTATAAATGGTGGAGAAATTTTAGTAAAGAAGCTTTCGAGATATTTTCATCCACATTTTCGTAAGATTCCAAAGATTTCAAAAAGCACAAAACTTTGTAGGGTGCTTTAACTGCCAAAATGCATTGAAGCCCCATGGTTTAACGTACATTGTCACGATAAACAAGCAGGCGTCTAACAATGCTTCCCTATCCTTTGTGTTTAATTTCATCTGAGAACTAAATAACGATAGTTTTAGGGAGTAAATCGCTCGGGCCATCCATCTAGCTTGGTGCATGGCACCCGGAGGTCTGACTTTTTTTTCTGCATCTCCAGCTAAAAATACGATAGAAAGTTCAATCAAGTCCCGATAGTCTTCTCTGGCCATATCAGTTTTAAGTACAGCTCGGTAAAACAAGCAAATTTTCAAGTTCGGATACAGTTAGGAACGATTCCACTGTATCTCATTGCATTTTAGCGGTATCGATGTTATTCCAATTCTTTATGAGCTTTTTATAGAAAAGGGATATCGGGGCTTGTCACTTGTTTAATTTTCACTTCGAATACAGCCTCATTTCGTATACATGATGACCGCAAGCGAAAAAAAGCATTTTCCTATCAAATTTTTGCTCTAGAAGCGCACAAGCGCCATTAAAACGACCTGAATTCGAATCTGTATTATCACAACAGATAATTTGGACTTTTTCTTCGAGATTCCAATCTAAGACCGCCTGCCAAATAGCCTGAGCCTGTTATTTGCCTGTAGAGTTTTACAGTTTTGGCACAGCAATGTTTGTTCTTTGAGTCTATATGAAATAACTATGGGCAAGCGTTCTTCTTTAAATTTTAAAGCACTCAAAGCAGGTAAGAGTTTGCCGTCCCAATGTAAGGTCACTACATCCAGTACTTCGTTTTGGAAATAAATTTTTATGTTTTCTGCGCGTTCCTCCCGTTTTTCTGTTCGGATCCTTTGAATTGAAGACTTACTTATTGGAAATTCGTCAATGTTAAGTCCAAGTGCATCAATAGTAGCTTCAAGAATAAGCACAGAATCTCGTACACTTAACTGATACCTGTCTAATGCAGCAACTAACTTTGGAGTAATGAAATCTTTCCTCATTACAGATTTACTTGTCCAAGGTTCTGAGCTTTCGACTGGTGTTGGGAAATCTTCTAAATCCATATTTTCATTAGAATTTGAAGAGGAATCGTCTTGCAATGATGTCGAAGATAATTCACCGATTGACTTCTTTGACAATTCGAAGTCGTGCCCTTTTCTCTTTTTTGGCCAGTTTTTTTTGTCCACTCCTCCTAAATGAACTGCCGGCCCGGCTTTCTTTGGCGCTGCAAGAACATCGCATCTTCCTCTATTTTCATTAATTTAAGTGCATCAGCATTTGCAACATCGAACAAATTGTCTAAATTACTTAAAAATTCTTGTTGTTGCCGCTTGAATACGCCTTGTGATTTCTTTGAATTTATTTGTAAGTCTCTCCAAACTTCATTTATACTTACAAGCTTCCTTACACAATTCGGCAACGATTTTGTAGGTATGCGTGCCTTTTTCCAAAAGATAGTACATTCGCGAAAAGCGAGATTTGCACTTTCATTAACAGTTAAATTCACTTCTCGAATATTGTAAAACAAAATCGAACTTGCCCATTCGACGGAAGTTTTGAACCCTTTATTTTATGCTTTATGTTCCCTAATAAAAAATATTCCTTTTTTAGAACTACGTAATTCCACTGCCATGCTCTGTTCGCTGAATAAAAACTATACGAACATTTATTAACAAAACAGATTAGAATAAGCACATTGATACGTAGACGTACGCTGTCCTCTGTAAACTAATACTGATACGTTTCACGAATAGCCCGTTGTCACTATCCAAGCATTCCAAAACCTGTCTTTTTCCGTTTTGTTTTATTTTTACCATTTGTAGGTGGAGGGCGCTCTGCTACAGACACGGGTCTTCAGCGTTCGCTTGTTTAAGTATACACATGTACTGACTAACGCGTTCAGATGCAAGTCGGCACGGGTTGCCGTTGTTAAAATTACATGAAACTTTGTTTACAATTGTTTTGACATAAAAGGAAAAAAATAAGAGGGTATGCGAAAAAAAATAACGACTTTCATTTTTTTGGGACACCCTAATGTATATAACAGGTTGCCATCAAGTAACCTTCAGTAGATATTGTGTGCATGGCTTATAGTTTTTCATGCAGGTCTAC
Source organism: Cheiracanthium punctorium (assembly GCA_038373885.1). Taxonomy (NCBI): domain Eukaryota; kingdom Metazoa; phylum Arthropoda; class Arachnida; order Araneae; family Cheiracanthiidae; genus Cheiracanthium; species Cheiracanthium punctorium. The sequence goes on from JAWZYV010013040.1 coordinate 273,991, forward strand.
AAAAAAAGAATTCTTGTGCATTATGACCTATTGATGCAAATTCGTAAAAGTACGTTACGGTGCATTCGATTGTGCTCAGATTAGGTACGCATATAATTGGTCACTATCTTATATAGATTTTGGTGTGAAACTTGCAGTTTTTTACAAGGATACAAAAAAATTTTCTTTTACACTGCGGCCTATACACTCAATATTTTGAAGTGCATTTGCGTCTGAACACTACATCCGATTGAGTGAATCAAATTTATTTAAATGCTTGGTAAAGATAAAGTGTTTGACAAATCGTATGGAGTCACTCCTTTTTTACTTTAAAGAACGTTGCAGAACCAACATCGCTCCAGCTACCACCATACCAATGAAGACTCTGAACCGTTATAGCCAGTGTCGGTCCGTTTTTTACCCGAAACGGCAGTATTTGTTGGAAAGTTATCGTGTGACACACCTTTTCGGGAAAAAAAAAAAGAAAATAACAATCCCCAATGACTCTATGGAATTGGTCAGTTTCTTAATATAAAATGCATTTATTGAGATTAAAAATACCAGAATACAGAAATTCATAACTCTGATTTTATAATTTTTTCTAGATTTAGCAGAATATGCTATTTTTTAAGTTATGTATTTAAGTTATTTGCACCATTTTATTTATAAGTAATATCACCTTTAAAAAGCTTTTTATGAAGAGTCACGTATATTTGATTAGCATAAAGCTAAATTTTGTGCATGTTACGATATTTAACCCTTAAATGCCTAAAAAATGTGTATTCTAACCGGAAGAAAAATAAATAAAACCCCTAATTGACGGCTGAACCGTGTTCTGTGGTATAAACTCGGAAGTTTATTGTTTTCTATTTTTAATGAGCGGCTGTTGTACAATGCAGAGAATTAACATTTGATTTCTGAGGCCATGAAAATCTGAGTTCGATGTTCAGGCATTGTACATTACCCAAGAGGCACTAGAAAAGAAGCTGTCTGAATGGAAGCCCTTGACCAGTTTGTGACGTTAAAACTTATTAGCAAGTGATCGAATAGTTACAGCGAGATCGAAAGAGATGCCTCCTCCAACAGACGATAAGGAATTGCTCGGGAAGAAATGTTCTATGTCTTCTTACACTTTGTTTCACTTATTAGAAAAACGATAATCCTAAATATTTAAAGAGCTTTCCGTCACTCAATTGATACTTTTAAGACTATATTTGAATCGAGACGAGTTGGTCAGAGAAATTATCCTTATATAAAGGTGAAGTTCAGTTGCTTCTAAGCAGTTCCTGCGGCTGCAGTCGTTCTTGAAGGCTGCTCAGAAAAGGTCGAAAATTGAAGATATTCCCACCCTGGGTTCAAAGAATGGTGCGATGGTAGGTGCTGACTCTTCCTTCAGACGCCCATGGATTGCTCGGGGGGAAAGCTTCTACGGCTTGTCGCAACTTGATGCTGCTTACAATCGACTCGCTGTCTGACACATTAGGAAAACGATGATCCCCGAGATTCAGTGAGCTTGACATCAAATCTCAGGGATCATTCTAACGAAATAATCGGTGAACGTAGACTGTCTATCCCTTTGAAGTAAAATTCATGAAAAAAACGATTATTCTCGATATTTGAAAAGCTTTCCGGCACTGTGACTATGGATATTTCTAAGAATATATTTCAATCGAGACGAGATGGCCAGAGAAATGCTCCAGGTTTAAACATGAACTCCAATTGCTTCTAAGCAGTTTATACGGCAGCAAAGTCGTTAAGACTGCATATGTAAAGTTGAGGACTGTTTCCCAAGACTGTAAAAGCTCAGTTAGATTTAAATGGTTTATAAAGTCAAATGCGTGCTGGACTTTGGCTGTCGAAGTCTTTCGTTTAGGATTGAATAATATGTAGTACATACAGCTGCTATTGTACTTTGGTGGTGAACTATCGTGACTATTGAGGAGGAAGTCCACCAAGAAGATTCAGTTTGTGATATGTGATATGTTGTTAGGGGGTGCAGTCAGAGCCTGATCATAGGTGGGCGGGGCCCCGGGGCAAGAGGTTATTTGGGGGGCCCATACTATATATCACAAGCATTTTAACTTATTTTTGTTTGCTGTTGCATTTCCCCGACATAAAAACAAAACATTTTTAAAGAACACTAAAATTGAATAAAAAATTAATTACCTATTTATTTATACTTATTTAGAACAAGACTATGTATTTAAAAGTGATTTTAATATTTTTTTAGTCCGTTTGTAGTATTAGCGCATGGGTGCACTCATTCAAGGAATGGCAATGACGAGGCACGGGAGCAAAGTTTCTCACTCCAAAAAATTTTCTGGATATACCAAAAAGTTCGAAATTTTTCTTTCCTTCATCATAAAATAAAAAATGTTAACTAATGGATATTTTGTGATAAGCCTATATAGGGCAACACCATACGTTTTCAAAAACTCCTAACTTCTTGTTTATGGATGCATGAGTCTAAAGACCATTGAATTAGAGGAACAGAAAATAAATCTCTAAGTCCATTTACTGTTAAAGAGTATGCTGTAGATATTACGAAGGAAATTGAGTTGCAAAAAATTTATTATTGCAGTATATATGGATATGTAATAAATCATGATAACAATAAATCGGGAGACTTGAGGGCCCTTATTTTTCCGGGGCCCAGGGCTATTGCCCCGCATGCCCGTGTGATAATCAGGCTCTGGGTGCAGTGTGTGAATTGTGACTGTTGGGCATTCAAATATGTTTGCTAAATATTTAAAGCCTTTAAATTGGAGTAGGTCTGTGGTCTGTTCAGTTTGGGTTATTGGTTTCTTCGGATGCAGGAGATGCGAGAGAAAAATTTACGGATTCGTCGAATTTCCTTTTACGGATTCTAATATTGGAAAAGTCGTCAAATGGGGGACAAGGTGATGGGAACCGCATTCGATGGGAACCGCGTGGAGTAGAGTGTGGTGATGTGTATGGTGAAAATGAGAGATCTAATGTAACTGGTGAAGTGTGGGGGGTGTGATCAAATGTCATCAAATGTCTAACAAAGACTGAAATAATTTGTTGAAGTTTTATTACTTTACATTATTGTAAACAATGCCGGAATTTGAAACATGCAGTTTGAATGTTGCTCTGCTTTAATCTCCTTTCTTTAAAGAACAACAATGTGACAATAGAATGAAATTGTCAAAAATGATGACCTGTAAATATTATGAATCTGTCTTCTTTTTCCGATGGGGTATTTTAAAAGTGGTATTCGTATTAAAAAACTCGTATTCTCGAAGTATAACTCTAAATAAGTCACATTCTCGAATTATTCATTGTCATAAGCGTCAAATTTAACAAGATTTGGTGAATTTCATTTATGTTTATTTGATCAAATCAGACCAAACACTTTTCTTATCTATAGACAAGTGCTTAGGATACTCGGACTTTACAGCGGATACTGAACTCGCTTGGCAACATAAGGATTTCGCCAAGATCGGAGCTATGCCTTAGAACTTTAAACCTCTAAAGGAAGGCAAAAGTTTTTGAGCTTTCACTATCAGCATCTTGGCGAACTATCTCGGTTTTTTGAAAATTGAATTTTAGTGTCCACTATAATTCCCAAATACTGCCCTTACTTTCTGTAGTACACGGATAGTATAATGCAGAGAATTCCAACTATACTTTTTTTTTCACATCCAGTTCGCTCATATCCGTTTCATGACCATCAAATGTGTTTTGATGATACATGGAACCATAGATCAAATGGTGCAATCAGGTCCGGTCTGGCCAGGTCGGATGGTCAGCGATTGCCGAGAGCCCCCAGATCAGGAGTGCCCCGGAGAAGCCCCCAGAAAATGGATATACCGTTTTATAATTAGAGTAATTTGATATACAGGGTAATTATAATTAAAAATTCAAAACGCTATAAAAAAAGGAACCGCTGATCAGAATGACGTCAAATTTGAACGGAATATTATTGAAGAGGGGAAAAACGTATGGCATAAGAAAAAAAATTGGTTCTGAAGTAATTTGATGGTCAAATTGTTATTTGAAGTAGGTTACGTTTGCTAGTAGTTAATCATGAAGTAATTTTATGGTTTAATTCTTATTTGAAGTAGGTTCTGGTTATGTTTTCTAGTAGTGAATTAATGAATTAATTTGGCCAGATCGTAAGTGATTGTACACTACCCGCAATAATCTAAAATCCTACCTTTGGAAAATCCATCAAATATACACTCCTAAAATAAAATTTGTCTTCTAATGATTTCTGAAACAAATTACAGATACCGCAAAATAAAAGAAACAAATTTTAAAACATTTTCTTTTAATAATTAATTCTTGATTTCCAAATATACAATATGTACTATAACAATTTAATCTTTCTATTTTTTACTTTTTAACATACTTAATACTTGGAACTGCGACATGATTTTCTTTTTCATTAAACAATATCAACCTGAGGGATAAAGGGATAGCGGGGAGATATAGTGCGGCCCAATTAATCAATAAGAGGCTATTTTACTTTCTTTGATGATGAAAAGATCAGTCATTTTTTACTAAAGGAAGCGTTGGCTTGCAGATTGGGATGCGATTTGATCAGCATTAGGTGAGTACGTCGGTGGAGGGGTTCGGCGAGGAGGCTACTTTATCAGCATTCGGTGATTCCATCACTCCGGCACAGCTCTCAAATGTTGGTGGAGGGATTCGGTAGGGCTACCGCCAAGGATTCAGGCATTCTCGTTACGGTCTTGATGCTCTCTTTTTTTTACCAATTCCACTTCTTGGCCGTCACACTATCTCCGGCGCTCTCTATGTGTCTCCTTTTGGTCTCTTCTCTCCACAGTTTCTTTACGACCACACTCTGCAGACCACTCTTGGACAACAATCTCCTTTTCTTCTTTTTTTTTCTTACGACAAACCAATTCGGGAGTCCTTTCGTTCATCGCCCCCTTTTCATGCATAATTTTCGTTGTTCTATATTTCTTCTGATTGGTTCGTTCACCTAAGTAGTTCTTTTCCATTTTTTTTTTAAAATTCCGCCTCCTTTATATTTATGCCCTTCTTGCAATTGTCGCCACCAGCTGCTCCCTATAAAATTCTTTCAATTTATTATGGGGCAATTTCGGCTGTCTTTTGGTAACGTCACTTGGTACCACTATATCTGAACATCATAAATCTTTTTGCACCTTTTATCTGCCTTCGTGTGCGGGCCATTGTCACACTACAGGTTCCAAAATTTAGAAACAGATGGCACTGTAAGCGTCAGAATATGTAAATTAAAATACTTGTCATGCGCACGACTTGTTTCACTTGGGACACTTGTGTTCACTCGAGACACTGCGATCAGTTATGGAACATGCTGTTTCTCGATTTCAACTTGTTGAAGAAAATGGTGGACAGCATATTGAACATGTTTTGCACCAATCTACCGAAATTTAAAAATCCATTTGATGGATAATTTGTATGCGGTTTTTGGCCTCAGGACAATTAAAAACCGATTTTTCCCATCCGTTGTGATATGACCTTGCCATGGTGGATGAGCTTGTGTAACTAACAGTATCACAAATGTACAGTCAGGCACACTGAACAGTATAGTAAGTTCAACGTGTAACTCACACCTTAGCCGTTATTTTACGATTCGTTTGTCATTTGTAGTCGAACCTTTTTAAATTACGATGCGTACAGCACCATCTGTTGCTAAAATTTGGATTTTTTTTTTCCTTGTGCCATACGCTTTCCCCCTTTCTTCAATAATACACCGTTCAAATTTGGCGTCATTCTGATCAGTGGTTCTTTTTTTATATACCGTTTTGAAACTTATTATAATTCCCCTGTATATACCAGAGTAATTTGATTATTTATTTCCCAGTAATTTTACGCTTTTACAGAGTGGCGTAGTGAAGAGCACCACAGCGCGAGGGTTAAAATAGTTACTGCTCGCCCACAGATAAAAGGTCGGCTTTGGCGCGCTGCCAAAAAAATGTATGCTGCGAAAATGGGTTCAGAAGTGCAAGAAATTCTCTCTCTAATATGTGCTAACAGTGTTGCCAATTTAGCTACTTTTTGGCTAGATTTTGGCCAACTGGCAATACGGAAGTATTTTGTAAATCGGAAATGAAAGTCCAAATGTCTCAAAAAACACTACGACCGTATAGAATTTTAAGCGTCCTTGCACATCTGAACCCATCTTTCCCATGAAACAAATCGCAGCATCCACTTTTTTTTTTGCAGCGAGCCAAAGGTGACCTTTTATCTTTGGGCGAGCAGTATATGTAGCACGTAAGCCTAGTTTTCTCAAGAAATGCCTAGTCTTATATTCTATTCTAAATCCCCTTATCAGGAGCCCCCAAAAGAGACTGTCCGGAATTGGGTGCAATACATTTTTAGTACTCTAAAAATATTCAGAAAGAGAAAAGGCATTATTCTTATCGTAAATTATAGATGCAGGAGTCACCCATTAATTATATTAATAGGCCGAATGTAGGTAAAAACGCGAACGGAAAAAACGCGAACGGTAAAATCGCGAACGGAAAAAACGCCAAACGGAAAAAATGCGAACGGTAAAAACGCGAACGGAAAAAACGCCAAACGGAAAAAACGCGAACTGTAAAAACGCGAACCGGAAAAAACGCGAACCAGAAAAAAAAGAATATCCCCCCCCCCCTCAGAATAATAATTTTTATTTAAATATTGACATGAACTTATTTTGTTTTGTAGTAAATACGATAATGGTATTTAATCAAATATTGGACTGCCTCAAAATTCTTTTGTTTTTGAAGTAAAGGAGCCACTTTTTATATTTTGAGAGCATATATCTTCATATTAATCAGGGAAATTTACAACATTAAATAAAAAGGAATTAATTGCTTTTAGATAGTCAAGCTACTTGTCAATGTCATGAAAGCCGCGTCCCTTCCAAGAAAGAAATAGGGGAGATTCCTCGGACAATGGGGACCGGGGACTATGGGAGATAGCATACGGAAAAACGCCTAAGGCAAGATGAACAAACAGTTTTTTTTTAGGTTGAGGTTCGTACTGCACAGATTTTACATTCAAGAATATTATATCCAGAAAAACATTTAAAAGCTGTGCGATCATGGGTGCACCCACGGAGGGGGCTATGGGGGCTAAAGCCCCCCCCCCTAAACCTGGAGTGTTAGATGTGAAAAACTTTGAAAATTGTCACTAATGAATTATAATATTTTACCTTAAAAAAGTGTCTTCAAATTATTTCTAATTTTTTGTGGGGGGGGATTAATTAAAAGTGGGGGAATGCTGGTTTTTAAATAAATACTTAGTTAGTGCATAAATTGCCAACTTTTAAAGTTAGAACTGGAAAGATTAGATATTGGTTGAAAAAAAGACTATGAAAAGATTGGGCTTGTGTTCTATGGGCAAGTGGTAATGAATATTTTGAAGTTATAATGGAGTTATAGCTATAATCGAGGTCACTTATAACCGAGTTTGGCAGTATTTGTAACCCCAGCCCCCCCCCCTAAACCAAAATCCTGAGTGCGCCACTGTGTGCGGTAATAAATATATTTTATCACAGTTTAAAAAATTAATTTTTATATCAATTATTCTGTTGAGAAAGATACAATCATTGTATTGAGATTTTTTTAAAAACAAAATATTCAAAATTATTTAAAAGGGTATTTTTAGAGTTAAATAGAAACTCAATTGATTTCAAACGATTTATTTAAATTTGAATGAAATTTAAGCTCGTAATCATTTGATTTTTCTCCGCTAGAGTATTTAAATCATTTTTATTTCCTAGTTTTATGTGATCTAAACAGTAATAAATTATATAAATGACATTAAAACATATACAAATTAAAATCAAAATATTTAGTATATTAGAGCCATGTGCCTTTAATTAACTGAAATTGATCACAATTTTTTTTAAAGAATGGGGGGGGGGGAGTGTTTGCCTTTACACCTTCTCACCTTTAAAAGGGGAGACTTTAAAAATGCACGAGATTTAAAAATTCTCCTGAACATAATAAAATAGAGAAATAGTTTAATTAATGAATTATTAATTTACCAAGTTTAATTAATTAATTACTAATTTAACAAACTGAATGTTCAATTTGTTTGTATTCTTAGGACAAGGACCAGAACTAGTCATTCCGCAACAAATTGTAGCAGTTGCGAAAATTTTAAGTACTATCTCTCACCTACCAAGACCACCCTAAAAAAGAATATCCTATCACACCGTTTTAACATGCACGTTCTCTGTAATAAATTCTGACCTTCAGTTTATTCCTTACCAACCATGGCTTATGTTTACTGGCTTTCTTTTTATAACTGCAAGATTTTATTTTGATTCATCATAATTCATTCTGATTCATCTTGTTAGCTTTTCGGTTTTAAATTATTAGAATAATGAATGATTTATCAGCATATATTTATGTATACATATTTTTGTTTTTTAAAATATTCATTTTAAGCATGAATACTCTTATTTTAAAAATGCTTTTTTTAATTAAGTCGTGGTATTAATAAGTCAACAATTAATAAAAACAACTTAAAATAAACTCTTCAAATTAAATGTTAGTGTATTGTAACTTTTCAAACAAATTTTCATTTCTAAATGCTAAAAACCCCCTTTTTACAGGAAATTTTTTAAAAATGATTTAAAACTTATTTCTTAAAATATAAAATATTGGCTATTTATAACACTGATTAAAATTAATGGTTAATTGGTTTTAATAATTATATTTTTGCTATTATTGATATAGCAAAGCTTATTGCCCCCTCACCAACTTTGATTAAACATATCTGTGAGCCTTCTTAGAAGAAAGAGGGCTGTATAAAATATACATGTTTCTATTTATTTACATTTAATATTCAGAAAATTTTATTTGATACCATAAAATAACTATGTAATTTATTCTATATGTCTATGACCAACATTTAAAGAAGGAAACTCTATAGGTCAGGGTTTTTAGGACAACCTCGATAACAGTGTTTGGAAGTGATTATGATTTTTATTTAATATTAAATATATTAAACTTTTTACTTTCACTGTAAATTATCATGAAAGTTATTTATGTTTTGTGGCAGATCTACACAAGGATTGTTTGCCAGGAGAGGTCAGCTCGCGTCACTGAATGTGTCGCTTAGAGCTACATACACGTCCTTCCCGTAATTTCCCGCCAGAATTTGGAACCTCAACAGAAGGTGGGGGACTTCTGAATATTGGCACCCCTCGGAAACTGCTAGCGACCGCCAAGAGGACTTTCGGAACCACGGATTTAACGTGCACGTACGCCGCATGTACACGGTGGTCTTTAGTGGTACGCCGGTATCGAACCCACAACCTTCCGGTTAAGAGTCCAACGCCTTAACCACTGGGCTACCACGGCCCCTTCTACACAAGGATTGACTGCTTAATTTAGACATGCCTTGGTTGGAGGACTTTTTGAGGGGTCCTAACCCGAATTCAGATTACAGATGGAGAAAATGGCCGCGCGGTAAGCCAGAACCCTATACCTATACATTAGTCTTTTACTAATTGTGATGAAATTAGTAAAAATTATTTATTCTACAATGTGAAAGGTACTTGATTAAATTTTTTAAAAATTTTTATTAGATAAATTTATATCTTATAAAGCTCTCTTCTTTATAAAACTTACAGCTTATTAAACTTTTAAGATAAACGGAAAAAAAACTTACTGAAATACGTAAAACTGATAAAGTATAAATATTTAGAAGGATAACTTATCAAATATTGAACTATTCATATATGAATAAAATACAGCAAGAAAAAAAAAAGATGCAATAAATCTATTATTACAATTAATATAACTTGATGTAAAACTGTGAGAGTATTATTAAGAAAAGGGAAAATACTATTCACTTTCGCTCAACGAATAAAACATTTTTGCATAAAATACTTTGCATTGCATTAAAAATAAAAATAAATAAATAAATATTTTAAAGAAAACCTAGTATTTAGAAAGAATTTAAAACCACAACCTATTGGGAATGAGAAAAATTGTTTAAACGAATCGCTTAAAAAATAACCTTGTTCAAATTAAGCTAGTCTGACAGTGAAAAGTTTTTTTTTTTTTTTTTTTTTTTTTTTAAGAAAAACAAATATTCTCTCAAGTCACAGACTGGAGTTTCTTTTTGCATTTTTAAGTGGAACGGTTAAAACGACCCTTCAAACAAATGTTTAAAATAAAAAGATTTGGGGACAGAGGGGACACCCCCCCCTGTAACCCCCTCTCCCGATTGCGATAGTTCATATGTACAATATGCTTAGAAAACCTGATAACAATAGCTTTTTTAGACAAGGATTATCACCGCTCCCAGACCAACTGAAAATTTGGAGGGTCACATGAAGATTTGAGGGGGTCACATGTCGAATTTAAGAGCAGAAAAGGAAATTTCTTTTAAATTTTAAAACAAACGTCCGTTTAAAAATTTTTAGACGAAGTGGGAGGAAAGGGGGATACAGCCCCCTGTGCCCCCCCTCTTCGACCCTACGCCTATGGTTCGAATGTATTGTACTCTTAGGAAAACCTATTAACAATAGCTTCCTAAGGAAGGCTCATCACTGCTCCAGACCTACTGAAATTTTGGGGGTGCACAGGAAACATTTGAGGGGGTCACATATCGAATTTTAGAGCAGAAAAGAAAAGTTTCTTTAAATTTTCAAACATGTTTATTTTTTAAGAAATTGACGAAATTGTTCGGGGGGGCAAGCCCCCCCTGTGCCCCCCTCTTCGACCCTACGCCTATGGTTCATATGTATTGCACTCTTAGGAAAACCTATTAACAATAGCTTCCTAAGGAAGGCTCATCACTGCTCCAGACCTACTGAAATTTTGGGGGGTGCACAGGAAACATTTGAGGGGGTCACATATCAAAATTTTAGAGCAGAAAAGAAAAGTTTCTTTAAAATTTCAAACATGTTTATTTTTTAAAAAATTGACGAAATTGTTCGGGGGGGCACAGGGGGAACACGTTACCCCCTGTGCCCCCCCAACCGACGCTACGCCTATAGTTCATATGTTAAATGAATCATGTTGGCGTTTTTACCGTTCGCGTTTTTTCCGTTTGGCGTTTTTTCCGTTCGCGTTTTTACCGTTCGCGTTTTTTCCGGTTGGCGTTTTTTCCGTGGGCGTTTTTTCCGTTCGCGTTTTTTCCGCACACCTAATAGGCCACGTCAGAAAATCAGTAACCTAACTAATGACATCTCTGGAAAGAATGTTGAGAGAAAATCAATGCATAAAATGAAAACTTGTAAAAACCTGATTTAAACCAAACAGTTAGCCCTGTGCATTTTAAACAAGTTTGCTACCGATTAAAGAGTGTGAGCTAAATTTCCTGGATATTTTTTGTGAGAGACTAATTCATTTTTCGGAAAACTCTCAGCTTGAAAAGAATACGTGAAATTTTTATCACTCGCGCTATGAATCATTTATTATTAAAACCTATATTTTATATGTAAAATCGACATAAGAAGTTTGGCTTGTAATCTAATCCAGCAGTGAAAGTCCGGCATCAAATTTGAAACTCAAGGCCGATAAAAGGTTAAACGAATTGAAAAATTACTGTGTTTATATTTTCGTCCAGAATGTATATGTATATTGAAAGAAAAATCAGATGTTAGTGAAATTTTCATGTGTCCAGCCACGGAGTTAGTTTATAATTGTCGCTGATATGATTTGTTCTTTTACATTGCGAAAAATTTAAATCTCTAATAACTCTAACAAGAAGACAGAGAAAAAAAAAGACAAAGAAAAAAAGAGAAAAAGAAAGAAAGAAACCTAAACCGTGATTTTTCTCAAGACTCGTGAGATCAAAATACTGACAAAATGCACTTCACTCTTTTATTGTTATTTCTTTTTTCTCGTAATTTCTCCAATAGTTTTAAGTTTACTTATTTATAGTTTTGATAGAAAAGGTACGTTAGACCAAAAAAAATAAGATACAAAAGTACCAAAGCTGTTTATTTTACATTTTGTTTAAATACTGTGTGTGCAATTGTACTGAAAACGAACGAGCGAAACATAGAAAATTTTTCAAAACGTAATCTTCTCGTACCTTGTTTTGAACATTTCTTTTTCAATTTTCATTCTCCCCTTCATAAACGCGAAAACGTAGCTTGGTGCAGAATGTAATCTATAAGCATCAAGAAATAATGTATAAGAGCACCAATAGAAAAAAAAAAAAAAAAATGTAGCAGACCGGTTTCGGCATGTATGACAAACAATCGTCTGTGCTAAAATGAGAACGGCAAAAATGTTCTCCTCTTACCTTTAAAGTATAAAAAAGGGAGCATTAACATTTAAATATTCATTGAAGAAATGAAAATAAATTACTCACCTCCAAGTTAATGTAATGAAATCTTAAACACACACTTTATAATCTTGAAATGCAGAAAACTTATGATGCATAAAGCCATTAAGAAATTACCACGAATGCATTTACACCATTACATAATATTGCTTCAATTTCACTTAATACAATTACGAACAACTAGCATAAGTGAAAATCACTTTACCATGTTTAAGTCGACAATTATCTTTAATTCATAGCACTGTTAGAAGACACCCACTAACACAGGAATTGATTTGACAGCGACAAACTGAACAAGAATGAAGAAACGAAAACGATAAAGGCTCCAGAAGGTACTTTTTTTACATTAAGCTGCTAGCTTTCAAAATGGACAAACATTTTAACTTCGGGAAAGCCATTAGAGCGATAAACTGCTTGGTGAAACGTCAACTTGAAATCTCTTGGGAGATAAAAGACTTTTCTCTTTTACGCTTCGCCCAATGCTTCTTATTGTGTCAATATCAAATCCAGATTCAGAGGAATTCTGAGCTACGTTAATACGCTTTAGTGTCTATTTGTTGTTGATTCTGCATCGTTTAGTAAATCGGACGGATGCAGTTATTTCGATGTGCGAAAACTCATTAGATACGACTTATGGATGATTTTAGTACTGACATATTGTTCCGCTTAAGAAAAATTAAACGCATTTGCGTTTAGAAAATGATTTATTGCTTCCTGTTATGGTTAGTACTACCCATTTTTCGCTAATACACTAAAAAGCAGGCAATATTTCTCTTGACTATGGCAATTATATGGCAATAAAGGAAGTTTAGTCAAATTTTTAATTTCTTTTTTTTTCTTTCTCTTTTTAGCGTATAAACTTTTAAAATAAAATTAAAAAACTGTGACTATACACTAATATTTATAAAAATCATCAACCAAAGTAAGTTTTCGCTGTTTTTTGTGCAGATGTAATGATTTATTTTTAAACAATCAGTAAAAGCGCATCACTGTAAGCATTGACGATCGTAAGCCAATACTACCTGACAGCGTTTGAATACCACAACGGAAAAACGACATGTATTTGAGGTTATATACTCACATAAGTCAACTCACTCAACCAAGCATAAATTCATATAAAATCAACCCACTCAACCAAGCCGGGCACCACCAATCGAAGGAAGTGGTAATCAGAAAGAGTAATGTTTTGATAAAGAAGGTGGATGGGCGAAGATTCGACTTTCCATTTAAGAGTTCCCTCAAGTAGGTTTTCACCAGTTTTACAACATGTGACCGAACATTGTCATGTTGCAAAATCGCTGTGCTGTGTCTCTGCTCTTAGAGGCAATTTTTCCTTCAATTTATACATCAGTGGAAAGGTAATTGGATACAAGATATATTACACGGCGCTAACATACCTAAATTTGTTATAGGATAAATTATAGCAATTGACATATTGTTTTACTCATAAAAATGTTTACTCAGTGAACATGGAATGCATTCCAGAGCTACATTTTTAATTTAAAATAGTTATTCTCCATTTTCGACATCTCCGGAAATTAACTGTCCTATTATATCCTATCTTTAACCATTCCATTACGAACTTTTATATTTTTAGCGTCTATAGAATTTCTGCAAATAAAAAAAAATAACTCCAGCACTGAAAGTAACTTTATCTCACATAGTTGTACCTGATATCTCTCCAACCAACATAAAACAGAAGATTTCGAAATACTTTGCTTGAACCTATTGAATATAGTGCAACCTTTTCAACTGAAACTCTGTCTTTTCTGGAAATTGTGTTTGTATTATACCTTTTATAATCAGCTAAATAACTAACTTTTATATCCATAAGCACTGCATAAAACCAATCTGAATTTGCTAAGTACATCACTTCCTAGTTATAAGTCACCTAATCTCTTGCTAATGAGAAAAGTTCGAATTACTCTTTTGTTAAAGTATGATACAGGAATTTTCCTTTTGTTTGGGCTAATTTCAGAAGGCGAAAATCAAATTGTACTTATGAGTTGTTTTCTTCGTTAGACGTAATACTTCTATCAAATAACACAAATATCGTTACTTGTCAAACTGCTACACCGCGTGTCGCTGTTTCTTGCTTATCCAGTAAGAAGAGAAGAAACATAGTAAAATTCATTTCGTGTACGAAGACAATGCCCTCAATAAAAGCATCTTATTTTCAATGTCTTTTGTACCTTTCATTTTCAATGATTTCTAAGGCAGTAGCGAGATAAAACTTGGCTTTCCATCGTTTACGTATTGTATTGGTTCAGCTATTGAAAGATATCCGTTCTTTATTCCTGCTATGTCATAAATTAGTAACTCTTCTACAACATTTTTTTGAATAAGCAGTGTATTTATGTAATATTTCTTTTAACCCTTTGAGGCGCAACCCTTTCCCAATGCTGAAAAAACGGCAGCCGTTGCCATCGCTCGACTTAACTGCCAGCAAGATGGCGGACGATCGAAACGTTCATCGCGTGCCACAGATCTAGAGACCCTGTGACGCAGCTGACGCACAGCCAGTTGTCGTCAAAAAAGGGTCTCTAGATCTGTGGCACGCGATGAACGTTTCGATCGTCCGCCATCTTGCTGGTAGTTAAGTCGAGCGATGGCAACGGCTGCCCTTTTTTCAGCATTGGGCAATCTATCCAGCTGTTCTCGCATTCTTCCATTTTTCAGCAGATGCCAGTGCTGTTAAAAATAATCGTGATCATTTTTTGACGGGAAATGACGTGCTAAAAAGTAAAGGATTCTCGTGGAGCTATGTCACCCGCAACTATTGTTATAGAAATCAAATCTATTCTTCGTGACTGGCAACAGTCAAAACGCCAGAGTTTGGTATTCCCAGAGCGGGAACACTGCGCGTGAAAGGGTTAAGACTGTTAAAAAAATGTCAGCTAAGAAGATCAACTGAGAGATTGAAATCATGTTCTGTAAAATTATGCGTCTGAAAAAAATAAAGTACTAGAGTATCTTCCGAAGTTGAAATTGTCACACAGTTGAACTATAAATTATGTAATGTATAAACAAATTAACTATAACGAATGAAACGAGAGGTACAAGTTGTACCTCTCGTTCCAACTAGCTCTAGATCAAGATAAGCCGCAGAATCTATAGAAATCACAGTTCAGCATGCTTTTAAATAATGGCGGCTCGTGGAATACACCAAGTACAGCCGGGCTGCACTTGAAATTATCAGCTCATACTTTAAAATAATTTATTCTACTAATTTTTCTAAATGCAGATTAGAATTATGGAATTCCTACGGTAAATTAAAAAAAAATTCCAAAAAAAAAAAAAACCGTATTGTGGCAGGATCGCTCATTCAGAAAAAAAGCACTTTAATCTTCCCGCTATTCAATTGGGAAAATCTTTGATTCAGCCCAGAGCGCTGATAAGAAAATTGGCAGCATCGTTTCCATGACAACGATTACGTAAGCAGTCTCTCCGGCATAGGCTATAATTGGGGTACGCAGCTAAGAGACAGCTCATGAAAGATTTTCAAACGTCGGCAGCACTTGGGAATTCGACTCACTGATTGGCTCGAGAAGTGAGAGAAGGGGTAAGGAGAATATATGTTCGGCAAACTCTCGACTTTACATTGCTGAATTTATCAAGAAGGTAAGCCTGAATAGACGCTTATGAATGGACAATTACCCATCAAAGCAGTATTGTTTTTAAGTAAGCAAGAACTGGCATTTAGAGGACATGGCGAGCGAGAAAATTCTTTAAACATGAGAAATTTTAAAGAGCTTTTAAAATTACTGATATCAGAATTAAAACAACGCCTTTTTATGAGGGCATCACCGACCGATTCGCAAGTTTAAAAGAAAGGAGGATTGATTTGACTTATTAAAAATAAGTAAGTTTTCATTTTTTTTCTTTTCTTCTCAAGTTATCGTTACAAAAGAAAATTCTAAGGAAACTTCGAATCAGGCACGGATTAGTGCAATTTTGAGGATAAGAGCGGCTGGTTGAAATTTATGTCCATTTTATGAAAGTAAAATAGGATCTCTTAAATTTTTTATGTAATTTTTTTTTTCCTCGGTGAGGGCTTATTCCGCCAGCTTTTGAATTCAATAATAAAGATTTTCCATTCCTGTCCGGTGGAAGGGAGGGGGGGGGGCTCATATGCTTCCGGCTGCACTAACAGTTTTGACCACAGGCCGCCACTGCTTTTAAAATTACATTTCCTTTAGTATGGAATGCGTATGCAGAGTTATTATTTTTAATTTGTTCTTAACATCAGATTTCGGGTTTTTCCCACATAGATCTAACGATATATGCATGTATTCTCAAAACTTATGAAAAGTTTACACAAAAAGGCTGCGCATAAGTGGCGTTAAGTGAATTCTGCGAGCATATGCACGATAGAAATAGTTAAGCTCTTTGCAACTGCACTGCAACCATAAAAAAATGTTTTCCATAAATACACTGCATTACAAATAACATTTCAATATGATAAACGAAATCACACACTGTTAGATTAATAAATCATTCGTTTAAAAAATACTAAACTTGAGCTAAATTTTAGTTATTGCATAAGAATAACTAAAATAGTACTACAGTTACCATTTTAATTACTTTTATGCAATAAAATATTCTATTTTTGGAATAACTCAGTTAAATTCAAATGGCTTTCCTTGGCAGTCTTTTGAGTCCAGGTCTTCTTGCCCTAGCATGTCGTTCTTCACTACTAAAGAGGCAATATTGATAGTTCATTAGCTATTGACAAATTTTTCTGCTGAATGAAAAATTATGTTTTGTTCGCATGATTTTATGTTCTTTGTTTGACGCGATATATTTTGCAGCTTTGTTTTTCTACTTTACTGATTGGTTATAAGACCTGTAAGCATTGAATAACTTTGATAATTATTTGCCATTTGAAAAAATTTAAATATTTACGCAATGTGTACGGGTGATAGGTACATTATATTTTTCCGATATGAAGACTCGCGCTATATTTTCAGGCCCTACCAGTGAAATAGGACACGGGCTAACACTGGCTAGCTCGTAGAACACGAAATGCCCTGTATAGTTCAAAGCAGATTTAAGACGACAGTATCTATACTCGTAGGTAAGACAAAACAAGGCAAGTCCTCCTTCTTACTGGAGATTGTAATCTATCTTTTTATGGTAAACTATCGTGTTTCAAAAAGGTAGTGACCAGATTCCAACATCTTGCTGTTAATGTTTATACATGCATTTTCAAGTAGAACCAAATTTCAAGCACCAATGCAACACAATACATGTATTAAGTTTCACGGGGTCTATTTTCCCCTCAGTCGGCGAAAAAACTTAACCACCAACTAGTAACGAGTCTATAAATGGCTTGTCAAACAGCTATTTTTGGAAGTGTGATTTTCCCCTGAAGTTGCTAACTTCATTCGTTAACTAAGCAGTCCGCTGTTGAGGCATGAGCTTTCAAACAATCAGCATCAAGCAGTCCGAAAATTTCACAAACAGAAATTGTTAAACTATAGACTGTCTAACAACTGGGTATATGCAGTGTTTACTTAACAACTGTTTGGAGACTTTATGTAACAGCTACATTAACCGTTCACAGGTGAAGAATCGAAAATCGCATGATGGTACGTCAGCTAACTAACCGCGGACTGGCTTCTACAACTGAGGTAACAACTGGGTCTAACAACTCGGTTTATGCAGTGGTTTACTTAACGACTGTTTGGGATACTTTGTGTAACAACTGCGTTAACCATTCATTGGCGAAGAATCGAAAATCGTCGGCTGTGGTAAACTAACCACCGATTGGCGTATACAGCTGAGAGAAAATGGACCCCTACTGCTATTGCATTAAAGTTATATTTACAGTACGTATCTTAACAAGATTAAACAGTTGTGCAAAAGATTCAAATTATAAACAATTTCTTCTCAATGTTCAAGTTGTCCTCAAAAGATGAGGACATTGAGGACCAGGAGTAAAATTTCTCAACGCACTATGCACTCTTTCTACATGCCGCCTTTCATTAAAAAATCCACATCATCAATATATTCCAAGTCCATTCAAAGTTTCACGTCTTTTTTTTTTCGAAGAAAGTACATTTTCCCTCCTTTAATCACTGCACACAAAACTATCCACCAACTTTTCCATTCAAATTATTGCAGTCAAAGGAAGGTATTTATCTTAGCTGCTGAAAATATTTCCAAGAGAAAATTTCGTGGGCATCTCCCTTTTATGACTCGGCGTGATAGCTTTGTCTTTATTTAGCTGGCATTTTTTCCTCTACTAAACATTTCAGGGACAATAACGACTAGTATTACAGGAAGACAATAATTCTGGAGTGAAACAAAAAGCAATAAAGAAGTTCGCGTGTTAACCTCTCCATGTTCTTCCGGAGAAATATCCCATGTTCTCTTCGCTTTCTCCCGGCCTCTTATATTTTTTTTTTTTTTTCTCTCATGCGAAATCTTTTGAGGAAAATGATATATGGTATGGAATGAATTGAATTGCTTGTAAAACAGAGAAGCGCTGTAGCAGAAAGATGTTGATTAATGTTGTCTGTGTAAGGTGTATTTAGAAGTGTCCATAACAGCAGCTTTTATTACTACCGTGAAGATATAAAATGTATCCCAAAAGCAATGCAGTTAAGCTGTTTTAAAGAAATATATTCAAGATATTATAACAAAGATTTAAAATTCTTCAAAATACGCCTCCTAAGGCCTCGCACGGAGGACTTTTTGAGGGGTTCTAGTTCATACTCACGTTACATCGGGAGAAATATTGCCGAAAACTCCAGACCTTTCAATGGACAGCCGCATGATAGGCCCAAACGCGTGACCTTCAAACTTCAGCCATCTACTATGTTCAGTGTCTTATCCACTCGGCCATGGTGGAGCGCATTTACTTGTAGTACAAAGAGAGAACCAGAAACAAACCCAAGTAAGTCATGTTAATAAACTGAATGCTTTGATTTATCTCACAAAGCAATCTTTTTAGCAAAAAATTAAATTAATAAAATTTTTTGCTAAGTACATTAATAAGCAATCCTACAAATGATCGGTAACTGTTTTGAGGTCATTTGAAAAAGATAATTTCCTTTGGAGAACGGCCTTGTGAAAGCTCATATGTTCATAAATTTGTTGCTTAAGGCGTATGCTGCGGCCCGTGAAAATGGCGGCTTGTGCTTCTCTAAATCCGAGACAGGCGATGATTTTTTAAAAGCATCTCACCTCTTCTCCAAACATTTCGAGAAATTAACCGATGTCCTATATCCTACTCGAAATCTCAAAATTCTTGTTATTACCTGATCATACGGGCACTCCAAAGGAAGGCCAAGTTTGGTGTGCATAATAAAGCGCATATTTGACAAGGAATGTCAGCATGTCGTTCGCGGTGTCAACTTTAGAACAGGTGTCGCACTGAGGCCACTATGGCACTGAGGCCATATAGGCCAATCTTGTAACGGGTACTTTTTGTGAGGCCAGTCTGCATTAACCAACAGCAGTACGGTTTTCGATCCAAGCCTTGCGCTTTTCCTCCGCAGGCACGCTGTTGTTGTTCTTGTACTTGGAACATTTATTTTCGATGTTGTTTGCTTGGTTTCAAGAACCCCATAATAAATTCTCGTCAATTAAAATGGATAACAGAGATGAAATGCCTATTGCATAACAGCCATGTATCTCGGTAAGCTCTCCCAAACAAACAAGTGGCATATCTGTGTGCCTAAAAAAACAATTAGTATCTGCAGAGATTTGTATTACGGTTCCTGTACAGCAAAATGAACATTAAGAGACCTTCCAGCTGCGTGTGTTCGTGCAACTGTCGCCACCATCCGCTGCGAGCTGTGAGGTGTCGGGTTCGAATCCCGTTAACCCATGGTTGTCACTTTCACCTTCTCCTATTGTGTACATCTGCTGTTTTGTTCAGTGATTGTCATAGTATGTTGAAGTAATAAATATTTGTTTGGGTTGTGGTCGCAATAACTTTTAAAGTGAATTATTTAATTTAGGTAGGTTACATAAGTTAACCCTTTTTTTTTAATCGTAAGTGGTAGTACAAATCCCCAATAATCCCAAAATCCTACCTTGCTGGAATAATCCTTCAACCTACAACTCCTAAAAGAAAATACAAATTTCCCATTTAAAGGTTCCTGAAACAAAATATAATTACCGGCTCAATAAAAGAGACAGATTTTAAAACATTTTCTTTAATTATTATTACTTAACTTCCGAACATACAATATCTTATACAATTTACTCGTACTATTTGTTATTTTCCTTTCCTTTACACATTTATAATTATAACTGTGACATCATTTGTTGTTTTTTTTAATATTCCATAATATTAACATTAAATATAGATCTCGCGGTGAGATCGTGGAGATAATGTAGATAGGGGAGAGCGGGGAGATATAGTGCGGCCCAAAATTAAATATAAATCAATACAAGGTTCTTTTACCTTCTTTAATGACGCACTGGTCGGACATTTTTGCTTGATGGCTCGTCCACGTCTACGCTGGGCGAGACACCTCAATCTTTCCGCAGTTGATGCCTTCCGCACCGATTCATCTCCAACGGCAGTCGTCAGCTGGGTTTCACGAGATCCTTCCCAGGACCTCGGCCACAATAATTTCTTTCAGTAAAATTAGTGGTTTACTTAGAATTTTTTACATCCTTTTTTTTTTTTTTTTTTTTTTTTTGCACACTCACTCAACAACCATCAACTCTAAGTCCGTCCACTCTGGACTTCATCTCACTCTCATCTCTTTTCTCAGACTCTCTCTTGGGCACCTTTTCGTTTTTTCTTTGCTTTTTCCTCAACCAATCCGGGAGTCATTTTGTTCACGCCCCCTTTACGTGCATAATTTTTTGTTTCTCCATTTCTGTGATTGGTTCTCTTTCCTTATTTTATACCGCCTCCTGACCTACGCCTTTCTGCGTAATATTGGCCATCGGAGACAGTCCACTATAAATTTCTCTAATGTATTATGGGGCAATTGTGAGTGTCTCTTTCAAGGAGAGGGCGCGACCTTGGAATCACCGATTTGAACGAAATTTGGTGCAAATATAGTTCACCAGACATACAATCACTGGTGCAAATTTTAGGAAGCAACTTGCAGGCGTTCTCAAGAAATCACGCTCCGAACATTCGAAAATAAGCGCTTGCAGCTTAAATTCTTTTTTTCATACTGAAAACCGAGAGTCCCCGTGGCGTAGAACGGAAACGCGTTAGGTTGCAATACCGATGTTGGGGGGTTCGATGCCAGCTGTCGTCGAAATTTTTTTGAATCTTTCTTTTTTCATTTTAATGTCCAATTTATATATAATTAAATAATAAAATAAAATTAATTTTAACATCACAACTTGCTTAACTGAATAAATTCCATATAAATTATTAATATAATGGGTATTCCCCCCCCCCCTTGTGGTATTTACAAATAGCATACTAATTTAATACGCACATAGTAATTTAATACGCATTATCACAATGAGCATTTATTTTTATACTACGTATATTTTTCTAAATTTGGCGTTTTTTTATGTACCTGCTTAAATTACATCATTGGTGAGCATACTGTAAATATCTTTTAAATGTGCATGTAATAAAATGTTTGTGTTTCACAAATGAGTACATCCATTTCAATTCGCAGGGGGCTCTAACGTGTTACATTTGGAGAAAACCGCCCAAAACGCAAAACCATTAGACCGACAGCCGCGCAACACCTGCTTTGTACGCCCTCTCTCTAAAGGAATATAATTCGGAAGACAAACAGTCACAAAATTAGATATATTTGCATGCTCCAATCAATTGTCCCTTGATGAAGCGTTCTCTAGGATTAAATTGTTTATTTTAATTATTTTTTGCGTATTAAATTACTATGCTATTTGTAAATACCACACGGGGGGGGGGGATACCCATTATATTAATAATTTATATGGAATTTATTCAGTTAAGCAAGTTGTGATGTTAAAATTAATTTTATTTTATTATTTATATATAAATTGGACATTAAAATCCTCAAAGATTTAAAAAAATTTCGGCGACAGCTGGCATCGAACCCTCCAACATCGGTATCGCAACCCACGAAGGTAAATGTATAAGAGGGGACACTTCTCTTAGAAAGTTGGATAACGCTGTTGTTGCAAACAGATGGCGCTACGCACACTGGGTAACTGCGCATCTCCTGCTTCTGCGCATTCAGGTTGTTTATATTTCCATCGAGGCGAAGTAAATGGAGTTCGTTCAAATAGCGGAACTTCAAAAAAATATGAAATACATAGACTTATGAACGTGATATATAATAATTTCTGACTTCAGGTGTGTTTTAATTACCTAATTGTCTTAGAATACTATTTCGTAATTAATATAGGCAATAATTTCGAAGCGAAGTAATATTATGTATGTAATGTCGTGTTATTATTTTGCCCAAAAGCTGTATTTTAAGAAATTGTAGTAAATTTATAAGAATGTTGTATGTGTAAATGCAATATTTAAAAAGTGTTTATTTATAATGACGATCACACTCAAACAAGCAGTATTTACACTTATTCCATGTTGTGACAAATTTTAACACAGCTTTAAATTGCCGCTAAAAAACTCATGTTAAAATGTTAAATTCACGTTACATTAAGAACTCGCACCATTTTCTAATGTAAATATATACCGCGGCAGACGAAAACTTCTTTTCTGTGAGCCACGATATACACACTCGTTCACAAATATAAACTCAATATTTTAATAATCATAAGATAGAACATTTTTTTAATCTTTTTTTATTCATTTGTTACTAAGGCAACCATGTAAGCAAAAGCGAAAGAAATATTTTAAATTTAGTGCTCGCGTTAATAATCTCGTTCGCATGCTAGGTCGGAAAATTAAAAACAAGTAAAATTAGTTATCAATCAGCACGGGAAATGCTTTATTCTTTTGCCGGTAGGATCGCTGCACGTCACTAGATTTCCAATGTTTACATAATTGAAACTTATTTGGAGTACCAAAAGTTTAAAATTACAGCTATGGAGAGTGTCCACTCCTATAGTATATCTCCGTGCGCAACCTAACGCGTTTTCGCTCTACGCCACGGGGACTCTCGGTATTTAGCATGAAAAAAAGTATTTAAGCTACAAGCGCTTATTTTCGAATGTTCGGAGCGTGATTTCTTGAGAACGCCTGCAAGTTGCGTCCTAAAATTTGCACCAGTGATTGTATGTCTTGTGAACTATATTTGCACCTAATTTCGTTCAAATCGGTGATTCCAAGGTCGCGCCCTCTCCTTGTTAGTGACACACCTGGCACCACTATGTCTGAATATTGTAAATCAGCTGCCCACTATAAATTTCTTTAGTTTATTATGGGGCAATTTTGACTGCCCCTTGTTGACAATACCTCTAGCCTCGCTCTGTCTGAGTATTGTAAATCTTCGTGTGTGGGCTCCCCTTTTGCACTACATATGTTATATGGAATAAAATAAAGGTTAAAATAGAAATACAGAGGTAAAAGACATCCTCGAGATTGCAGTCAGAAAATTCAAGAACAAATTCTCGAACAAACAAACAAAATGAACATTAACCAGTACTTACAGATAAATATAAAAGAAAAGCATTTCTCTTTAACCGTGGCTCCTTGAAAGAAAAGTTCGAGATACTGCTAATGACTCCGGCTAAAAATTTGCTCTAATTACACATCTTTAGGAATATTGGATATTTTCTAAAACTTTACAGAATTACCCTCTACAGACCTATTTACATGCTATAAAGTGGGCTATAAGATGAAGTCTATTTAAGGGATAATACATTTTTATAACTTAGTAGAAATTCAGAATATTTCAGAGTAGTTTTAGTAAAACTCTCCTTCGAGTTTTAGAAGCATGCAATAAATGTCATTAAAAATGTAAAAAAAAAAATAAACGTTAAAACATAAAGAGAGATAATGATTTTTGATGGCCTCTAGATGAAAATAAGTGAGTATTGTATTCTAGTGAAAAATTTCGGAGAAAATCGTTTAGGAATTGCTTGGGCTGTCTTATTATTGGACTAGTGTGCTAAGACCATCTTTTAAATCTGTACGACCTTCTTTTAAATCATCATTGTCATATTAAATAGAAAACATGCAAAGGAATGTTGCCCAGCATGATGAAAATAAAATGCAAACTCGATTGTACTTTGGTACTCGAATCTGCATTATGTATGCTCGCAGGCAAGTCACATGTCTCTATAAATATCCAAAAGCCTACGAACTTTAAAGAAACTTTGAGAAAATACACGAAAAAACATTTTGGAATTTTTCTTCGTAAACTCTCTTTCGTACGATTGCAAATGATAAACCAATAAAAGTTAAAGAAAGATCTTAAATTTGTAAGTTCATTGTCAAACATCTTTTTAGAATGTAGTTCAGATGAAAAAAAAAATCTGCAGTGGCTCCACTCGACTTCCCGCATACTTGATTTTTACCAAGCCTTTTAATAAATCTGATTCAACTCAATCGGAGAGTGTATAGGCCGATATGTATAAGAATACTGTTTTGTAGCCCTATAAAAAAACTGTAAGCTTTATAAACACCAAACTCTATGCAGTCTGACAGAGAATGACCTGTAATATGTGTACCTAATTTGAACTCAATCGAATGCACCATATAACGCGCTTTCAAGAATTTGCGCCGTAATGTGTAAGAATGTTTTTTGAACCCCTCTACAAAAACTGTAGCTCCTACACACACCAAAATCCATAAAAATTGTATGACGATGACCTATAATATACATACTCAATTTAAACTTATTCGAATGCACCATCTAGACGCTATCATACTTTAAATGATTTGCGTCCATATAACGCAATATATAAGGATTACTTTTTGCAACCACCTGAACAAACTATCTATGAAGTTCATGTGACTCTGACTTTTAATATATTATCCAATTTGCGCTCAATCGAATGCACCATTTAGACGCTAGCGCACTTTCAAGAAAATTTCCGTCCATAGGCTATAACATGACATAATTCTTTTTTGTTGCCCTGTAAAAATCCATGTCTTATACACACCAAAATCAATATCACTCGTGCGAGGTGGTCTATAAAATATATACTAAATTTGAGCTCAATCGAATGCATCGTTTAGACGGTAGCGCACATTCAAGAATTCTGTCCATAGACCATAATGAAAAACAATTCAATTTTTTTACAGGGCTGCAAAAAATTGCAGCCCTATAACAAAAACTGTAAGTCCTATATACACCAAAATCAATACCGGTTATGTGATAGTTGTCTATAACATATGCCGAATTTGAGCTCAATCGAATGCACCGTTAAGGAGCTATCGTGTTCACACACACACACACATACATATATCTTGTAAAAAGAGCATAAATGGATTTAGAAGACCTCAGAACGTGTCAATACATCAAAATCTCATCAAAGTCGATTTTTTAAATTACGATACTTTCTTTACATGATGCATATTCGTAAAGTAAAAAATCTGGAACAATTCATAGGTCTTTTAGGTTTATCACTAGAAACCAAGACTGTTCAACTTGCTAAGAAACGGGTTAGAGCTTCTTTGTGTCCCTGGCTGCTGATTATAAATATATTTGAGCTGATATTTCAGTCGACGTTTTTCAACAACCTAAATCAGAAAAAAACTGTTTTTTCTTACAAGGATTTTTAATTCATTCTGCCACCATAGATTACCCCAAAAATTCGACACAGTACACAAGCAGGCATTACAATTTTGTTTCTCTCCACAAGCATATATTTCTTTTAGCTATATCTTTCTTTTAAAAGAGCTTTTTCTTCCTCTAAACAGGCAGTTCAAACAACTTTAAAAGTGAAAATGCTATTTTATATTTTTATAAAACCAGTATGATAATGGTCTGTCTTAGAGATCATACCTTGGTACCTTTACTTTTTTTCAGAGTCCATACTTCTGCAAAAATACTCATTTCAAGGAAGAAAACCATTCAAAGGCTGAATAAAGACTATAAAATTTCCGACGTGCTCTTCTATCTTGTTCTTTCGGTTAGGAAAGCTTTTTGATTCTTTAGCAGTTTTCGATTGTTTTTACTTGATATTTCACAGATAAATAAAGCACGTTTGTGAAGAACGTAAGTGTAAGTTAATTAAAATTACGTGATTGGCAGATTAAGATGGCTTTTTCAACAGAAATTGTTGAATAGATTGTTTTTGCAATAGAGAGAAAACATACTTTGCTGAGAGAGAGTCAAGAGTTTTTGTTCTAATCAAAAACTCTAGTTTGCTCTTGCGAGCGAGCGAAAAAATGAATTTGGTTAATCGAAATAAAATATTTTTGCAGAAGTATTAAAATTCTAATATCTTAACTATGTATAAAAAAAATGATAATTTGATTCTACAAAAAATTTTTGAGAAATTGACAAATATATCGTTGACATTTTTCTACACTGTAAAAAATTTCTTTCCTAAATACATGTACCGTAAAATATTTATAGTACATATACTGTAAACAAGTATACATACAGTAAAAGGCGTTTTGAACTAGTAATTTTTAACTAGCTATACATTCGTACGGGGGTCGTATAAAAATTTAAAAAGTGTAACTTTTGTAAATGAACGATGTAACTTTTTTCTAAACGGATTCTTATTTTGAACATATTTTTCAATTTGCAACACCCACTTATCGCTAATAGATAAAGAATTAAGGCCCATAATCACCTTTTTTGAAACACCCTGTAAAATAACAACTTTTCGTATTTTTGTGTGTTTTTCAAAAGACTCATTAACTAATTGCAAAATTAAAATAAGAAATACAGATTTTACTCGAATACTTTTGTGAGAGAAAGGGTGTATGTTAGGGGAAAATTCCCTTAACGGGGAAGCACGAAGGAAGGAAAGATAGAAAGAAAACAGACAGCCTAAAATATGTAGATTATGTCTATAAACAAAACAAATACAGTATAAAGGGTTCTTTTTCTCATTTTATTTTATTCTATATTTTATTGTAAACTAATGTTAATTTTTACTAAATGCACGATTTTTTTTATTATTTTTTTTTTTGGGGGGGGGGGGGGGGAGGGGGAGAATATAATACACATTCTGGTCAGTAAAACCATTGCTTATTTGTACTTTACTTTTCAGATTTGTAAAATGTAAAATACCAGCTTACCTATTTCATTTAACTTTAAAATGGGAGCTGTGTCTATAGAAAGACTTAAGAACGAAATAATAGCTGAAAAATAGAATTCAATAATACCTGCGTTGCTATAGAGAGAAATTTTACAAACTATTATTATTGTCTTTTAAGAAGTTATAAGAAAAGTCTTTCATTTCAAACTGTTTGTGTTCAACATGTGAATCTTCTTAAGAAAAAAAAAAGGGAGAGAAAGAAACGAAGAAAGACTTCTGAAGTTGCATAAAAGCAATAACAAGTTTGAACACGTCTTTTCTCTCTTTTCGTATGTAACTTATTCCCATTCTGTTTATTCCCCCCCCCCCCTCCCAATTGTTTCGATGCTAAAAGCTTTCGAAAATGTGTTAGGTAAAACACTTTCGAAATTGCTTGATAAAACTCAAGAAAATAAGTGTTAAATGATGTTAAAATAGTTAACTATACTGGGTATTCCAAACTGTTGGATCAGAGGAGCCCTGATTAAATTACTGACTTTAGCACTTTACTTCCAGATAGAAAAGTTTTACTAATGACACACAATGTTTTTTTATGCCATAAATTTTATAAGCGGTGGTGTTTTTGAAAAATAAAAAAAGTAACGTTTTAGGGTGAGCCTGCATACAAGTCCAATTCGAAAAATTAGGCCTACTTTTGAAAACTCATTAGCAGAAAATTTTATTTTTGAAACGTAATTTTTAATCAGATACTGAAGATTTAAAAAGTAAATTTTTGTCCAGTTATTGTTACCTAGGCTCCTAAGATTTTTATTAAAAATTTCTAATTGAGGAACTGTGAACAAATTGTATATTAAGCCTTTGACGAGCGGTAGTTGCACCGAGAAAACCACCTTATTTCAGCGCTTTCACTGCTATCCGCAATATATATATATGTATATGGTTAAATGGTCCCAATAGTGAAAAAGTGCAGCGGTTGCCATCTGAAGCCACAGAGCTGAAGAAATTTTTTGTCACAGCTGGCTGCTTGCCGTGCAGCCAGGTGTGTACGATTTTCTCCAGATGTAACGTGAATACGCGTCAGAAACCCTTAAAAAAGTCCTGCGCCCAAAGAATGACTCCATACACAGATAGGCTTTTGTGTCTCTTTGCCATAACCGCTAAATTAAAATCTCACCCGATTTAAATACAATAATCGCCATATTTGGCACAAAATATTGTTGCGTTGGAAATTGTTTTAATAAACGATGCGTTTGACATGATTTATCTTTGTTTTGTATAATTAGATTGATTTTATGAATATTTACGCAATAAGAGTTTAAAGCTAACAGCAAAAACTTTTCAGCTCACGAAAAAATATCTTACATTTTCGTGATAACAGTAAACTCTATATAGTTGGAGTTTTTTTCGCTTAACTTTTAAAAAATTGAATTAATAATGCAATAAGAACAACGGGAAAAAATTGATTATTTTTCTTGTAAGCATCCTGCAATTTCACATGCAATCTAAACTCATCTGAGATAGAACGAAACAGTTAAGTAATAAAGTTGTAAATACTTGCAGCTTAACTTGCCGAGATAATTGTTGATCATCGCAGCTATTTCGCCTAATCTCACAGCAATTGCGTGATTGCCGCCACGATTTTTTCGAGCCTAGTTGGGTTACTATAAAACATTGAAACTAGAAAAATTTATATCCGTCCATTTGCCGATTTACTTTTAAATCTTGACAAAATATATTTCACTGATTTTTCCGTAAATTCTTGCAAGTCGTGAAAACATTTCTTAAATACCCTTTTAACTGGCGATAATTGTTCAAAACATTAGATTAAAATATTTCATGAATATCAAATTTACGTAAGTGCACTTTTTTTTAGTTTAAAATTACTCAAAATAATTTTATTTTATTCAAATAAGCGATATATTTCATTATCCGGGATCACATTGACTAATTATTACGGTTCGATACAGTGAAAATTTATTACAATAAGCGAGATATTCCTTTAACCGATATTCCATTCGGCGGCTTCGACTGTATTTTGTTTCGTTTAGTTGATTAGCGTGGTACTAAACGATAATCCTGGTAAATAGTTACGCTGATCCATGACTCACTCTGTGTCAATTCTGGTTCAACCACTCCAAAACGAAACTTTTTCCGTCATTAATCCAAACAGATTAAAAAGTTATTGTCTAAAAATGTAATAAAATTCACATCGTTGGTGCGATCGGCGTGAAAATTTTCATAATTATTTAAAATACACAGAAAAGAATCTGCACTACTTTTAAAATCTGAAAATATACCCGTTTTCTGATTTTTAAGCGATTTTGAACTAATTTAAGCTCCATTTTATTTCCGAAACTAGAAAAAGCTCATCATTTACGTGAATAAGTTAGGTTTTGCAAGTGATATTGACGCCATACTGAAGTCACGGTTTTCAGACTTTTAAGGGGAAATTACGATTCCAGTTCACTTAAAATAGGCTTCTTGTTGTTGTTTTATTTATTTATTTATTTATTTATTTATTTTGGGGGGGGGGAATTAAACAGTTCAACTGTTTTTCACAAATAAAATGATTTTTTTCTGGATGATGGAGGAGACAATGTTCCCACCAAATGAAATATTCCGTATGAAAAAAGTTTCCGCACAGTATGCAATTTCGATTTCGGTTTATAATAAAAATTAAATATGAAATTATTTACTTTAAGTGGGCAATATACTGAGTGTAGACGTGTTTTTTGTCGAATGATTTTTCTAGCGGCCGTTGTAATTGCCTCCACAACGGGTTTTGCCCTCTAGTTAAGAATGATATTTAAAAATTCCTTAATATTACTTTATGTTTTGCTCAATAAAATTCTCTAACAGTCATCTTTTTTAATTCCCATCGTCCAAAAGTTTGTTTATCACCCGTATTTTATGGGGATAAAGTAAAAAAAAAATAAAAATCATCAAATTAGGGGATGGATTTTATAACGCATCAAATCTTGGGATCATTAAGTGTACTGGCACCGTACTTCGAAAACTGATATAAAATCAAGATTTTGTTGGGAAAGAGGGCGTTTAAGAAAGTGATAACCACTCAGACAGTAATTTGTATCCTTCGTGCTTTAGTGGTAACATTAAGTCGTCTGGAATGTCCGTCTCGACAGAAAAATAAGAAATTATGTTGCATTTTTATGCGTTATCGCTTATTGCATCATATAAATCGGGATTTACTCAGGAACCTCGAAGGGAAATGTAGTTAAGAATTTGTTTGCATAAGTTACATAAGAGGAAGAAAAAAAATAATGGTTCTTTACTTTGCAACTTTAAACGAAGTTAGTTGTGCAATTTGTAAATTGCTTATTAAACAGCCTTGCATTATATTTATGAATGATAGATTGGAAATTCTATCTAAACTTTTTCAGCTGTTTAGTGTTATTTTAGTAATAATTTTAAATGGTATTTTCTTTTGAGTTGTAATAAATAATTTACAGACATTCAAACGCTAATCTTCAAAAATAAAAAGATAACGTATATATGTGTGTGGTTATAGATAACGTATTTCTACACCACTCGACTAGTTGATTTGAAACTTTCTACAAGCATGCAGAAAAACACCGACAAAAACATATATGCTACTAAAAACAACTTTTAACATTCGCATTTTCTTGAGTTTATGTTTCACAATTTTCAGCTATCCAGCTTTCTCAGTATCGGATAGAGGGAAAAAAAAAAAAATACGCACAATATGGGGTTCGACTGCACAACCTCCCCCCACCCCCCCCATGCCCCAATAATTTAATTTATATTTCGAAAGTGAAATAGACGCCTATTGATGTCATGAGTTTAAAAATGCATGGCAAAAATTATAAAGATAAGGTAAACAAGTTTTCAACATCAAGCTTTTAATTTAAAGATGGACTAAAAGGTATAAAATATTTCTTGAGAAAATTTTCAATCTCAAACATTTGTTGCAACCAGGGGCGTAGCAACGGGGGGGGTTAGGGGGGTCATAACCCCCCCCCCATGAGGAAAATTTTGCCATACAAAATGTATATTCTTCACTCCCTTATCACACACATGTATGCATATATGTGAGTTGCAGTAGTCGTAACCCCCCCCCATGAGAAATTTCTGGCTACGCCCCTGGTTGCAACACACAAATACATCCTAGCTAATCAATCATTAAAAATTCTCAGAAAATTCATTAAATGTTGCTTTTTTATGTAAAAAGTTATATATAGTTTGTAAAGGCTGGAGGTGTTAATACTTCTTTTGTCCTCATACAGAAGAAAGTGGCTTAGTGCCCCAGGGTTTTAAAAATTATGCATCGTTTTCGTTTTACATTAAAAAAAAAGAGTGATAATGAATAATCCATCTTTCGAGTACCTCTACCGATGATCGATGAGCTTAGGATGAATCTGCATGTTGAAATAAGTGGTTTTTTTTTTTTCCGAATGCCGGGTCAGCAGACTACTTCAGGCTTGTCCACAACTAGGGCCGCAGATGTTGGTTATTTCAATATGGGGGCATTATTCAGACCAACGTTGCCCCTACGAGTGGTCTCCTAATTTTGAACCAATTCCATTCCAGATGAAAGACCTATAGTTCCTGAAAGTGGCGTATCATTTGAACATGGAGGACTAGGGATGGACGCGAGACGAAGAAATCTCGCATTGTCTCGCGTTCTCGTCTTGTCTCGCGAGACGAGACAGTCAATTTTTTGCGAGAAGAGTAATGAAATATTTTGCGAGACGAGACAGAGCCTTGTCTCGCGAGAGTTTCTCGCCTCGCATAAATTTACAATACGAATTACTTTTCTACTCAAAATTTTCATTTTACTGTGGTAATTTAACTACAGAAAGAGACATAAAAAGAGAATTTTATAGCTCTACTAGCTGAAGTACCCGTTCTTCGCACGGAAATGAATGGACTTTTTGATACTACGATTTCTGGTGATTACTATTCATTGTAATAAACAGATAGAGCAAAATGGATATCGCGTTATATTGCGTCCAATAATCATGCATACCGAATTTCAAGGCAATCGTTTGTACGGTGCAGAAGGCCATGCGGCGTAGCGCAATCTAGTGGCGAGTTTTAGCAAAACGGATACGGCGAAAATATTCTTCGCATTCAGATATCGATGTATACGAATTTTCATGACGATCGGCTGGACAGTCCTGAAGTTCATGTGTTGACGCGACATCTAGCGGCAAGTTATAGGAAAATGGATAGCACCAAACTCTTCCCCGTGTTCAAATATCTATGTATACCTATTTTCAGGGGCGTAGCCAAGGGGGGTGGGGTTAGGGGGGTCATAAACCCCCCCATGAGGAATTTTTTGCCATACAAAATGTATATTCTTGACTTCATTATCACACACACGTATACATATATATGAGATGTAGTAGACGTAACCCTCCCCATGAAAAATTTCTGGCTACGCCCCTGCCTATTTTCATAGCGATCATTTTCACAGTCAAGAAGTGATACACTGCAGGGCCATCTAGTGGTTAATTAAAGTAATGATTTGCTACAGCGCCGTCAAGGGCGAGTTATAGCAAAATGGATAACGCCAAAATATTCTCATTGTTCAAATAGCTATGCATAATGATTTTCATAGCGACCGTTTGAATGGTCAAGAATTTGGCCTGCTGTAGCGTCATCTAGTGGCGAGTTAAAATAATAATGCATTGCAGTGTCATCTAGTGGTGAATAACATCAAAAGGAACGCAGTTAGAATATATTCTTCGTGCTCAAATGTGTAAGTATAAAAAATTTTATGCCGATCGGTCGAACGGTATAGAAGTTGATGCGTTGCAGCGCCATTTAGCAGCAAGTTACAGCAAAATGGATAGTGAAAAATATTCTCCGTGTTCTAATATTCGCGTGTACCAAATTTCATCGAAATCGGTTGGACGATATTCGCATAGCAAACGGCTAAATGGAATAGAATTCGACGTTGTGCTGCGGCACCAAGTGGCAAGTTAGAGGAAAACGGATAGCATAAAAACCTTCTCCATAATAAAAGATTTAGGTGAACCAAATTTCATGGTGATTGGTCAAACGGTGCTGGATTTTTTCAACCTCATACACACGTACCAACATTCATTTTTATCTATAACCAGTGTCATTATATATATACCAGTCTCAAATAAAATCCAGTTTCAAATCTAAGCCTCGCCAAAGTGCCAACATACGCCATTTTGCAAGAGTTTTTTCAGGGAATCATTCGAAGCATTGACTTAGCAGCAATCAATATGGGAAATGGTTCGGCCGCCAAAAAGTAAAGCACGCATTTATTTGAAAAGTGGAATCCCTTAATACAGCCGAATTTTTTAAAATTATCAACTTATTCATCGTTACTCCGATGTACTAAATGAGAAGATTTCAATTTTCTGAAATTTGGAGGAATTCCCCCAACTTAAATCAATGTACTTAATTGGCGAGAATTCTGAAGATAGATCGCTTGAAATCCCTTAATAACTGAATTATTACTTCACGGATCATTAATATTTAACGCTGTATTCTAATAAAACCTTTGCACTTGTTTTCAAAAATCTATTTCCTTGAGCTCTCAATAAATTGCGCCAAGCCGAAAACTGTGCAAACCGCTAGAACTCACTTTCTGGGCATTTGAGCCATTTTATTTTTTCGCCAAACTAAAAAATTTTACATATAAGCCTCGGAAATCTTCAATTCTTATTTTTTTTTTTTTGCGTATGAAACATTTCATTCCTGCTCTGATTTCCCATGCACACGATATTATAATAAAAAAATAATAATCTTACAAATATAAAATAACAAAAAAATCATTATTATTCTTTTATTTTTACTTTGAGAATTTAAAACATTTTATTCGGCAAAATCGCCACACATGGCAACCACGATGCTTATTTCAGACTTTTTTTAATACAAGGGTTACAATTACCGAAAGCTTTTTGCGAGGAGAACATAAAAAATCTCTTAAATTCCGGGAAAGGGTGGACTTCCAAAGTTTTAAAGTGGAGTATGATTTATTCTATATTATTTTACATATCTGTGCCAAATTTCAGGCTGATAGGACCATTTTAGTGGATTTGTATACGAATCAAATCCACAAACAAACAAACAAACAAATAGAATTTCATTTTTATTTATAAGGATTTAAGACACATTTTAGAGGGGAGTTGCAACATTTGAGTAACTGAAAAGAGGTTTATTATGATATTATGATCTATTTTCACACATAGCTTTGCTACATCTTTTTTTATTGATCAATCTGCCTAAAAATTTTATACGTGATTCTTTAAGTGTTCATAAAGGGATATATGCACCTCAATGTGCACCTCAGAAAGTAGTCCCAAGGAGTCGGATCGGAAGTATACGGAGACCACTCCATTATGGAGGTCTGCAATTACAGCGACATTTGTTAGCCGTTTTTTATTACTACTATTACGAAAGTTCGCCATACATTTTATTGCTGACAGAATAAACATACCGTTTACTGCACACTTGTGTTGATTTTTGTTCTTGTGATTTTTAACATTGGGGTGTTATTTCCTGGACACTCTGTATGAAACCTTTAGTAAATGTTGATATTTCGCACTTATCAAAAAAAAAAAAAAAAACATTTTTCAATTCAACACGCCTAAATGATTTCTACAAGTCTTTTTTTGCGAGGATGACAAATTAGTGTCCAAATCTTCTCATTCATTAGAGGAAAGAACGAAAACTTTGAAAGAGATATCTTTAAGGGAAAGAGTAGAAGAAAAGAAATTTTTTTCCTCAACCGATATTAAACATATTTTTAGCTGCAGATGGTCATTTCTTTAGTAATGAAAATAACTTTACATGTTTTAATCTAATTAAGGAAAAAATTCGATAAATCTCTCTTTAATGTATGCTACGTTGTTTATTTTTTATTTCGATTAAATCTAAAACAACCACCAGAGATCAAATAAAATATTTCATAGTAAATGATTCAGCATACTTAATTTTACACTTCTATAAAAAAAAAAAAATAATAATCCTTGTTATTTTTTCCCCTTCACTAAATTTTCTTCAAACACAGTAAAAGAAAAAAAGAAGGATTTGAATTTTGATTGTTTTTACTTATTAGTATAAGATTTTCTCTAGCATAAATGAGGTATTAAAATGGACTTTTTTTAAGCTTTTAAACTTCATTTTTATCAACAATATTAAACTATCAGGAAATAATTGATTCTTATTTCCTAATTGCCGAAAACTTATCTATTCCTTTACGTGGGCAAAATATGTGGGTGTACAGCTCGCTATCCGCTATAGCTTTTTAGTAAATAACCCAATTGAAAAGCTCAAAGCGGTTAATGATCGTGAGCATTATTAAATCCTGTAACAATCTTCAAGACAACTTCATGTGTTTTTTCTGCGACTCTTGTCTGATATCCGGAAACTTTTAATGAATATTTCTCTAATTACCTCAACCTTTCAGGTAATTCCAAGTCAGGTACGGTGCGTGGGATGGCCGATTTGAAACTGCGGAAGGATTTAAAGTCGCAGTTTCAATCTTAATATCATGACAGATAATACCTTGACCTTTTAAAATATCATTTTTTAAATGTTAAAGGGGAGTAGTTTCTTTCTTAGTAAGCTTGATAATAGACTCTAATAAAAAAGTGGTTTTAAATAGGTTCCAACATAGTTAAAATGGTTTGTCTGTATATCTTTTCCAGCTCTAACTACCGCAAACATGATCGAATGATACAATACAGTACAAATTTGATAATCTGACATATGGTGTGATGTAGATCGCATATTTATTATTCATTGCCAGTTGTTTTCTTTTTCTTAAGTGTAATCTATTAGAAATCAAGCATTCTTTTATTTCTGTTCTCATTTTCCCCTCACTTTGCCTTTTAAAATTCATTTCGCTTTTCACTGCATGCAATAGCATTTTACGGAGTATTCATCTTAGACGAACTGGCGCCTTTCTGGGCTAAAAATAGATTGCATTACGTCAAATTTGCAATCGTAACGAATTTTTGATTGCCCCTCTCATGGCGCTTTTTTTTTTTTTTTTTTTGGCCATTATTTATTTTTATACCATGCACCATATTTAAAAATTATTTATTCGCGGTTTTATAACTAATTTTATTGGTTTAAATTTTACGGTTGCTCTGTAGTTGGTGTTAGTTATCTAGGCCAAGATTTTGTTCTCACCAATATGAAGTTTGGGAGACGTTAGATGCAACTCCGTAGAAGGAGGCGCATTTCCTGGCGAAATCTAACTCTAGCAAACATCCGAAATGCAGTTCTGCTCATGTGCGTGAATTAATAAAAAATATCTGCCCAGCGACTAGTCTGTGATACAAAGCCGCAGCTAAGTTTTTTAATCGTTGTTATTGTACTTCTGAAGTTTATAAGGAAGAAAGAACGTAAGAAAGGATTGCGGTAAAATGCCAGGTCTAAAGTACTGAACAGCTTTAACCAAGCTCTGAATTGTTTTTTTTTTTTCTGTTAAATTATTAGAGATTAACCCAACACTACTATCTGGACCTAACACTGTTATCTGGAACTGAGTACTGTGATACAGGGCCCGATTAACCTCTGAAGTGGTGGAAAGCTCAGTCTCATTTCACCCCCCCCCATCCCCTTTTTGTTTGGGAAAAGTAAAGTTTTAATGATTTTCTTTCATAAAAATATTTTATTCATTAAAAAAAATCATTGATTTAATTAGTTCTAATCATTAACTTTGATAAAAGCGTTTTATTCATTAATCTTCATAATAGTTTAGTTCATTGTAACGAGATTTTACAGTATTTTTGAAATTACTTTAAACATTAACAAATAACTAAAAACATTACCTTACTGGAACATTAAACTTTAGTCTTGTAATTAATTTAGTCTTGTTTTTTATTAGACTTGGCTTTTTTCGGGAATTCCTTGTTTGTTTTGATGACACCATAAAAATCACAACACAGAAATGGAGAATTAATTTTGACATTTAGACGATATTTAACATTACATATTAAAAGTCTACCCCTTTCTGCCGGCCAAATGTTCCCCATAATAGAAAAACAACTCTCAACTGCAGCAGGTGTCCCAGACTGACATGACATCGCAAACAGCTAATTTATAAATGTTGCGACATGAAGTATCAAGACTTCTGAAAAGCACAACTTCTCTTCATTAAAAATGTTTACAATAACTTAAAAAGATCATATAAAAACTAAATTTTGAATTTTTATCGCAGTTTTTCAGTCATTTTCGGGCCCCCTTTCAAATTGTGAGGGGAAGCTCAAGTTTCCCTAGTCTTTTCAGTTATCAGGCCCTGAGTATCAAGACTTCTGAAAAGCAACACTTCTCTTCATTAAAAATGTTTACAATAACTTAAAAAGATCATTTAAAAACAAAATTTTGAATTTCTATCGCAGTTTTTCAGTCATTTTCTGCCCCCCCCCCCTTCAAATTCTGAGGGGAAGCTCGAGCTTCCTGAGCCTTTTCAGTAATCAGGCCCTGACTGTGAATTCCGCAGTTCTCTCTCCGCTTTTTCCACCATCTCTGAACGTATCCCCTCGGATTTCGAGCAGGCGCAGAGTAATGACACGCAACGCTGCTGGAAACTGCACCGTGAACTTCACCGAACAGTTCTAAAGATTTTTTCCTCTATTTTCCGAACTTTTTATTTATTTTTTTGGGAGAAATTTTTGTTATTGCTACGTGATGGCAACTGACATTAAGCTTCAAGACTGTGTATAAAAGTGGTCCCCAACACCCGATCCGCGGCCTGTACCGGGCCGCCCAAGGAACTTTAAATTATTTTGATTTTATTTACTGTGGTTTCGACTTTGTCGGGTTTGTGCTTATTTATATCTTTGCAGCAGAAAGAATTCTTGCAGCTATTTTTAATTATTACTAAACATCAGGGCCGTGCCGTGCTATGATTCAGAGAGGCGGCTGCATCAGGCGGCACTTCAAAGGGGCGGCCGGCCTGGATTAACCATTATCTACTTGTATAACACGTAAAATTTGAAAAAAAAAGTTTTTTTTTTTTTTAGAAAATTAAGGATCATTTATTGCTGTCAGTTGGGGGACACAGAAAAATATCGTACCTTTGATATGGGCAGATTTATAAAAAAAAATTTCAGCCAGCCGCAAAGATTGATTACTTATTCAGAATTCTATGAAATATCTCATCATTGTCAGAAAGACCATGTTATCTTGTCTAAATATTTGTTCAGGGGAGCGTCTCTTCCGTTCCTTCTTCATGGGCCTATCTGCCTTCGCTTTTTGCTAGGGGCGGCAGTATCCTTATCGTTGGATTCATTGTATGGAGACTAACAGAGGATTTTTAAAAATATGGTTGTATATCGGACAGACATTAATTCAAGTGGCTTTAAAATAGTTATTTTCATTTTTGTATTATATACTATCATTTTCCTTTGCCTCGGCTATGAAAACTTATATTAATTTTTTTCTTTCACCAGTAACATTGCGGCTGCCTGGCTGCTGTCATTAACTGGCGGCATTATTTACAGTCGCCCGTTAGAAATCTTATAATTTTCTTTTTAAAATCAGGCTGGACAATGACGTACGAAAGTGGGTAGTGTACGTAAAAAGTAATGTACGTAAATAGTGACGTAGGAATGTGTGGTCCACCCCGGGCGATAAGTGAAAGAAAAATAGAGGATGGCAAAATGTTGAAACTGAGAAAGAATAAGGCATCAGTCGGAAAGACGGAGATGGGAAGCAGGCGGTAGAAAGCCTAAATTTAGAAATAATGGGGCGCAGGGCCCTTACTCGGGGTTGGCGAGGCTGACCCCTGACAGGAAAATAGGCAGGAGAGGGGCGCAAAACTAGCTGGTTCAAAAAAAGAGTATGCGTGTAATCTTTAAGCGCGGTTGAAGTAAAACTTCGACGTTTACGACACATATCACTGAAATGATTAAACTTTAACTTAAAATAAATATCATTAATTATATTTATTATTCATGTACTTTACAAAGATTATATAAATGTTATATTCATATTATTTATTGAAAATAGGTACTTGAATGTCATCATAATTTCTTATGTATGAAATTATAGTTTGTGGTAACTATAATGAGACACATAAATTTTACTTTCTAAATTTGCTAATTTTCTTGAAAATACAGCATCTATCGTTGTACCGAAATGCGTTGTTGATTGAAGTCAAGAAGTATTCATAGTTAGATCAAATTTTTCTTTTAAAAAAGTCAACTAACGGCTGAGATTCTTGAGAGCGAAAATTAACATTAAAATCTCCAGTAAGAATCATCGGTAATTCATGATAATTACTTAGAATCCAGGAAGTGTCCATGTTGTAGTATTATTCTTTAACTGTTTTCTTATACCATTGTTCCATATGGGGGTTGGGTTTGAATGGGGGGAATGTCCATAGTCTAGTATTATACTTTAACTGTGTTCTTTAACTGATGTTTTCCTCTGTTAGTTGGGTTCGAATGCAGGTAGTGTAATTTTCTTTTGTGTTTTTCTATCACAGTATTCATAAGCGTTGATTTCGTCTGCTGGTAGGTTTCGAATTATTATTATGTATCCGTGTTTTTAAACTGCAGGTTCTGTCTATTGTTTGGGAATAATTGCAGCCAGGGTCCATTTCTTTGTGGTGTTCCATCCCCGTGTTAAACCGTTGCTTGCTCCGTCTTGAGGTTGTGTTAGAATCCAAGGAGTGTCCATTTGTTATTCTTTTATTTGGTTCTTAAACCGTTTGCAGCCAGTGTTTGTTTCTTTGTGGTGTTACATACCCGTATTCTTAAACCGTTGAATATATATCATTATATAAATATATATATCATTACACTTTATACATCGTTATAAATATTGCGTTCACACAAACTACATTCTTCTAAATTTACTAACATATCTTAAAATACAGCTTTTGGGCAAAATAATAACAGACATGGCATACATAATATTTAGGAGTTTAATGGCCTAACGGCCAATGTAACTGGCATTTGACAAATAATAATATCACTTCGCTTCGAAACTATTGCCTATATCCATTACGAAATAGTATTCTAAGAAAATTATGTAATTAAAACACATCTGAAGCCAGTAATTACTATATATCACGTTCATAAGTCTATGTATTTAATTTTTTGAAGTTCTGCTAATTCGACGATCGCCGTTTACTACGCCTCGATGGAAATATAAATAACCTGAGATGCGCAGAAGCAGAAGGGTTTGGTTCTGTTTAGGTTTGTTTGCAGCCGCTGTTCCTTTAATTGTGATATTCCATCCCCTTGTTCTGTCTGGAAGTTGGGTTAGAATCCATGAAAAGTGTTCTTAAACTGACGTTTCCATCTACTGTTCAGGTTCGATTGCAGGCAGGTTCCATTTCTTTGTGATCTTCCAAAACCATGTATTGTATATTATTCATCTAAAAATGAGGATTATCGAGAACCTCCTGTAAGGTTGAGATTACATGTAAAATATTATATTGGAAGTACCTTCAAAACGCTTATTGATATATAAATAAAGATTGATGTCTCTAAGATACGGCTCTTGACTGTTTTTCTCTAACAGGTTCCGCGTATTTTTACACGATGAATTCGGAGATTGGCGAAAGTAGGTCGAAAAGGTAGGTTTTTCAGAGGTACTTCATTTTCGGGGCGTGCACGTCACTTCCTTTACTGAGCGCTACTTCCGTCAGAAAAAAAAAAAAAATCTAAATTTCCCTAGTCGCCACTAAAGAAGTTTTACTTAAAAAAAAAACGGTTTTAGGTCTGCCATTGCACCTCACGTACAACAGCAACCTCCGTTCAGAAGAAAATCGTGGATTTCATAAAATATTTTCGCTTCTTCGGATTTTATTCACTAAAGGCTGATATTTCCCTAAAGAGGTAAGTCATTTTTTTCAGAATTAAAAAAATTCATTTGAAAAAAAAAATTCTCTGGCTGATTTCCGTGAATTGCAATCAACTTATTACAACTTTCTTATCACAGTAGTTAATGAAATTTTCTTATATGTAAGTATTGTACGTGGTTTTATTTCAAAATAACAGCTGAATGTGCATAACTATAACTTTCTACCGTTTTATTCAAATTAGCGTAATTTCATTCCAACGAAATTTCCGTTATAACGAAATGTTACGGTATC
Source organism: Cheiracanthium punctorium (assembly GCA_038373885.1). Lineage (NCBI taxonomy): Eukaryota > Metazoa > Arthropoda > Arachnida > Araneae > Cheiracanthiidae > Cheiracanthium > Cheiracanthium punctorium. The sequence goes on from JAWZYV010013040.1 coordinate 315,386, forward strand.
GAGAGGTTCTTTGTAACGGAAACATGCTCTATTAGTTTCAGGAGTTTTTGCTAGGGAACATACTCACACACGAAAAACGATGCTATCTTACGCTCCCTCAAATAAGTAATCCGTCTTATAAAGTAAATTAAAATGTGGTTTTTGAACTTGTCTTACGTAGTCTGTGAGAGGCATGATTTGAACGAGACCGGGTCCGAAGTGTGTCTGTCTCGAGGGTCGAAATTGAACCAACATTCCCTTACGTTTAAAAGTTCTTACATCTGTTCTTTTTGGAAAACGTGCAACTTTTGAACAGCTTTTTAAAAAATCGAATTGAGCTAGGGACTATAAACTTTAGATTTTTTCTTTAGAAGTTGTACTGCAAACTATTACGAACAATAAACCAATAAGAGTTAAAAAATTACAGGAAAAATTGATAAAATACTTAATTTTGCAATATTTCCCCAAATGCATAACACTTCGTCCGATTTTAGGACGCCATATTTATGCTCATAATTTTTTTTTTCTCAACATTGCATAAGACATATGAGCTGGCTGTTAAGATTAGCTTACTATTACGGAAGAAACTACTGTTAGTGAAGAAGATTATTAGTTTTTTCGAGTACATCATTGGTTTGTTTTTAAAACAGCTCAAAACTCTCGTGCTGACTTTCGTTTTTCAAAAGAATCACTCTCAGGAATTCTTAAAAGAAACACCTTTACACCTTAAGGGTATTCCATCTGAAAAGAGATCCCCGCCACAGAACTTTTGAACAACTTTAATTGTAAATCAATGATGTTAAACACTTGAAAAAATTAAAAATGTTTCTCCATCCATTCTACTATAGACTAACACTAACAGTTAAGCTGCACGTCTCATGCAACTTTCAGATAAAAATTCGTCGGCACAAAAAACTGCATTCAAAAATGGTGCCAAGCAGTTAACCTGGTTAGGGAAGTATTGCGAAATTCCGTATGTTTAGCATTTTGTCAACCGAGTGTTTCGAATCGCCTGTAGTTTCATTGTTTGTAACAGCTCACAGTGCAGTTTGTAAAGAGGCATTCTAAATTTTTTCGAAATCTCTAGCGCAATTATATACTTTAGAGAGTTGTTCAAAAGTTGCATTATTTCCTAAAAGAACAGATTTAAAAGTCCTTAAGTTTTTCTCTTTTATTGCAATCAACGGTCGCGGATTTAGCCTTCACTCCCTCGTCATTTCATAGCGTAGCGGAGCGTAACCGCTGCTTGCCGGCAGACAGACTGTTCTAACGGAAAAAGTAGTTTTACAGACATACATTCCCTCTCCAACCAGGTGCCCTCAAACTTCATATAGATGTTATCATCCTCTATTGTTGGGCAAGGACGGCCCAAAAGATAAAGTCCTGGAAGTATATAGTCGAATGCGGTGTTCGGTTCGACTCCCATCAGCTGTGCATGTACACTTTGAGGGAAAGTCTACATCCACATCTGCCGAGGTGAAGAGAAGGGAGATGGTCAGCAGTTGTGCATATACGCTGTGGTGGGCGAGCGTACATGCAGAACTGCGCAACGAAGGAAGACAGAAAAGTATATGCAGCAGTAAATAAAGGGGACTGTCCTTTATGTAGAATCGGCGGTTAACACTGCAATGGATGATTTGTAGTTAGTATAAGCATATTGATGACGTTAAATAAATGTGATGTAAAAAACAAATAAAAACAATAAAAAAAAACAAAATTTTGAATTTAAAATAATTAATTTAAACTTTTCAGTCATTTTTAGTGTTCAGTAAACTGTTGTTTGGCTACATACGGAGCCATTTTTTTCCTATTATTGGAAGAGTTGCTCAATTATGTCCATTATAAAGGGTTTTCCATTAAGAGTGATACAAATTAAAATTTATAAAAAAAGGAAGGTAATCTGAAACACTTTCAGATTTTAAATACGCATTAAAGTGCTATGTATTAAATGAGTATCATAATTTATGCATCGTCCCTACTTTCTTCCTCATTCCATTAAGTTGGAATGTGTATCATTATTCATGAGTGTGCTGTACTTTTCTTCCTTGTTCCATAAAACCCATCTTTGGAATCGAAATCTATCTTAAAATCGCCTACTAAAACTATTTTACAATCTTCGCAAGTATATTGCAACTATACTTCACCGTTTTAAATATTGTTTCGAATGTGCATCATAATCCATGAGTGTGCCGTGTTTGTCTTTCTTGGTTTGATTCTTACTTCAACGCCCGACTCTCGCCAAGATGGCGATAATTAAACATAATCAGTTACCATGACGATATTTTGTATTTATGTGACACTCGTAATTTAGAATTAAAATTACGATTTGGAACAACAAGTAAGTACAGCATTCCGTTACATTTTTATATATTTTGGGTGGCCAATTAATGTAGTTTTAATAATTAAGTGTCTTCAAATTCCTTAACTTGTGTGTTTATCGCTAATTTTTTCACCTTAGTTTTCATCTAGTTCTTTTGGAGGAGTTGAAACTTGTGCCTAACTCCTAGAGATCCATGACTGCAAAACTCGCGCCAAAGTGTGGCAATTTTTTATGTTGGCGAGAGTCGGGGGTTAAAAAACGATCAGTAAAAAAATGTTAACATACTTAATTTTACAACATTTCCCCAACACTTCGTCCCATTTTCGTTGGCCAGTTTTTGCTCATAATTTTTTTCTTTCTAAGCCTTGCATAAGACATATGGGTTGGTTGTTATTATTAGTTTATTATTACAGAAGATAGTGCAGTTAGTGAAGAAGATTATTAGTTTTTTCGAGTGTTTAACATTATCTCTTTGTTTTTAAAGCAGCTCAAAAATCCCGGGCTGCCTTTCATTTTTCAAAAGAAACACTTTCAGTATTTTTTTTAAGAAACACCTTAATGGTATTCCATCTGAAGGGCGAACGTCGTCACAAGACTTATGAACAGCTTTAATAACAAACCAATGATGTTAAGCACTCGAAAAAATTAATAATGTTTCTCTGCCTATTGCACTATGGACTAATACTAACAATAAAGCTGCATGTCTCAGGCAACTTTCGGAAAAAATTCATAAACACAAAAATTGCCTTCCAAAATGGGCAAAGGGGTTAACCTGTTTAGGAAAGTATTGCAAAATTCCATATGTTTAGCATTTTTTCTACCGAGTGTTTCCTAACTACTGTAGGTTTATTGTTTGCAACAGTTCGCTGTACAGCTTGCAAAGAGGCTTTCTAAATGTTTCCAAGCACAATTAAATTCTTTAAAGAATTGTTGAAAATTTGCTTGATTTCATTTCAAGAGAACAGCCTCAAATGTTCTTAATTTGTCCACTTTTGGCGATAGAATCGACAATCGGGGATTTAGCATTCATTCCCTCGTCAATTCAAAGCGTACGCGGAGTGTAACTGCTGCTTGCCGGCAGACAGACTGTTGTAACGGGGAAAGTTATTACAGGCATAAATACCTTCCATTCAGGTGCCCGCCTCCGAAACAATTCGAATTACAGTATTAGCTCGAATACATCACGGCCCCGAATATAACGCGAACCTAAAACTTCCCTTCAAGATAATTAGAAAAATCCTATATTTACACCTCGAATTTAGCGCGAGTCAGGTTTTTAACGGAAATTGATCAGTCAAAAAACATCGCGATATATTCCGGCCAATACGTAAGTCGATTATCAAGGGCATTCAAGATAACCGAATCTGAATAATCCATTTGATCGATAAGCACATGACATTCCAAATCCCGAATAGTCAAATCGCGAATACTAATATAACAGTGAAAATTCCGAAAATTATTCGAAAAGAAATCGCGAATAATATTAGAATAAAAATCATAAATGCCATTCCACTAGCAAAATCACGATATTCCAATAGTTACAATCGCGAGTACTGTTCGAATAGAAATCGCGAATACTGCTCGAATAGTATAAATCGCGAATATTCACCATTTGATTAACAGATTACTGATTCTGTTCGAGTAGCAGTAATCAGTAACAGATATCACACAATTTCAAGAAATATTATATTTGTAGGTGCAATTCAATCCTTAGTCGGAAGGCCGTTTAAGGGATTCTAACGTGCATTCACGTTACATCTAGATAAAAAACGCACAAAACTCCACACCGTTAGATCGACAGCTTCGTTGAAGGCCAAAACACCAGACCTTCAAACATCAGTCAACTTTCATGTACAGTGTCTTATCCACTATTCCATGATGGTATCCCAGACACAGGTTAAAGCATTGTTGCACTACTCCAATGCTGTCCCCCCGTGTATATGAATTTCACAACAATAGACAAAACTTCTTATGGACGCTATCATCCTTTACTGTTGGGGCAAGGACGGCCCAGAAGATAAAGTCCTGGATGTATATAGTCGAATGCGGTGCTCGGTTCGACTCCCATCAGCTGTGCATGTACACTTTGAGGGAAAGTGTACATCCACATCTGCCCAGGTGACGAGAATGGAGATGATCAGCAGTTGTGCATGTACTCTGTGGGCGGCCAGCGTACATACAGAATGCGCAACGAAGGAAGACGGAGAAGTATATATAGCAGTGAATGAAGTAGACTATCCTCTATGTGGAATCGGCGGTTAATACTCCAATGTGTGATTTGTAATTAGTGTAAGCACTTTGTAGTGTAGAATAAAAGTGATGTAAAGAATAAATAAAAACAATTTAAAAAACAAAATTTTTAAATTTAAAAATAATCAATCGATAAAAACAATCAATCAATCAATTAAAAATAATCAATCTGTTTAACGTAACAGTTTACGTTAAACCCAGTTTCAAGTAAACTGTTGATTGACTACATTCGGATTTTTTTTTTTTTTTCATTATTTAAGGAATTGCTGACTTATGTCATTATATTATAGAATATAGTCAAATACCGTTAATAAAGTATAGTTCAGGTTGATTACAAATTACTATCTCAACTTTCAATAGACGTAGCTTCTAAGAAGTATAAGGTAGCACTTGTCCTCAAAAGTTGTGCATGTACACTTTGAGGGAAAGTGTACATCCACATCTGCCCAGGTGAAGAGAAGGGAGATGGTCAGCAGTTGTGCATATACGTTGTGGCGGGTCAGCGTACATGCAGAACTGCGCAACGAAGGAAGACGGAGAAGTATATATAGCAGTGAATGAAGTGGACTGTCCTTGATGTGGAATTGGCGGTTAACATTCCAATGGATGTGTTACATAGTCATGTAGCACCGTCAGTCAGATCTTCGCAAAATCAAAACAACAAGATGTAAACAAAGCCCACGATGCCATTCCACTAGTTTTCCGCAGAAGAAAACCAGTGTGGACTGGCCGCTTCCTGCTGGGGGAAACCGGTTTCGCTGTACTTGATGGAAGAAAAAGATCGCACAGTAATTTTTTTTTCCCGTAGGATATCTGGCAACAGTTTTAAAAGCGCGTCCGTTCAAGGGACGCTATCAGCAGTTGAAAAAAAAGCAGCGAAAGTTTTAAAGTGATAACGAAGTAGCTGTGAGAATTTTCAACTGAAAATAATTTTACGTATGGACTCTTCTGAAAAATGAAAAAAATTGTTGAACGCATGGCACATCTTCCAGTTTTCTCCAGATATGAATGTACAATTCATCTGAATCTTTGTCACAAGGTCGGTGCAAAAATTTTTGCAGAACAGTGACGAGTGCTAAGTTCTTATGTCATCAGTTTCGGCGAACCGTTGCGGAGATCCTCGATTTTGCTGATGATACCGTGCAGAATTCTTCCAGGATAGAATTCAAAATTCTTGATCCTTCATCACGATATCGAATTTGAGATGGTAACGAAGTAGTTGCTGATGCAAGCTTGGGTCTTCATTCCATCGGTGTGTCGCGTTAAAATCTGTCGGTGTGAAACCCAACCATTTTGAAGTTTTTGTGTTCTCTTAGAAGATGAATACTGGATGTGTGAAGCTGCGCCATTTTGCGAGGCGCATTTGAAACAGCGGACATTTAATGAAAGACAAATTGAAACTTTGGTCAATGTGACAGTAATTGAAACTACAATGATTTTTAGTGCCTGTTTAAATATTACGTACTAATATGTGAACTGTTCAACAAATCTTCATTCTGCATTCTACAAGATTTTGCGTACGGGCAATGATCTTGTGCCAAGTACTCGGTAAATATGTTGACTAAACTTTATGTTCTTTAAGAGCTGTAGTTGAAATTTTGAATGTCATCCTAATTTTCTATGTATGAAATTATAGGTTTGAGGTAACTATAATGTGAAACATAAATTTTACTCTCTAAATTTGCTAATTTTTTTGAAAATACAGCATCTATCGTTGTACCGGAACCCGTTGTTGATTGAAGTCGAGAAGTATTCATAGTTAAATCAAATTTTTCTTTTAAAAAATCAACTAACGGCTGAGAATCTTGAGAGCGAAAATTTAACATTAAAATCTAGGAAGTGTCCATGTTGCAGTATTATTCTTTCTGCAAGTATTAACTGTTTTCTTATACCACTGTTCCATCTGGAGATTGGGTTTGAATGGGAGGAATGTCCATAGTCTAGTATTATAAGTGTGTTCTTTAACTGATGTTTTCCTCTGTTTGTTGGGTTCGAATGCAGGTAGTGAAATTTTTTTATGTTTTTCTATCACAGTGTTCTTAAGCGTTGATTTCGTTTGCTGGTAGGTTTCGAATTATTATTCTGTATCCGTTTTTTTAAACTGCAGGTTCTGTCTATTGTTTGGGATTGATTGCAGCCAGGGTCCGTATCTTTGTGCTTTTCCAAAACCATGTACATTATTCATCTAAAAATAAGGATTATCGAGAACCTCCTGTGTGGTTGGGATTACATGTAAAATATTGTGTTGGATGTATCTTCACAACGCTTATTGATATAACGCTTATTGATATAAGATTGGTGTCTCAAAGGTACGGCACTTGACTGTTTTTCTCGCCGTTTCTTTCCCTAAGAGGTTCCGTGTACTTTTACAGGATGAAGTCGGCGAAAGCAGCAGAGCGGTCGAAAAGGTAGTTTTTTCTGTGGTTCTTCTTTTTCAGGGTCAACGTGGAGTATGTGACATATATGCCACTTCCTTTACCGAGCGTTACTTCCGTCAGAAAAAAAAAATCTGAGTTACTCCCTAGTTGCGCCTAAAGAAGTTTTATTTCAATCATTTTAACGAGTTTTACCGTGTTTTTCAAGCTCAACAGAAGCTAAAGGGCAACGACTAGTGTGTCCTACACTAGTATGTTAATGCAAATATTTAAATCTGAGTTTTTCCCCTCCTATAATTTTATAATTCTGCTACAACACTCGTGAGCAGCATTTCAAAAATCTAACTCTGGAAATAGTTATCTTTCCTAAGGTAAACTAAAAGGTAACTAGTGTATCTGCTCCGAGCAGAGGAGGCGCAATTCAAGGGGCTATGGGCGCCCATAAGAATGCTTGTAGAGATCTGCCAAGTCGTTTGTAAGGGGAGGAGGTCTTGCACCGAAAACCTGGTTAAATCACTTCCACGTTGCAACAATACATAAATAATTGCGGTTGTATATACGTTTTCTGAGAGCTTGGGGGGGGGGGCTCATTTTCGCCCTTAGGTATGGGCGCCCACTCAAAGAGCTGCATAAAATAGGTCTGCCTTACGTGACCCTTTTCATACTCATTTAAGCGTAATAAATTTACACATACATACAATGCCGTCTTAGCGCATACGCGAACCCGGCTGTCGCCAAGTGCATCAACCCAAAAGGGGCTTCAGCTCGAAAAAAAGCTCTTCCCAAAATTATTATTTGGAAAAAAAAACTTAAAATCTTGTCTGACGTCTAACGTCAAACTTAAGAAAACGTCTTCAAGCTTATGAAATAACTTTCGAAAAATTTGGGTTTTTCAAAGGATTCACGACTTGGAAACGGAAGAGATAACACAGCATTGCAAAAATTTGACTTCTTATTATAAAAACGGCATCAATAAAGAAGACCTTATATTTGATAGCAGTGCATCTCAAACATTACAAAATGGAAGAACAAAACTGCGAGAAATGTATCGATATAAACTATCCGAAAATCAGCAGAAGGAGCAGAAAGTAATAGGGTACTGTTCATGATTCTGAAGAGGAGGCCAGTAGTTATGATTCGAAGAGGACAACTTTCAGCATTTCACTTTTGTATTATCATTTGCATACTAGTACACGACTTTTTCTTTCCGCCTTTCCCAATGTTGAAATCGCCATGCGGATTTTTACTTCCTTGTACGGAGTATAAGGAAATAATGTGATCACGAAAAATTTCGGTGGAAAAATTTCGACGAAAAAACCGATTTTGACTACCTCTAAATTTAATTTTAAGAATTTTTTCGATGCATCTCATCGTAAGTTAGCATGAACGATCATATAAACGTGTCTGCAACTCATTTTGACCAGCGGCGAGTCTATTGTGGCCAGTTTTTCCATGCCGTCTGTACGTACGTACGTATGTATGTATGTAACTCGCATATCTCAAAAACTATTGGTCGTAGAATGTTGAGACTTGATATTTAAGGTTGTTCTAACATCTAGTTGTGCACCTCCCCTTTTGGTGTCAATCGAATGGATAGTTTATGTACAGGACCGCCCAAAAGATTCGAAATACATTACGCTCTATGTGCCGAAATTCATTAAAACAATCACAATACTCGCATATCTCAAAAACTATTATTTTCATTCGATTAAAGCAGAAAAAACTATCGAAGCTGAGTACCAAATAATTATGGACCTTTAAATTCAACATTGGAGAGGTGTTTTAAAAAGAATTGTATCAATAATTAGACTGCTGCCTCACAATGCTTAGCTTTTCGTGGGACAACTGAACATTTGTTTCAGTCTAATAACGGAAACTTCTTAAAGTTGGTAGAACTGCTTTCCGAATTTCGTTTGTTTGTTTCGTTTGTTTGTGTAATTATGGAAACGCTACACTAGGGCGATCTGCCAAGGGGGGGGTGCCTTGGTAGGAGGACTTTCTAAGGGGTTCTAATGCGTATTCACGTTACATCTGGAGAAAAACCTTCCACAACTCCAGACCGTTAGATCGACAGCTTCGCGATGGGACCCGAACCCGGGACGCTTTCCGGAGTTTCATCCAGTTATGGAAGAACATATTAGAAGAGTTCAACGCGAATCTAATGAATGTCTGTCACTATTTAAGTAATAACATTCAAGATGAGTTGATAAATTTAATGGGATTGGCTGTTTTAAACAAGGTTGTCGAAATTACAAAAACAGCTAAATATTTTTCAGTAACCGCAATTGTATTCCAGACGTAAGCCATATTGAACAACTATTATTAACAATAAGAGTCGCTGCTTTTGACTCCAAACAAATAAATATGAAATTGAAGAATTTTTCATTGGTTTTTTAGAAGCTAGTGATTCCACCGGAGAGGGTTTGACAGAGCTTATTCTGACACATTTGGAGAAATTAGGTTTTGAGTTAAAGTGGCTTAGAGGACAAGGATACGATAATGGTTCTAATATGAAAGGAGTAAGAAAGGGTGTTCAAAACAGAATAACTGAAAAATATCCAAGGGCGTTTTATGTGCCCTGTGCATGTCATTCTTTAAACCTTGTTGTGAATGATGCAGCATCTTCTTCTACAGAAACAGCAACTTTTTTCCCTGTAGTGCAAGAACTTTACACTTTTTTCTCTAGTTCTACGAAACGTTGGGAAGTGCTTAAAAACAATGTTTCCCAAATAACTCTAAAGCCATTGAGTGCTACAAGATGGTCAAGCAGAATTGATGCGTTAAATCCATTACGATTTCAACTTTGCGAAATCTATGATGCATTAATTGAAATAATAGAAGATGTCAACAGGGATGCAGAAACGAAAGTTAGAGCTATAGTGTTAGCAAAAGATATTTAAAATTACAAGTTTATATGTGGTGTAATTCTTTGGCATGACATTTTAGTTGAAATAAACTCAGTTTCAAAGCAATTGCAATCTGTAACGGTCAATTTATCAGATTGTGTAAGGATGTTATCCGAAACTGTAGAAAAAATAAAAAATTACAGAAAAACGGGATATGATCAGGTCAAAATTGCTGCAAATGAAATTGCAGAAAATCTTGAAATCAGCATAGAATTCCCAACAGAAACTGAAGTTAGAGCCAGAAGAAAAAAACTTCAGTTTCATGAAAAAGCTGTCTACGAGCCTTTAACAGAGGAGAATAAATTTAAAATTAAATAAATTTAAACTTTTTAAACTATATTCTGGATATTGCATATAATTCTCTAAATGAACGATTCACGCTTCTGGAAACCCATAACAAAAATTTTAAGTTTTTATATGATATTTTAAAACTCAGAGATATTGATGACAAAACGCTAGAAAAGAACTGTATCAATCTCCAGTCAATACTTTCGATCAAAAATGAATCTGACATTAATGAGAGTGCTCTACAAGAAGAATTACGTGATGTATCTAGAATGCTGCCATATTTAATGAAACCTTTAGATGTTTTAAAATATTTGTGCAAAAATAATTTAATTTCTTTGTATCCAAATACTGCCATAGCATTGAGAACTTTGCTAACACTCTCAATGTCAGTCACAAGTGGGGAAAGAAGTTTTTCTAAATTAAAATTAATCAAAAATTATCGAAGAAGTTCAATAAGCCAAACAAAATTAAGAAACCTGTCAATAATTTCTAGTGAATCAACATTGGCTGCTATTCTAGACTACACATCCCTAATCCACGAATTTGCTAAAGTTAGAAGAGTAAAATTAGAATAGTTTAGTGTTAATGTTAGTAAAATAAATATAGCATTTTTACATTTTGTGTAGTTTTGCTTTTAAACCATAATAAGCATTTATTTTAAGGAAGAAACATTTAAGGGATGCTGTGGCGTACACAGATTTCCTTTAACGGAGATTAAATGTAATCCTTTCGTTAAAAATGAAAAATTAATGGATTTCATGTTAATTTTTTTTCGGGAGGGGGGGGGGTTGAACCGCTTACCCCCCTTTATACTGAAGAGGCGGCATTTTGAAGACTCGCATCATACTGAGAAAATCTACCGCACGGCCCTGCTAAACATTTCAAGGCTATGAATTAAAATCCCTGCTAGTGCCATTTCCGATGACGTATGTGTGTGAAGCGAAGTTTTCTGCAGTGAAAGCAACCAAAACGAAACAACGATAGCAACACACTTCGGTTGTCATGGTCCTCCCATTACTCCCATATGCAACCGACTCGCTGCAAAGAAGAAAACTCAGAGCTCTATATGATTTAGCGTTCCGATTTCGCTAAAATAATAAACAACTTATATTAATATTTTGTGCTTTTGTTGCTGTATTTTATTTGTGAAGGCGTATTTAAATACGATTAAATTAAAATTATTAAATCAAAACAATCTAAAATATAAACAATCAACTCCCTGTCCCTACCCTCAGTGGGTCGCTGTAAAATTATGAAACACTGACCGGTCCGCGGCGATAAAAAGGTTGGGGAGCAGTGGTGTATAATAAAAGTACAGTTGTGCACTTACGGTTCCTTCAAAAAGTGTCCGATTTCAGAGGTGTCCAAATTATAGCGGCATTATTATTATTATTATTATACTAAATTATTTAAATACTACGGCCACGTTTTGTTCCCTAAAAAAGCTTCCAACTTATTGAGGTGTCCAACTTGGGAGGTTTCACTGTATTAAGAAAAAGTAAAAGAAAAAGAAATAGTATTTATAATTAACTGGGGGTGCTGCAGTTCCGCAGCCCCTTTGTACGAGACGCCACTGGTAATTACTTTTAATTTCGTACCTTATACTTTTGTTGAAAAAAGCGTTCTTATTTGATTTATTTATGATTTACGGTGCCATGCTCTCCATAATACTTTCCAAAATGTAATATTTATCTTCAATTTCATATTACTCAAAAGCAGTTTAAAAAAATGTATCAAATATAAACTCCATATATTGATAGAAACCTACTTCTGAATGTTTTTCTTAAATTACTTGGAAGTGTCATTCAATCCAGGCTACACAATAGAAAAGTTTAGAACAAAATCCATCATTTATCTCTAAGCTCGAAATCTATCTGAAAGATCAATTTCAAATTTAATAACGCGAAATCTTTCATCTTGTCATCTAGAGAAGGGCAGACAATATAAATCTATCTGTTTACTTTTTTGTTCCACGAAAGAAATTTTGCTGTCATACAGAAAACTTTCAGTATAAACACGAAATGGCGTACTTCTTTCTGAAGTTCATTGAACGGAGAAAAGCCTGCTTACTGTATATTGTTTCTTTGACCAAGAAAAAAAATGATGAACATTACAAAATTTGAATAAAGTTAAGATCTTCAAAAAACATGTCATGAGTATGTAATTTATGTATTTAAAATGCGATACAGTTTCTTCAAATTTCTTACACGAAAATACACTGCTCTCCAAAAGTTAAGGAACAACATCTTTTCCGAAGCTCACCATAAAAAAAAACCTAACAATAAAATTTACAGAAATGATAACAATGAACTTTATGCAAATGTATGCAAAAACGATAGCTACCACTTTTTTTTATATATAGAAAAAAGAACGGAGATATACGAGAAAAATATGCAAATATTAGGCTTTCCTAATTACGGGTGTAACTTTTGTTTATTTACAACTTTTGTTAGCAGATTCGTTGACAATAGGCAGTAGGGTCCCGCAATGTCTGAGAGAAGCCGTTTGCCCGATTCTTTAAGGTGGCGGTCGGTCGGATGGATGGGGTTGTCTGCTGAGCCTTTTAATGTGTCTCCATGTGGTCCCCACCTCTTAATGTGTCTCCAGTGTGATCCACCATCTCTGGAATCAATATCAAATAGAAGATTCTGTGTACAGAAGACATGTTCCAGGACGACCACAAGCTACAACACCTGCAGAAGATCGATTTATAGCTCTTTCGGCCGGAAGGAGAAGAAACATTTCTGTGCTGCAACACAACAATGTTGTTTCCATGTGGTTTAAATGTGAAATGCTAACATACAAAATGTTGTTTCAATGTGAACTTTCGATGTCGTTTCCACATGATTTTGTTCAGTTTTCTCCACATTGTTTCAGCATGGACATTGATATAATATTGAAACAACATTGTGAAATCACAAGAGGAAAACAAATAAAAAAACAAGATTTTATTTCTTTCATGCAAAATTATTAAAATCATACGGAAATTTACGAAAAATAAAATTGTTGATAATTATCTACTTGAAAACATCATTTTAATTCGTATTTACTGTTGTAAAAATGCATTGTGACAATGCTATATTTTAATACGAATTAAAATGATGTTTTCAAGTAGATAATTATCAACAATTTTATTTTTCGTAAATTTCCGTATGATTTTAATAATTTTGCATGAAAGAAATAAAATCTTGTTTTTTTATTTGTTTTCCTCTTGTGATTTCACAATGTTGTTTCAATATTATATCAATGTCCATGCTGAAACAATGTGGAGAAAACTGAACAAAATCATGTGGAAACGACATTGAAAGTTCACATTGAAACAACATTGTTGTGTTGCTTGGGAACTTGTTGGAAACCACTCTGCAGAATCAGAAGAATATCCGCTAGTACGGTGCGAAGGCGTCTTCACAATGCAGGTCTCTATGCAAGGCGACTACTTGTGCGCGTTCCCCTCAACGGCCGACAGAGAAAGGCCCACTTATCTTGGGCAAGAAAACACGTTTCCTGGAGCAGACAGCAATGGGCTTCTGTACTCTTCACGGACAAGTCAAGATTGACACTGGAGAGCGATTCAAGACGTCTGCTGATCTGAAGGAAACAAAGCACCGGACACCATCAACCCAACACTGTCGAAAGACACAGCTAACGAGGTGGTAGAATAATGGGTTGGGCTAGGCAGGGATCTCACTCGGTGATCACTGGATCACACTGACTTGCATGTGTTCCAAGGAGGAACTCTGACTCGCTTGAGATATCGGGATGAGATCCTTGATCCATATCTCCACCCATATGCCACTGCAATTGGCAATGATTTCATTCTGATGGATGATAATGCACCTCACCGAGCTGTAGTTGTTGAGGAATATCTTGAGGCTCTTGGCTTAGAGCGAATGGAATGGCCAGCTCAATCTCCAGACCTGAATCCGATAAAGCATCTTTTTGACTATCTTGGTAGACAGCTTGATGCTTTAAGTCCACCTCCAATACCTTTAGGAGAGCTAGAACAAAGCTTACTCCGTGTTTGGTCTTCGCTTCCCATTTCGGTAACCGACAACTTAATTTACAGCATGGAAAGTCGATGCCGTCAACGCATTCAAGTTTACATAACTGTTTTGTACACAAGTCATCCAAATTTGGTGTTTCTACACTTATTCGTAGGCTCAAAAAACCGGTTGTTCCTTAACTTTTGGAGGCCAATGTAACTCGAAAGTGTCACATTTATAACCTTTACTGCTAAAAACTAAAAATATACTGCTACAGATTAAGAAGCTGTAGAAGCATCTTCGTATACTAATTAATTTTTAAATAAATAGACGGTTAGGGAACAACATCGTGAAATCTTGGATATTTTGATCAATCCACAAACATCTCTGCAAGTTTTCTCTGAATTTTAAACTTCAGGTTGGAAAAATAATACAATAATAACGGAAGAAGTATTTGTTGTAAAGACTGTGTGCAATCTTACAACTTTTTCAAGTGATTTGCTCTTCGGAAATTCATATTCCATGGGTCAAACAATTAAATTTTAGATTTTGTTGCATGTAAATCTGTTAACTAGAACGCAAGATAAAGCTCTTTGCTTTTCCCGTGTGATAGCATTAAGGGTTGGCAGTTTCTCGCCAAGTATTGGCAATATCGCTAAGCTGGGATCAGTTTTGTCAACCTATTTTTGGAGCTAAATTCGGCGATATTTCACCAAAAGTGACATGTGGCGAGATTTTATTAATGGAGCCTGGCTACATTACAGAAAGCAGCCCCATGGCAGATGTATAGGGGAAGGGGGGAGGGTACCTGAACTGCCCCCCCTCCATTAGTCTACACAAAAATGCTAATTTTCGCCAAATATCTACCTGTAAACTCTATATTTTAATTGGTAATTAAAAAATAGTATAAAGACTAAGATTTTTTTGTGTAACTGAAATTTTTTACAAGCTATCTATAGTAATAGCTATATATAGTATACTAATTTACCGTCAATCAAACTTTGCAGTAAGAATGGACCCAATACACACACACCTGGACCCCTCCCATGTGAAAGCTTTAACTACGCCGGCGGGCAGCCCTATTTTTCGTTTTGCGGTCATCTCTCGAATATTGCAAGAAAAAAAGAGAAAGAGAGATTGGTACAGCGTAACGCTTTAAAATCTTTTTTTTTAACACTGAACTCCCTAAAAAAAATGGTTTAGACTAAAAATTTTTTTGGTACTTTTTGTTGGGGGGGGGGGGAATAAGATTTTCTCAAAAGTTCGCTCTTCCCCCCCAAAAAAGCCTTTGGATGTGCCCAGACCTGTCGAGAGGGGGGAGGTAGGAGGGGGATTCCCCCCGGCCCGTGTTTTCTGGGGGCCCGGGCTAAACTTTCAAAAAAAAATATTTCTGTGTAGACAGAAATAGAATTCGCGAAAACCAACACCGACTGAAATAAGTAAAGACCAGACGAGGTTCTTAACGAAACTGTGTTGCTGATGTCATGTACGCTCTTTCATGGGCGGGCAAAGACTACTTCAACGTATGGTTAAAATGTTGGAAAGAGCAAAAAAGCAAGGAAAACACTGAATACAAAAATCCAGGGGAGGGAGGCATTGCTGCGCCTTGCCCTATGCAGCCGGCGCCCATACGCTCTTTTATTTATTTATTCAGAGCCTGATTATGACCAATAGGGGCCCCGGGCATTGATGAACTTGGGAGCCCCATCTATGAAATTTGTTTTATTTTTCATACAATTTGGATATAAAAAAGGATATTTCAGAACAACATTTTGTATTGGGGGCCCTTTCGAGCCGGGGCCCTGGGCAAAGTCCCAATTTGCCCGTGCGATAATAAGGCTCTGTATTTATTTTTTTTTTTTGGGGGGGGAGGGGGCAAACGCACCACCCTTTGTGCTCGCGGGGAATCACCATGACAACTCCAGGCCGGTAGGTGCAAACTTTCCAAACATAATTTCCAAGGAAAATTCATTCGTCCCCAAAATGTTGTTGGAATAAAATTGTTCAGAATCGCTCTCGGAATGTGGAGTTTTCAGTTTTTTTTCGGTTAGTTTACTTACTCTTTTATACTTCTTATTTATTATCACGGTGATTATTTTTTTTAAATAATTATTAGTTATGAAGTATATTTATTTCATCAGTGCTTCATGAATAGGCTTAATTTCTCACAGCAAACTTTTGCGGTTAAAATTATCTTATTGCTAATGAAACATTTCATTGAAGCTTTTTATGGTAATGATTCAGTAAAGCTTTTCACATATTTACTTTATATATTAATAATTCATTAGATCGTTTTCTAAACTTATATCTTCTACGTTTAGCACACTATTAATTTTGCCAAGATCCAAGTGAAATTGTTCGGAACATTTATTTTGCATATTTGTAATAGCTCAATAAATTTAATTAGAGCAGCGGTTCCCAAACTTTTAACGTCACGCCTCCCCCCCCCCCCCCTCTTCATATTTTTCAGCATATATTCAGTTTTTTTATTTTTCAACAGTGAACATTTAGTCGCCTGTTTTAAAAAATGACGTTATCAGTAAAGTTTGAACAAACATTTTAAGCGAAAATGGGTATGTTTTTGTCGGGTGGGCCCACCCTCAGCGGACCCTCCCTGCTGAGGACGGGCCCCCGAGACTGAAAAAAGAAAGGGGAAAAAAAAAAGTGCTATACTGATAGCACTTAAAAGAAGTTTGACACTTGCAAAATTTTTTGCAGCTGCAATTGCAACCCAGAAGGCTTCAAAACATTTCATTTTAAATGTAATTCTCAAATATTTTTGAGAGAGGGTTCCCGAATGAGCAAGGGATTAATTAATATGAATGACGCATATTAATTAATAGATCAATATCTTATTAATGCATTAATTATCAATCATTATTAATTAATAATAACACCATTCCTCTCCCCATACCCCGAAAGTTAACACATCCTAATATTTATCAGTTACACAATAACCCGCCCCCCCCCTTCTCTTCTCTTGAGACGGGCGGGCCCCACCCTCCCAGTCCAGGCCTGACCGCACTTGTTCGACTCAAAGGTTCCGTGCTCGTAGCGTACGTGCTCATAGCGTACACCCCCCATCAAGCGTGCTTGTAGCGTACATGTGGTGCTCGTAGCGTACATCTTCCCCGCCACCTGTTTTCACCACAGTAATAATTGAAAAGAAGAAATAAAAAGGCAAATCCAGCTAAATATGATCTACTTTAGTAGCGGCCATTTTAGTCCACAAAATTGTAGATTTCATTACTACTATTTATTTTGAACAAATAAGGTGAAGTTTAAATCAAGTCAAGAAAAAGTCATTGTAATTTTTCTTCTTTTTAAGGAACTGTTTTACGGCCGATTCCCAATTATAATGAAGTGTTTAAAATAAAAAATTGTATCAAGCGGTGTATATTTCAGAATGTCTTTTAGCATGTTCGAATACTGGATAGAGCTTCAAATATTAAAAACAGTGCTGGCTATAAAACATTAAAGTAAAACAAAAGGTATCTCAGACGCAAAAAAAGGCATTTTTCTGTTTAGTAATATTTTTTTTATAGTAATATTTTTTTATAGACATAAATGTCGAATACGTGACTGCGGCTTTTCTAGAGGAAAAATATTTTTAGAAATTTTGTCTGCTTCAAAACGGAGGTGAAACTATTATGCGAGGGCGACTATTACGCAAGTAAACACGTTATGTTTAATTATAAAAAAATAAATAAATAATAACGAAATAATTTTGTTTTCTTTCTTTCATTTATTCTGAAATATCGTTAAAAGATCCGCTAAAAAAATGCGGATCCGGATATTTTTTTTTCATCCGTGGATACGGATACGGATACGGATATCCGGAACACCTCTAAAAATAATAATATATCGATGTCTTTCAGTGTCCAGAATCCCCCTCCCCCCAAACCTACTGAATTGCTACGTACTGAGCTCGATCGGATTGAGGGAGACCTAGCGTTGAGCTATGGATTATTATTACTGGTTTTCTTTTTATAAGTGCAAGAGTTTATTCTGATTCATGGTAATTTTTCTTGTTAGCTCTTTGTTTTTAAATAATAAATTTTAAAATAAGGAAGATTTATAAGTATATATATTTATGTAACATTTTTATTTCTGAAAATAATCAATTTAAACATTGGTACTCTTATTTTAAAGATGCCTTTTAAAAATTAAGTTATGGTATTAATAAGTCAAAAACAACTTTTTAAAAATCTTTTTTAAATTAAATGTTAGTGTAATTGTAATGTTTTTAGACAACTTTTTAAATGCTGAAAAAAAACAAGCAAGACTTTTTGAAGGAAACTGGCTTAAAATGATTTAAAATTCATTTCTTAAAATGTAAAATATTGGGTATATATAACTGTGATTAAAATTAATAGTTAATTAGCTTTGTTTGAATAGTTTTAATAATTATATGTTTACTATTTTTGATATTGAAAAGCTTATTGCCCCTCACAGACTTTGATTGAACATCTGTAAGCCTTCTGATGAGAAAGCTTAAACTTTCTACATCACCTCATTAATGCAAGGGAGTATATTTTATTTATTGGGAATTTGTGTAAGAGGGCTGTATAAAAAGTAAAAGTTTGTATTTACTTACATTACTTACATTCCTGAAAATTTTATTCGACACCATAAAGTAACTTTGTAATTAATTATATATGTCTAAGATCAATATTTAAAGAAGAAAACCCTAGGTCAGTGCTTGTAAGACACCTTCTCTAATAGGGTATAGGGCTGGAAGAAATAATGATTTTTATTTAATATTAAAACTATAAAACTTTTTACTTTCAGTGTAAGTTATCATGTGAGTTATTTTGATTTTGTGTTTAAGGCAGATCTACATGAGGGCTGCCTGCTTAATTAAGGCATGCCTTGAGCGGAGAACTTTTTGAGGGGTTCTAGCGCTTATTCAGGTTACAACTACTGAAAACAGTCGCGCTGTAGGCCAGAACCCTAGATCTACATACTTCAGCCCTTTACCAAATTGCCATTAAATTAGTAAAAAGTATTCATATTATAATGTAAAAAGTTAAAAATAATTTTTAAGCTTTATAAGATAAATTTATATCTTATAAAGATCTTACACAATATACAATCATATGTATTTTTGTTTGGCGTCCAATTATTTCTAGGAATCCTACGCATTCATTCCGCCCTTCTTTGTTCATCTTGCGGGAACCTGTATACAAGGGCGGTTCTACAGTTGCAGTCTGGGAGGGGGTTTATAATTTTATATAACCCCCCCCCCATTTATTTTATAATTTATATAAACTCAGTGCCTCAGAGAAGTAGTGACTACTGGGGACATAGAGAGGAAAAGGGTCACCTTTGACTGCACAATGCACTTCATATATGTGAATAAAATGTTTAATCAATCATCAAATGTGAAATAAGTGTTTAATTAATCATATAATTGATGAAGTATGTAAATCCCAAAAGTAATAACCATGTATCTTCGACCCCATCGATCAAAATTGTCCCCCCCCCCCTACTAAAATGAGACGGGCTCGGACTCTGTAATTCGCGATTGTGAATTTCCTATGCAGAATTATTTTTTTCACTTTCGTTTTCAAAATCCTGGGAGGGTAATTACCCCCCCCCCCGTAAAACCGCCTAATGCCTGTACACTTTTACATTTTCTTCTTTCTGATAGCTTGATTTTCAGCCGGGAACGCAGCAAGAAGGCATTTATACAGATAGAAAAATTAATAGTTTAAATAGCAATATATTTTTAAATGACGGTATTTTATCATTTTAAGAGGTTTCTAGTATAATACATTATGTACACAGATTGCTTGCACACCTTTAAACAAGACAACAGCAATAGGATGACCAGCAACTCAATTTTCTTGCTAAAGAAGGTGGTTTTTTCCCCATATTTTATTTTTTTCTAAACTACGATTTTGTGGACTAAAATGGCCGCTACAAAAGTAGGTCTACATTTAGTCGGATTTGCTGTGGTGAGAACGGAAACAGGTGGAGGGGGAGATGTACGCTACGAGCCACGTACGCAGCACCACATGTACGCTACAAGCACCCTTGATGGGGTGTACGCTATGAGCACGTACGCTACGAGCACGGCACCGACTCAAACACATACTTCCAGGGTGCGAAGTGACGGGGGGGGGGGGGGATGCGGGGGATCGACCCCGGTTGAAGAATGTAATATCCCTGCCTAGAGAAATATTAATTGATCCCTGCCAGGGATAGTATTTATCCCCTGCTGAAGAAATGTTAAACTGGTGATTGAAGATTTGGGACTGAAGCCAAGAAGTCAAAATGAAAGTGGTATATTATCGTTTGTTACTAAACTCTAAGGCGACTGCCTTAAAATTTCGTCTGTTTTCTAAGCTAAAAACCCTCAAGGGTGGCTTCCAATACAGGTACATTGTATGTAGCTTGTGTATCAGTGATTCCATAGAACAAACAATCTATGACTTTTGTTTAAATATAAGTCAGTTCCCACACGTGTCAGCGACTGCATTTGTCTTGTAATATCATGTGAGTGAAGCATTTACACCTTCCCACCTTTTTCTTTTCAAGTGTCCCCCCCCCCTGGAGAATGTTTTCTTTCAAATGTCCCCCCTGGAGAAAATGTTCAGTTCGCACCCTGCGTACTTCTAGTTTAGGAACTCTTTGTATTGAGTGGGCACTAGCGAAAGAACTACACTTTAAAATTATTATTGATATTTTCGCCTAAAAAAAAGCGAGAAAAGCTAATTTTTAGCAGTTTTGATTTTGTAAAGAAAAAATCCAATTATTCGTATTATAAAGACCAACATTAAACTATTTAATGAAAGCGTCTTTTTTAAACTAAAATTTGAAAAAGCAGTTTATTTGTATTTTGCAATGTGAATAACTTTTTTTTGGGGGGGGGGGGGAGGGGCCCGGCAGATATCCAGCCCCCGGGCCCGAGTTTGTCTCTTGACGGGCCTGGATGTGCCACTGCAAGTAGATTTATTGATAAAGGGTATTTGGAACGTCTCAGATTTCCCCCCCCCCCCCGATTTCTTTATTGTCTGATGCTGCCATCTATGTATAGAATTTAAAACTAATATTAAAAAGGTAATTTACAAGAAAATCCTACATTTGCATTTTGTATTCAAATAAATACAAATATTTTCTATTCTTTTTTTTTCCGCATAGTAATTTTTTTTTCCAGTACACATATGCTAAATATGTTTAACATTTTTTAGTTTCTACGAGATTTGGATACGTACGTGGATCTTTTCATGTCTGGAACGAAATACTAATGAATATAGTGTTTATTTTTACTTCCGAGTACACGAAGTATAAGGAAGTAATGTTATCGCGAAAAAATTCGGTTTCCAGATTTCGTCGGAAAAAAAAAACGATTTTGACTACCTCTAAATTTACTTTTAAGAATTTTTAATTGAATTAAAAATATTGTTTTGATTTATCTTCAGGTTTTACCGATTTAATGAAAGTACTTTCAAATCATAATGTGGAATTCATTAACATTTTTACTTTCCGAACATGTACCATGTAAGTATTGTAATCATGAAAAAATTCGACTTCGAGATTTTGGTGTTTTTACACGTTTTGAGGGCTTCTGAATCCATTTATGCTATTTTTATGAGATGTATGTATGTATGTGTGTGTGTGTGTATGTGTGTGTGTGTGTATGTGTGTTTGTGTGTATGTGAGTGAACACGATAGCTCCTGAACGGAGCATTCGATTGAGCTCAAATTGGATATATATGTCATAAACCACCGTCGCAAGACCGGTATTGATTTTGGTGTGTATAGGACTTATAGTTTTTCTACAGGGCTACGACAAAGATTTCTTTTACATTATGGCGTATGGGGGGAATTTCTTGAAAGTGCGCTAGCGTTTAAACGGTAGATTCGATTGAGCTCAAATTGGGTATACATGTTATAAACCACCGTTGCAAGACCGGTATTGATTTTGGTGTGTATAGGACTTATAGTTTTTCTACAGGGCTACGACAAAGATTTCCTTTACATTATGGCCTATGGGGGGAATTTCTTGAAAGTGCGCTAGCGTTTAAACGATACATTCGATTGAGCTCAAATTCGGTATACATGTTATAAACCACCATCCTAAGACCGGTATTGATTTTGGTGTGTATAGGACTTAAAGTTCTCCTAAAGGGCTACGACAAAACTTTCTTTTATGTTATGGCATAATGGCATATGGGGAGAAATTCTTGAAAGTGCGCAAGCGTTTAAACGGTGCATTCGATTGAGTTTCAATTTGGTATATATGTTTGAATTATTCATCGATTAAAATTTATTTAAGTGCTTGGTAATGATCTTAATCGTAAGTGTTCGGAAAGTCGAGTGGAGTCACTCCAGAGTTTTTGATTTAAAACACTTAATTCGATTTACGCGGAAGCAGGCCATTAGTTGAAGGAAAAATACTTTCACCTTTCCATTGCAGGGCGGGCATTCTTTTATTTTTGGGCCTTACCATAGTACAGTAGTTATGCCACTGAAAATGGTAGATGGCCGAAGTGTGAAGGTCCCGGGTTCGGGTCCCATCGCGCGGCTGTCGATCTAACGGCCTGGAGTTTTGGTAGGTTTTCTCCAGATGTAACGTGAATACGCGTTAGAACCCCTTAGAAAGATCTCCTACCAAGGCACCCCCCCTCTTGGCAGATCGCCCTAGTGTAGCGTTGCCATAATCACGCACACACACAATCTTTTATTTTTGGAAAATCTTAGTTACCGTGATCAACTAACAGAAAAATAGTCATATTTAACTTGTAATTCGCCAAAACTGCAAATAGTGAGTTCCTTCTCAAATTGAATGAGTTTTCTCTTAACGTGTGTGTGTATATGTGTATTGCGTTTAAGGCAAACCTATGCGCAGGGATCTGCCTAGTACAAAAACCTTGGGCAAATGACTTTTCAAAGGGTTCTCTCCAAGCATTTACGATTATGCAGTTTAAAAAAAATCTGTTTTAAGCCCTTGCGGGGAGTGGGGGGGGGGGGGGACAGATACAGGGAGCATGAGCTACAGGCTTCGCTACTACTTAATGAAGAAAACTGACAATTTCTTGCGAAGCCATTCAGTGCAGCTGCAAAGCCATTAAGTTTTAATAACGGGCTAGACAGGACTTAATTTGCATAGGAGCTCACTGGATCTGTGCATGAAACTTCTTCAGAAAAAATTTGCATTAAATTTACACTTTTAATCAGCTTTATAATTGCTTCTATTGTTATTAGTTTTATTTCATTAGTTACAAATACAGTGGTAAGCAAAAAATTTAATAACTCTACAATAAAATAGGTTTGTTTGTTTGCCAGGAGAGGACAGCTCGCGTCACTGAATGTGTCGCTTAGAGCTAGATATACGTCCTTCCCGGAATTTCCCGCCACAATTTGGAACCTTGTCAGAAGGTGGGGGACTTCTGAATATTGGCACCCCTCGGAAACTGCTAGCGACCGCCGAGAAGACTTTCGGAACCACGGATTTAGCGTGCACGTACACCGCATGTACACGGTGGTCTTAAGTGGTACGCCGGTATCGAACCCACAACCTTCCGGTTACGAGTCCAACGCCTTAACCACTGGGCTCAATGTTTAAATTTACAGTACAAGAAATTAGGACTTACGCACTTTTTATATTAATTATTATTAGAAACTAAGACCTGGGTTAGGCACAGTTAAAAGACGTTATAAATAAATACTGTTTGTCCGTCCAGAAAAGAATTATGATTACAGTGCATGTGCGTCTCTTAATTTGTTTGTTTGTGTGATTATGGCAACGCTACACTAGGGCGATCTGCCAAGGATAGGGGGTGCCTTGGTAAGGGAACTTTTTAAAGGGTATTCACGTAACATCTGGAGAAAACAAACCAAAACTCCAGACCGTTAGATCGACAGCAGCGCGATGGGACCCGAACCCGGGACCTTCACACTTCGGTCGTCTACCATTTTCAGTGACATAACTCGAGCGTCTCTTAAATGGCTACATTCTGTTTCAGACAAAACAAATACGTTTTATAGTTTATAGCATAAGCAAATACAAAAATAGTATGTGTAATATCAATAGCTCATTTTTGGAGGTACATACCACAAGACATGGAGGGGGGGGGGGGGATATACATGTATTATACATTACTGTACATTACGGCTGTAGCTAATGTAGTATTATGCATGATAAATAGCTAAATCTAAAAGAATTCTAAAACATTTCTCTCTACTTTGAAGGAGAGTACGTGTTCAGAATCGTTTTTTGAATTTAAAAGAAATTTAAATTAAAACTAGCTGACCCGGCAAACGTTGTTTTGCCATTTAAATTATTCCTAGGATTATTTTAGTAGAAAGAAAATGACTAACTTATTGTAAGTTTGTGAGGATGTGGTATATGAGTGGAACCTCGTCAGAAGGTGGGGGACTTCTGAATATTGGCACCCCTCGGAAACTGCTAGCGACCGCCGAGAGGACTTTCGGAACCACGGATTTAGCGTGCACGTACACCGCATGTACACTTGTGGTCTTTAGTGGTACGGAGCGCTGTGAACGATGCTGGAATATAAAAATAACACAATGTCAAACATATATTTTTAATTCATTGTAATTTATTCTTGAAATTTATATATATCGCTAATTACAATAATTTTACTAAAAAATAATATCAATCCTTAACGCAATAGAGTATACAATATTTTTTGTTATCCCATCTTTAGATAACACAAACAAACTGGATGCCCACTGTATGGTTTGCCCACTCGAGAGCATTGCCACCCATAACTGT